>CM051030.1:29678426-30155926 GCA_027627225.1 Congeria kusceri | reverse complement strand
TCACATAACGGATACATGTGTGGCATAATCTGTAAACAAACTGTGCTGTGACGACACAAACCAGTTTTCAATGGACTGATATTGTTACATAGGGTTGATGTCTAAAATTATTTTGGACGCCAATATTAATAATCGGATAAAGGTTTGCAGACAAAATGCGAATTTAAAGATTCGTTCTGACCATTCATGGCGATTTCGAAAACACATCGCGTTTCTGATTAGCGCGGTTTATGTGAAAGATTGAAATAAAAAAAGTTAAGCTTTGTGGATACAAAAAGGAATTGCAAATTCTTGTAGCTTGGCATTAATTGTATAAATACCGTAAAAATACCTTGGATCGACGTCAGCACTTTGGAGGAAAAAGTTGCATAGTCGTTCAATTTTGTTTTATTTTGAAAAAACAATCGCTGTTTTTTATCTCCGCGTGAGGGTGATATAAACAACTATTACCCCGTGATATAACGTTTAGTCTATGGACAAAATACATAGAGTGGTCATGTTAGGTGTAACACAAATAAATGTTTACCTCATGAAAGAAATTAAATCTTAAATCGTTTTATTAAATTAAGTGTACACATTTTTAGTAAGAAACAAGTGAAAATGCTGATAAACCTCGACAGTTATTTTTAGTTAGTTTAAACCAATTTATTTTAGCGCGATTGTATCGAAAGCCCAAGGCTTATTGAGACACTCTCGAGTCCGTTTCCTGGGTAGAACCAGTACTTGGTGTCTTTGGGGTGAGATCTTGAGAACACTCCCAGAGTGGGGATCGAACCCGGGACCTCCCGATCGCTAGGCGGACACCATATCCACTCCGCCACCGCGACCTGTTCAAACTCAATACAAAATGCAATTGGTAATTTAGTCAAGGAACTTCACTCAACTTTTGTACTGGTTCTTGTTAATAAAGCTGCTAACACATTTAATATAAATTGACAATAATTAAAAGGTTCAAACAATATAAAATATAAAACTCTCCAACAAAAACATATTCAGGGTATAATAAAGATTAAGATGTTGATAAAGAAGAAGAAAAATGATGATGATGATGATGATGATTATGATGATGATGATGATGATGATGATGATGATAATGATTATGATGATTACGATAATGATTACGATAATATTACTGAAAATAATGGCCAGTATGCATATTTTTTATCGGACGACCCACGCAAGTGTTCACCTGCTGATGCTTATATCTGTGTATCGGTCGCATCAGATATGGCGCCGGACGAAAAAAAATTTCATTTTTCATTGAATAACTCTTATAAAATGACTGATCGACGTGAAATTTGACGTTCATTACGGCACCTGACGATAATACATTTTTTATTTTTTATGGAATTCTATCCGCCAGTTACTGAGAAATAGCGGCGGACCGAAAATAAAATGCGCAAGTTCACTGAATTCTTCACTATAATGAAGATAATTTAAAATGTTACCGTGTATTATATGTGTTCACTTCCATTACAAAACTACGCATTTTGAACACGTAATGTAGTATACTATAAATGAAATTGACACATTTTACTATTTTTGTATAGAAAATGATATCTAACTTTGAACAACAATATCAAACAACGTGATGGATGTTTCCCAGGGTGATACGTTTGTTTTATCATCGCCCTTTCAGTCACGTGCTATAATACTCCGGTACCATCTAACCACCCTAACCACTACCATTAATATATCGTACACATGACATAATTATTACTAAATAGTTACCTGTATACGTGCTTAAAATCGTTATCCCACTTAAAATTCTAATTGTTTTGAAACATTGATATTCCATAAATCTCGCTTAAAAAATATTTAAAAAAGCAAACGACGTGTACGATTCAAAGTTTAAAACAGGAAGTTTGAAATATAATTTTATCAGCTAAAGTGGCATTATGTACGATGTTGCGTTTAAATGTTAAAGTTAATATACACATACTTGTGTAGTGGATTTAACGCTATCGCACACTCAGGCGACATATATACATGTACATGTATATTATATACATATCATAGGTAGTTAAGGGGTATAGTAAATACTGCACCCCGAGGAGAGCGTTGTATCTACATCGGTCTGACAGACATGTGTACGCACACTCTAAGCATTATGGGTATGCGCTACTTTCCAGCATAGCTCGCAATGGTTGATTTAACATCGCATTGAGGTTAGATACCAGTAAATCAATGTGTTTCCTTCCGTTTTACATTCGAAATATTACCTTTTACTATAGTTCCTTTTTTGTTCTGCTATGAAAAGCATTTAGCAATGTCAGACATGCCTTTTCTGGTTATTTCTAATATCCTCTGTGAGTTTGGAACATTATTGTGCATTTTTTTGGAGGCTGACTGGAAATATGAGCTTATGGGATGTGTTTACTGTGGCACGGGGCTTTTGTCGAAATATGACTGCCGAAACCCAGGTTTCTACCGGTGTCTGCATTCAAGTGAGACACATGTTCTTAGAAGTAACATGACATATCTTTTTATTGCACTTTTTGGAAGAGGAAAAATTCATCTTTTAACAGACACCTAGCTTGCACAATCTGAAATCTGAAAGTTCGCCGTTTTATAATAGGGCCCTATGGTAATTGGATTTACTGGAATCTAACCTTGAATGTTCACACAAAACGAAAGTGAAAGTAGCTTTTTATAATAAACACGCTAAACAGCGTTAAACACGAACTACTGTTATTTTATTTAACAGAAATATATTTTACTATCAGTATCAACTGAATATTAGACTGATTAATGGTATTAATAAAGTCATTTCATGAAACAACTTTCATACACGGGATTACTTTATGCGGAAGCACATATCGCCGTTTGGGGCAAAATAATGCGGTTAAGTACAGAGGTTTGGCGTGTGACGTCATCCTATGTGTATAGAATGCGAGAAGAGTGATGTCAACAGAGGCCTGACATTACTCTTCGAGGAGGGAAATATTTACTTTATACCGCTTAACATGCCTGTAATATTGATTTTATTATACCGAACAAAAATACTGTAATTCAAAGAACAAACTAGTCGTACATTGTAAACTAAAGTTTATTTTTGAAAATCAAGTGCTCATCGACGTTAATTTTTTAAATACATTTTAATAAGCGGCTACTGATCATTAGCTAATACGGATTTCTCGGAAAACCCGAAGTTCTATGTTTAGGCCTACGCGCGGGGTATATTTTAGTCACTCGCAGGGTATATTATATAAATAACACATGGCTGAGAGGGTTATAAATACTCTTAAATCAAGGATGTAAATCCTTCACTTGATCGTTAGTGTTTAAACAGTGTAGATGTACATGTACACTGTTAACATGTCAAAAGTATTAAATGTTTAAGGACATGCTGCACACACTTGTCTGAATATGAAGGAATGGTCACAGCCGTCCATCGCCATATACGGAAGAAGTCGTAAAATGCTTACGGAGGCGTCCGGGCGGTGGCGGAATGCTCGGGCGAGAGGTATGCCAAAGTCGACTGCAAATGACTTGTCCGCCATCTTGGATATTTGTCGGGGAAGCAATGTGCTAAACATCTCGGATTTTTAGGTAATGTTGTCTTTACTTACTTAAAAGAAGTCGACATTACTATTTTGACATAAAAAAAACAGATATTTGAATGATGTTTCGATTGGACCTACTTAGTGACAAGCTCGCTAAATTTTGTCCGACCAATTGTCGTCTATTTTATAGAAATAAATTGTTATAATCTTTATATAATGAATCATAAAGTGTGAACGAAGCGTTTTGATCTTAATTCGATCGAAAATTAATGATTAAGTTATATGTTGTACGTTACTTTGCCTATATTCATTTTAACAGTGGCCTCGATATTGACCCCACCCACCCAATAGGAATCGCAAGCAAGGTCTCGATATAAGTTATCTTTGTTTGAAGTTTCACCAAAATATCTTAACGTGTTCTCGAGGTATTGAGCGAAACCGTTTTTCTATTTTAGTTACGGTGACCTTGACCTTGAACCCACGAACTCCATATGCAATCCCCGTCGAGGTCTCCATATAAGGTATTTATGTATGAAGTTTCATTAAAATATCTCTATGAGTACTCACGTTATTGAGCGAAAACCATTTTTCTGTTTTTAGTAACAGTGACCTTGACCCCACCCATCCCATATGCAATTCAAGTGAGGTCTAGATATAAGGTATCTATGTATTAAGTTTCATTAAAATATCTCAATGCGTTCTCAGGTTATTGAGCGGAAACCGTTTTTCTATATTAAGCAACAGCGACCTTGACTTCACCCATCCCATATGCAATCCCAAGCGAGGTCGCTCTATAAGGTATCTATGTATGAAGTGTCATTACAATAGCTCAATCCGTTCTCGAGTGAGAGAGCAGAAACGACAAAAACTACGCCCGAAACCGCCCGCCCGACTGCCCACCCGCCCAATGACGTACTACGCCAGTCTAATAACCGAAATTTTTCTTCGAAAAAATTGGTTACAAATCTAGTGCGTCATTCGAGACGCAATATTGTCTGTTTCTTGTCCAATAATCAAGATTATTTTGCATGTAACCGCAGGGGCAGAGTCCATACACTTATTGTAATTTAGAGTAACGGTCGGTGATGTATTTAATTTCATTAGTTCCACTGAGTAAGCCATTTATAGGCATAGGCATACTTGATAAAAAAATTTAATAAGGTAAACTAAATCCCTTGTATTTATGTTATTCTTACATTGATTAATAAGCTTTGACTGATATTACTTGTAATTCATTTGAGATGGTGTCAAATTATAACATAAACATTATTATTATATATTATTACATAGATTATCGTTACTCAAATATACTGCTATACATTCATCATATAGTACGTATTATTACGTGTACAACATTACACAAGTGTCCTATTTTGAAATCATAATGCAACCGTCTACAATTCTTACATTTCTGAACGTTTAAGATGAGTCATACATAACATAGTAAGTGCACGAGTTTGAATCATTAATTGTAAAATAATAATACTGTAAATCGTTAAGGATGATATTGAGTGATTAGGTTTCGTTGTGTTCACTTGTGACCGCAACATACGAGGGCTGTCCAGGAATATCTTAGACAAATTGCATAGCTCTGTTATTGTTACTTGTTTTGCTGAAATATCATTAACCATTTAAGCATTGAGACTAGAAGTATGAACAATGGCATACGTAAACATTATGAAATAAAATGGGTTTTTTATTCTGCGCCGATGGTATAACATACGATTTCGTCGTTTTATATGATGTCATTTTACAAAAGCACATTGCGCTAACGCGTGTTTCAATACATCTTGAGCAGTATATACGAAAGCACTTGATGGTCGGCAAATGCAAAAAGGCGACGTCAGAAGAATGGGCGGCGAACAGGAACATCATTGAATTCTGTATCGAGTCGAAAATGACAAATACAGAGACGTTACAGAAAATGAAATACGCATACAAACACAAACAAGATTCAAGAAAAGTTGCATAAAATATTTCCAGATAGATGTACTGACAAACAGAAACTCTATTCCGGAAGACCAAACACAATTGATGGCGTCGTAGTGAGAAATATTAAGCCGTGATCGTCGACGATTGCACGTTCGGAAAATCGCTACGGTTGTCGGTGGAAGCAAATCGGCGGTACATCGCATTGTTTACGAAACGGTGCAATGATGTATGGAGTTGTTGCCATTTGCCATTTGTAAATGTGTTGTCTGATGTTTACTTGCGATGAATTGTAATCGGAAAATATAATAAATACAACATGTATATATAACACAATAATTGAGTCCTTAAGTGTAAATAATAAGTTGTTGCCGACTGCACAAGGTACAGATGTGTGTCTTTGTTTGAAAACAATATGGATTAGTACAATTCCACATAGGATCCAATTATCAAGTCATTAGACATTTGTTTTATCTAAGCCAAATATTTAAATTAGTATGCATTGTCCATGGCCTATTGGTGTCGCTAAAACATGCTTAACATTACTAATGTATGGTTTATACAACTGGGCATTGTATTACATGCTGTTGTGGAATTAAACGTGTTAAACAGTTAACGTTTGTAGTCTTATAAAAAGCAATATGTAATTTAGACTGTTAATCAGTCAGCTTGACATGTAGGCTTGAAGGAAAATATTTTTAATGTTGGTAATATGTTAAGAGATATTTAGAGATACGTTGGTATCTCGTTGCAATAAATCAGCATTATATGCAAATTGTATAAAGAGAAACAAACGAAAATGCTTATAAACCGCATGTGCTCCAATTAAATACATAACACAAAAGTAATTTGCACAATGAACTTTACTCAAATTATGTACTGGGCCCGAGGTTATAAAACTCTTGAGATCAATCTCCTAGCTCAACTATCAACTCCTAGCTCAGCCTGAGACTGAACTCAGGAAATCTGAGGTTATAAACAATTTAACTCAGAGCTTAAACGCAGGCTGACAAGAAATCCTGAGATTGGTTGCTACTTGTCTCAGAGTCGATCTCAACATGTAAATGTGACAAATAATTATGGAAACAGTGATGATATCAACTGTTTGATGATAAAATGAACATGGAACAAATGACTAACGTATATAGTTCTATACTTTAAGTATTTTACAAAACTGCAATAAAATCTAAATTCCAATTCAACAATTAAACAGCACAACATAAAATCGCACGTTTAATGCATTTATGAAAGGTCTTACCTTTATATCTAAATAAAATATCCATTGTTATAATTGTAGTGTCAACCCTATTGATATTCACGTCGTTTTTGCAAAAGTGTAATACACATTATTGTAAAAATAATTGCGATTACCCTGTTGCAGCCATTTTATCTACACATGAAAATGGAAATAATCGCACAAATAACGCAATATAAAAACGTCATAACAGCTAATACGTCACACAATTTTCGATCTAAGATTTCATCATGGTTATTGCAATTTTCCAGTGTAAATTAGTTTCTGTGACAATTGCCTTTTAAAGCAACTTGTTTACTTTATCCAGTGGTTACAAGCACTGTTTTCGTGGTTTGGTAAGTAACTTGGACAGAAAAAAGAAACCGCGGTAAAAATATACCACTATTTGCACAAATGGGCTGCTTAGGGCAACACCACGTAAATATGGATGACCGAATAGTCGCTTAAATATATTAAACTTCATGCTCAAAACATCGTCTCCACTGAGTTTGATCTCCAAATGTTAATAACCTCAAACTGAGCAAGAATCTCAATTGAGCATGGAGATTGAGATGTAAGTTGAATTTTTAGCTGAGATTAATGAAGTTTTATAACCTCGGGCCCTGGTCCCTGCAGATAAAACGGCGATAACAAGTGTTATCAGTATTATTATGCCAATTAGTTAAAGGTTCACACAATATAAAATGAGCTAGATAAAACAACATATTCTGGGTTTAGTAACGATGAAGAATGCGAAGAAGAGGAAGAAGAAAACGATGATGATGATGATGACGACGACGATAACGTTGACGGTGCTGGTGATGTTGATGATGATGACGATGACGACGATGATGAAGATCACGATGATGATGATGATGACGATATTAATGTTGATGATGATGAGGAGGAGGAGCAGGAGGAAAATGACGACGTCGATGACGATGGTGATACTGCTGCTACCGCTAGTTCTGATGATGATGGTCTAACTTCCACATAATCTGCGTTCTTATTGTATTCATGCTACGTGTATATGTTGATAGAATTTACGATAACACAATATTAAAAACAAATGGCCACGGATAAACGGTGAGAGGGTGATGGTTAATCTCAGCTCGAGCTATTATAAGCGGACTGTCTTACATTAATCTTACGTTTGAAAAACCGATTTTTTTTCGCAAACTACATGTATGTGTTCTACGTCTAGTTTAAATGAAGTCTTATACTAAGTCCCTTTAATATAGTTATGCTCATTACATATTTATTACTAATGCTTGTGTATTACCTGCATGAGTGCTGAATAACGTTATCCCGATTACTATTCCAAATGCTGTGAACCATTCATATTCCATTACGATTTGAATGAAATATTTGAAATGCCACACATATACAATACGTTGTAGCTTTCAATTCAGGAAGTTTGGAATCTGTTCATATCTACTTTAACTGCTACACTGGTGTACGGAACGTTTAAAATCAATACACACATGCATGTACGTAGGTTGTTTTCTGAATTTAACGCACACTTAGGCGATATTAATACAGTAGTGTTTGGGTTTCCTCATTTTATAATTATCGGTCGCTTCTTAGACACTTACGGCTTTATTTAAATGGTTTACTAGCAAACAGTTGCCTTTGTTGTACATGCGTGACGTTTAATTGGCGAATATATTTCCCAAGCGAGAAAATACAGTACTTTTAAAATCTAATTCACTTACCAAACGAACTTGAAGCGGTTTAAAGGCAGCATCTTTGTCTGTTTTATTAGCATATTTGCAGTGGCGTAGCTACATGTAGGCCTTGTAGGCCCGGGCCTACAACTTTTTCTCAAAAGTGAAAACAAATGACCTACAAATGCAATAAAAATCGAATTCTAAGGGGGGTTAAGGGTAGAACGATTAAATTTCTTATTATGAGATCGATTAAAAGACGATCTGAATATAAAACATTTTCATTTACGAAGTGTGCCTGTTGATACAAATAGAAATATACTTAAGAGGATTATTACAGTAAGTATCTGATTATTTTAGCTTTCTTGAGATCACAAAACGGGAAAAACGTGATCAATATGCTAATTTTTTCGATCGCTTCGCTCGCCCATTTTCGTACAATACATAAAGTACTTAGTAAAACGTACCCGTTGTTGCTCGCTACTAATTCTTAAGTAAATAAATCCACACCGTAGTACCTGTGCCAAGGTTCAGTGAAAATTATAACATATAGACATTAGGTATATATACCTTTGTTCGGGGATGCTATATTATTGTTTTGTTTTCTAAATATTTCAGATAAAGATGTCAACAGAAATAAATATTTGGCACAGGACATACCACAATAAAAAAATTTATACTAAATATATGTGATTTAAAGTTGAAATTAAAGTTAAGTCAATGACTACTTTCGAGCTTAAACAGAATTGTTTCAATAGATAGTTTAGTTTCCAAAGATCTAAATTGACAAACACTTTGTTCAATGTTACATTAGCAATCAGACCAAATTTCATTCTGTTTTATATATTTATAAGAAAGATATTTAATACGTGACAAAGTAGAGGTGTGCCCAAAACGTTGGGACCATTTCCGAGCGATTTAATACCTTCAAGGCACCACATGTCATCGAAACGTAAGTGACACAATGTCGGCATCACTTGCCTTATTGGTTCGTAACTCAATCATAAGAGTATCTTTCACAATAGTTGGTGTAAAAGGCATGTTCGTCTGTTCGTCCGTTCGTTCGTATTTATAGAGAAAATAAACAATGCAGAGTACATTTAAAAATACAACTGATAAGCATGTGTGAGTTATTTAATGACATTAACTTTAAAAAGAGACAATTACACTGCGGTAAATAACTAGTATATATACTTCGTGATGTGAATGTGTGTGTGTGTGTGTGTTTGAATTTAGTCAGCTATAAATATTCTTAAATATATAACATTGAATAGTGGACAGGAACATACACAACGCCAACGTGCAACGTGCAAGCGGTCGTTCCGCTGCATGAAGAGGCTGAAAACGTACCTGCGATAAACTATGTACAGACAGGCTTGCCAGCCTTGCCATAATGCACATACATAAGGAGAAAGCTATTTACATTGAAAACGTCCTGAATACACTTGAGGCCGTCAAAATTTGTAACATGGATTTCTATTAAAAGTGATGACAGACATAATTGAAACTTAAACTATCTTGCAGTGAGCCACTTTAAGAAACGGACGTGAAGGCATATAGTTAAAGCCCATGTTATACGAGCTACATGTATATTTGCTTATAACTATTTTGTTTGAAGGACCTGTAAAGTAAATGAATTTGATGAAGGTTAGAGCAAGCACGTGTTGTTATATATTTATCTGTTTATACTTTCACATATAATCGCATAATTCATATAGTCATATAAATTTATAAGTGTTAAAGCAAAAATGTCTTCGACAAACTTTTAACTTCGTATCTTGACCTTATGCCCGGGCCTACAACACGAAAATGGCCTAGCTACGCCACTACATATTCGCATTTACCATAGTTCCTGTATCCGTCACGTTGGCAAATAAACAGGTTAAAATTTCTAACGTGAGTAGTCATCCATCAATAGTGTGGTTTAAGCAAACAGTCTATACACACTACACATATATACATGTATATTGTGATCATTTAAGAACAATTGTGTCGCAACTGTCATGAAATATAGTCATGTGCTTTTAGGAAAGATCATTTATGATCAATTTATAATTGGCATTTCAAATAATTACATGTCAATTGTAATTAGTGTACTCCAAACAGTGAAAACATTTATACAAAATTATCAATCCGTGTTTGATGTGCATTTTTTTAAAGGGACTGTGCCTTTAAAACAAAGGTGGCCTATTGACTTTTACATGCACATTATAGTATATATTAGAACTGTTCTTTACTAAGACATGTTAATTTAATAAAGAATCCATAATATAATAGATGCTGAGATGATTTGAAAAAAAAAACAATTGAACAAAACACTTAAACTTATTAAACACCAATCTGCTATTCAGCTCACGATGCTAATGTAGTAGACATTGATTTGACCAACTAGGCTATACTACGTTGTAATGAAAATGAAAATTATTTAAACTATGGCTATACTAATAAGTATGACGTCAAAATATAAACAAGACAAATGCCATTAAAGCAGGACACACTATACATTGATATTAATCTCGGAATGCATTAAACTTGTTTTCCATTATATTTCAGATGAATACCACATAGCAGTGATTGAATTTGCTTTCCATTAAACCATATCTCATATTTCAAACAGACATGATTATTATAGCAATGTGCCTGTTAGAATAAGAGTTCTGAGATACACAATGTTAGTTTTTAACTATGTCGGTACATTTCTGTACCCAGTTCGGACGATGCCGTTTGGTACCAATCGTTGTCCAAAACCTTTTACTTTTCGTATAAGAACATTAGCGTGATAAAGATAGACAAGTATTGGAGACTGGAGATTGGATAGTCGAATCTCCAATATACATGCAGAACTGTATATTGGAGATCCGGATATCAGATATACAAGGGTATATTGATATTCCGATTATAACATACAATATACCCACACTGTGGGGTCAGAGATTGTGTTCCTCAGATAAGCAATTAAGTGTGATTGCATTTACCCGTTTATACACCGTTTTAATCCGTTTCAATCCGGTTGTAATCGATTGCTAGTGGTGGTACCGTAGTGCGCATGCGTAGCGCTGAAAAGCGATGGAAAGGCGTGGCTTAGTTATGCGCACACTCTTAAGCCAATCAAAATGCCGATCGTAGGAAGATAATATTGCCCCATGATCACGTGGTCCTAATTAAATAATTATCAGCGGAATATTAGCTCCGCCCTATGAGCGCTTTATCTCAATGTTTAATGCAGCCCAAAATTAAATTAGTTTAATGATAATATGTCCATTATATCTAAAATGCATACAGTTATGAAGAAATGCATTTTATTGCGGTGATAAAAAAAAATTACAACCGAGTATTCGCACATGAATATTACAAAAACAGATAATACATACAATAATATCGTCATAAACATAATAATAACAACGACATCAACAACAACACCAACAACAGCTTTTATTATTATTATTTTTATTTATAATAATTTATAATTATTTCTATAATAATAATACTTATAATAAACCATCGTCCTCCTAAAAAAATACAGCCGAGTATTTGCAAATGAATATCACAACAATAACCATTTCGAACAATAATATCGTAATCAACATAATAATAATAATAATAATAATAATAATAATAATAATAATAATAACGATAATAATAATGATAATAACAATAACAAAAAAAAACTATTATTATTATTATTATTATTATTATTATTTCTAAAATAATAATACTTATAATAAACCATCATCATCATAATCATCAGCATTATCAGCATTATCAGCATTATCAGCATTATCATCATCATTATCATCATCATCACCATCACCATCATCATCATCGTCATCATCGTCATCATCATCATAATCATCATAATCATCATAATCATCATCATCATCATTATTGAAAAAAAAGTTCTATAATAACTCTTTCTGCGTTTTTGTTTGGTTCCAATTTGTTATTTTTTCCGGAATATTATTCTGTATGTATCATAAGTGTTGGCTTTTTAATCGCTTTGATCAAACATTCTTAGAACAACGCCGGTTCTTCGCACTACCTAGAAAGTGATAAAGATCTGAATTGCAAATCGATAATATGTTACTCGTTAAAAAAGTGGGTTTTTGAAATATCAGCTAATCACCGACGGTTTATACACAATATCGTGCATTGCGTATACGATAACTGAGTGCCGATTTAATTCAAAGGAACATCAGAAGTACTTATTTCTTGGAGTAGTATCAGCAGTTGTTGCAGTAGTAGTTAGTAGTAATAATACTGTTTGTGGTAGAAGTACCATTATAGTGGTATTAACGACATCAGCAGTGGTATTATTTGACTTTTTGTCAATTTGCCGACATACTTTTAAATCAGTTTGGAGTAGCCATGACAATCCAACCAGATAAAGTTTATTGATTTTATTTTATTGCAAATGCTTAATAAGTATAACTGTGTAAAAAATACTAACTGTAACATTTTTTTTCGATAAAATTTGTGAACGTTGGTACACTACACTACGTACAAGTAGCATTTAGTTATTTTAAACTTTAGGACAGTTCCAGTAAATCGAATTTTGCGATTTAAATATAAATGGTTGCTTTTACGTGTTTGGTTATATTCCCGTAAAGACTGCACTTACATTTTGCAAGTTCATTGTAACACGAAAACCTTGCTCTTGTTTCGAATGTAAAAATATAATTTATAATTGTGTAAAATATTACCCACAGGGGTGAACACATTTTTATACCATTTCAATAATTTGCCTCTTTATGGGTAATATCAACAAAAGTATGAAACAAACACACACATTTTTTATTAAAAAAAAACATTACGCGCGCAAACACGCGGTCACGCACACACCGACATAATTCTATGAAAACTGCCTTCTACTACTTTATGATTTATGATTTCTTATTCATTTATATTCAATTGCGTATTCTGTTTCTGAAAAGATAATGGGTTTTGATAATGCTCACAAACGATGACCTGTAATATACTGTCGATAACACACATTTTATTTTGTGTTTGTTTTGTGTTTGTAGTCATCACGTAGACTGTTAGAGGCTTAGTTTAATCCTTCTTTGTTGCCCCTTCCCCACACACACACACACACCACCAAATCTGGGGTATTATGGCCCTGTGTATTGGCACCTTGCTGTGGTCACAGTGTGGCGATCCTTATCAGCTGATATCAAGACACTGCTGCAGAGCAAACAGTGCACTTAGCCCTTGCTTAGTCAGCTGAGAGAAAAGATTGGAGATAATGATAAGAGATTTATGGTGGACAAATATTGACACAGAGTGGAATAACCCACTGAGATGCCAGACATTCCTTAAACTAGGCCTTTAACAACACGATAAGTTGCTTTCTATTGTTATACAATAACACATGTCTGGTGACAACACGCCCAGCAGGGTACTGCGATATCAAATACAGACAGCTGTTTGATCATACCATGTATATTAAAACACTGATGTGACACGTCTGCATTATCTGATTCCCAATACCAAACCCAAACTGTGGGGTGCTGTATCTGGGCGCGATTGTTTAGTAGGGATATTAAGCCTAACGCGATATGCGATGTGAATCGTTTAAATAGTTGCTAAACAAGTCGACGACGAATGAGTTTATTTACCCTCGGGGCTGCGGTTAAAAACCATATGCCCGAGCAGACAATTTCTAAGATTTAATTCGGTAAGTACCGCCCGCTAGCTCCGTACGTAGGGCTAAACAAGTCGTATGTTATAATATTATAACTAAATTTTGTAATGGTTTACTGTTTTAGTATTACCAACACGTAATACATATTCGGAATGGTGAAAGTCGGACATTTTAAACGAGAATTATTGATGAAATAGTTATAATCCATGAACAAAATAATACAAATATATGCAGATGTACATTAACTATATTATGCTACTTAAATGCAAATACTGAAATAATAATATGCAATTACTAATAAGTAACTTAATGGAAATATTGTAGCATGTTTCTCGAGTAAGTCATACTGGAGTGGACAATTTAACACACACGAGTACAAAGTGTACACAATTTAGTGATAAATTGCTGAGATAAGAAAAAGTATACGACAGTTTCTTAAATTATTATAATGCTATGGATACTGCACTGCAAAATTTAATACATTTATACAAAGCGTACTAAGTTGATCAACTGTTGTAAAAAGTCACAGATTGAAGCATTTAATAAAAGTTTTGAAGAACAATTAAAACAACAATCTTAACTAATTGTAGCGCAACGAAAAGTAAATATTGATTTTTACAACGTATTTAGCGATTGACTATTGTTAAAAAAGTCCTGTTCTGAAGTGCCCGTATGTGTATACCAACTTGTTAAAAACATGGCATCTTTTCAGAATTATTAAGATGTCAACTAACATTTTAACCTTAGCATTTACAAATCTATGAAATATCTAAATTTATTTATTCCATAAATACCATAGAGTATAAATGAACAAAAAAAAATATATATACAAATGAATGAATGAATGAATGAATCAATAAATGAATAAATAAATAAATAAATAAATAAATAAATAAATAAATAAATAAATAAATAAATAAATAAATAAATAAATAAATAAATAAATAAATAAATAAATAAATAAATAAATAAATAAATAAATAAATAAATAAATAAATAAATATGAATGAATGAATGAATGAATGAATGAATGAATGAATGAATGAATGAATGAATGAATAAATAAATATATAAATATATAAATAAACTATAATAAATCAAAAAAAAATAAAAAATTACTGCCTTTTAAGTGCTTTTTTTATAGTGAGCCACGCCCCATTACCGCTTACACAGGAAAACTGGTGGTTTTTTAAAATAGATTCATAAGCCCCGCCCTTTCGTCGCTTTTTATTAGCTAACGCCGCCTTTTAGCGACGGCGCATGCGTACCGATTGATCGCTAAAAATAGCGTTTGCGCTTATACTCGGTGACTAGCGGTGAATTACGTAATGCAGCGGTTGAAAACGGATGTAAAGCGCTGAAAACCGTTTAAACGGATGAAATTGTTTAAAACGTATTTTATCTGCGATTCTTTACCGATAAATCGCGGAACACAATAGGTGACCCTACTGTAAGTAGAGCAAGTCAAGTCTATATTGCAAACTTGACACTGCATAGGCACTAAGAATTATATTGACATGTAATTTTGAATCTCCAATCTACCTGAACAAAAATAGTTATTCGACATTTGAATTTCCAATGTATATGTAGAAAGGTAGATTGGAGATACGGGCGCGATAATTTTTTCTCGGGTAAGAACTTCTCGCGCCTGTATCTCTGCCGCGCGGGCTACGATCGGGCGAAACGAGGTGTCGTTTGAAACGTCAGCGCAAATCCGATCCCCAGTGCAGATACACGGCCGTGGATCAGACATTGAATCTGTACCCCGAATATACGATTTTGAATAAACAAAATTTTGAATCTCCAATAAACATTTGTTTGGATATTGGATATAGGACATTCGATTTTACAGTTCCGATTCTCCAATCTACACTTTTGGGATATTGGAGATTGCACACTCAAATTTACAATTCTGAATCTCGAAACTACAAGTTATTGGAGATTGGATATTCAAATATACCATTGTCATTTACTCAAACAATCTGCCAGCAAATGCCGATCGGTGTAATGGGCATTTTTGCAAGCCATTAGTTTGCTCGCGCCGGGGAAGAAATTTTCGGGCCCGTATTTCCGCCGCCCGGGCAACGATCGGGCGGATCGTGGTGTCGTTGGAAAGGTCAGCGCAAGTCCGATCCCCAATATTTGTTCGGTAGCGTCTGGTTAGTCCGATGGTTGCATTGACACGGTCATGTATCAGACATTGAATTTGCTATCCTGTATGTCCGATTTTGAATATACAATTTTAAATATCAGATATACATTTTGGGAGCTATTGAAGACTGTAGATTCTTATACACAATTCTAAATTTCCAATCTACCTGCAGGTCGCCAAAAATCTGAAATTTATCGTCCAAATGAAAATTATTGTACGAGAAATAGCAAGGACAGCCTGGTCCGGGTCTGTATCTCCGCGGGGAACATACAGTCAGTTGTTGCAGCTCTCTGTCGTTCCATAATTACACTAGATTTGTCTATGTGTTGTCAATTTAAATGTACTAATTTGAATATTCAATCTACCTGTCTACGTGTACATTGGAGATTTGAATGTCCAATTTACATTTTTTTCAGGTAGATTGGAGATTCAAAATTACATGTCAATATAAGTCCTATTGACTCTGCTGTGTCTGGTTTGCACTATAGGCTTAACTTGCTAGATACTAACGGCTATTTTGTTTATTATAATCCGAATATCCAATCTACCCTTGGGTTTGTATATTGGATTTTTGGAGAATATGCAGTTCTGCATGTATATTGGATATTCGAATATCCAATCTCCTATTTGCTAAACAACTAAACGATGCCTACTTGGTAGGTAATCCGTATTAAAAAACACAGGCCGTATTTATAAAACTAAACATCACGAAAAGACTTTCCTAACATTTTCCATACGGAAGTTGACATATGGAGAGATGCTAGACTTGTGAGCATTAAGTGCGTCCTTACCTAAAATTTGTACCACTCTGTGTGTTGGTAATCCAAACTAGGAAGGATACGAACAAACTAGGTTTAACATGTCGTCGGCTACTGTCAGATAGATTAATATTGTGCCGTTCTCTTCAATCTGACTTAGTGCATGTAATTACTGTACACATGTATAGCGTTATATCCAGCAACATTATGTATAAAGTGAGTTTAAATAAATCATGTTTTATGATATAAAATATCTCAGGGAAATACACTATCGATAATAATTTCAAGTTTTTAATCAAAAGTCGACATCTATACTGAGAAAGTATCAAAGTAAACTGGACATAATAATTTAATATATATAGAAGACAATTTAAACGTTTATTTAAGAAATAAGCAGGAATAGCCAAGCATCAGAACGACACAAAGTTGTTAATAGTCGATAAACAACGATTATGCTAAAATTATTTAGAATCTAACACAATCTGACAAATATTTATGCAAGTGTAATGAGAACTACATTGCATTATGCTGCGCTCAGAATCGGGACTACTTTTTGCGTTCTTTATTTGGTAGTTTAACAATGATAATTGTGTTCTTTTTCAATAGAAAAATCAGCAAGAATTATGATATAATATTTTAAATCGTATGTTTGTTTGGGTCAAAAACACTATTATCTGGAATGAAATGTTCGTTAATGGATACAGCCTAACTAAGTGGACACAAAGTGCAGATGAAGACCAAACTT
The DNA here is from genome assembly GCA_027627225.1 of Congeria kusceri. NCBI lineage: Eukaryota > Metazoa > Mollusca > Bivalvia > Myida > Dreissenidae > Congeria > Congeria kusceri. The sequence goes on along the minus strand of CM051030.1, from coordinate 30,138,294 downwards.
TAAAACGGATAAAGCATAAACTATATGATAAATGAGTTTGTTTTGGTGAAGAAGCTTTGTTAGATATATAGGTAAATATGTGGGGGAAATGAAGAGAAAACCCTAACATGCTTTACTTTGATAGAATATCTGCTGAATTTTATAGTGAAGCGTGTAAGGTCTGCAATGCCATGTTGCTCAAAAGGGGTTTAATTCATAATACAATTTACAGCTTATTCAAAACAAATCTATAACTGGTTTGGTTATGATCCAATTCACTTTAAAATGTAGTTTGCACTTTATCACAGTCTGGGATTTATTCATTTTTTGACAGTATGTCTCCGACAAATTACTATTTAACGTGTATATGATACATTAAAACAACTACTTAAGCATATATGCAATGCAGAATGGTTAATCTGCAATGTCGTACATTTATACATGTTATTTGCATGTGTATTTTTTAGCATTTAATGTTTTTAATTCAACGGATATTTTTCCATTTTTGACAGTATTCATACTAATTCGACCAAATAATTTTCATGAGCAGACATATGTAACAGCTCATTACCCGTACAGATTATCACTGTTTCTTGTGTGATGTTTAAAATGTTGAGATTTACCTCGAAGTTATGAGTTTTACTATTATACATAACACTATCAGCAATCCGCTAGCCATATTTATTTTTTGATATAATTGATCAGACAAATATAATGTCAAGTGTCATCATTTTAGACAAGATTAAGATTCGTTCTTCACTAGGAACTGGTTCTTTCTGTGCAGGCAAATAATGAGTAAATCAGGAACACGACCATAGGTTCCTCCCCTCCTACTGTACTATGTCTAGTAGTACTTCTTTCTAAATTCTTCAGAATTGTTGCATTGATAACCACCGCGTAATTATGATATTTTAGGAACTAAGTAATGATTTAGCATTTCCTTAAGACGTGCTAGTTATACTGGTTTTTGACTGTTGATGATTAAAAAGCGCTATTCTGTTCTAAGGCAACAACTTGTTTCTTTACAGGCATGTAGTCAGTACATTGAAACAACGAATGAACCTTCTTCTAAACAGCAAAAGCTCATGCTCGTTTTCTTTCGTTTTAACTATTTAAGATGTTGCCTATAATAAGTATTTATTTTAATAACAGTTCCTTAAAAGTCAGTGTATTAAAATAGAAACTTCCAACGTTGATCTACTTTCGCTAATTTAGTGTAACCGAATGATTAATGCGCACTATCGGCTATTTTTCTGGTTGCTTCCTGTTATCGATGCTTCTTTTGAGCATTTTGACAACGAATTAATACGATGTACTTAATGATTCATTAGTCCCCTACCGGTACTTTACAGGAGGGTCTACACGGTGTATTGCAAATCTGATACAATAATAACACCAGCAGATCCCAGGTTGACACATATTGGAAACTGTGCACTCTACTGGAGCTTTGTCTTCATTAATTACCATTTAGTCGCCAGCAGCAAAATAATATTTTAAACATAGTTAACTAACATACATTCCGTTTAATAATATAAAATTAAATATTTGAGGCGTGTCGTGGGAAATCCGGTTTAATGCATGTGCGTAAAGTGTCGTCCCTGATTACCCTGTGCAGTCCTCACAGGCCTATCCAGGAAGGCATTTTCTGCTTTTATTATATTTTCGGTTTCAAGAAAGTCTCTTCAAAATATAATTCCACTGTAGGCGAAAAGTGCCGTCCTGGATTAGCCTGTGCGGACCGCATTAATGCACAATCATGCATTAAGCCCGGTTTTCTCATTTATAAGAAATATATTTTACTAGTATTATATTGCATATTATGTTCTGAACATACGGAATCATATATTTCCCTGTACGTCCTTGATTTTTGAACAAGAAAAAGTATTTTAAATGGCCTAATACTTAATTATGGTAAAATATGGATGTTATGGGATATTTATTAGCTAAAATGTGAAAATGTCACACATATAGCTACACATACTAGTTTATATATATCACCCGCGAACGTATACCAGAACATCTGTTCAAAGCAATAAATATCCCTGAAGTTTACGGTCAAGTTAGATAGTCTTAACACATAGAACCTTTAATTGAAACAATAATATATCCAGACCACGTAATTCGGTCCGATTTCCGCGAGCTATTCTTCAAATCAGAGAAATATTTGAGAAACCCCATCGAAAGCACTAATTCGACAGGGCGACGTAATATGCTAATTTGTATCACCGCGTGATCTATCACGTAATTGAAGCATGTTGTATATAAGACACGAACACAGTGTAGCAAATGACTTTTTCTTCGATTTACTTTCTTATTGCAATATAAAAAGACAAAAGGATTATAAAAGAGTGATTCCAATTCTGACAAACCATAGGATTATTACGTGAAATGCGACCAAATCAACTATAATTTAATTATTTGAACACAATAGAGCGAAAATGAAACAAAAACTTACACATTATGTAACACCGTCTGTCAGTATCGGTCTTGTTTGTTGTGTGTTGTCTTGATACGTGATCGTAGAATATATTCACATGCACATGCGTCAGCGAGATCTATTTTAAGGAGTTTTACCTTCACTTCGTCTGCTGTTCTAAATGCCTAAATTCGCTAATTTATACAGTTTTAAATTGTTTGAAATGTTAGGTTGTGTGTTTGAGTCCATTTTCGGAAGATATATGCCCATTTTTATAACATGCTAGGACTCTTACAGATTATTGTTTCTCAGCACATATTGCATTTAAGATGCGATATACGTGTATCTGTTTGTAACACAAGTTTTAGTGAATTATTTAGTGCACAGAACTGAGACCTATTTTCAAATTTACTGAAATTTTACAATAATATATACACGTGTATACCTATTTGCAAATTGTGAGAAATTGGTTTCAATTTTTTTTATTTCTCAACACCAAACTAGATAAAACAACATTTATATGAAAACAACAATTATAACCGTTTTTTATGAACAAAAGTGTTTAACTTTTTACTGAATCTTTTTAATTAAATAGGGACAAAATGAGGGAAGCAGCATAATTAGAAACACTACAGATGACGACATTTTCAAAACAGTTAAGCGCATTTCACAGTACCCTACTTAGTATTTACATGAACACAATATGGTAATCTGGTAATCTATTTTACAATAGTTTTGACACTCTATAGATTCATTTCCATGAGTATTATTTCATTAGATTAGTGATTACTGATAATCCATTTGTCAGTTGTAAGCAGCTTTTACACACAGATAAATAATGACTTAAGGCAGATAGAACATATGATGAACCCAGTCATGCTTAACAAGTATCAGTTTTGTGAATTAAACTCGATTACATGTTGTTGAGTAGTAAATGTTAATTGCAGAAACGACTGTAATATTTGACAATATTAATTTGGTTGTATGTTATTGTGTTACTTTCTTAATTAATTTGGTACACGGTTCAATTGTAACATATTCAAACAATTTCAAAACATGTATCTTTAGTTAGGCCACTCATTTAAAGGGATATATTCACATAATAGCAAACTAACAACATATAAATTAACTGTTTGTCAACATTTAAAGAAAAAACACAAACATAAGCGGAATATCATTCCGGACACAGAAACAGATGATTGAAATAACGTGTCGTTAATAAATCAAGTCATCGTTAAAACTGATATTATTATTAACTGACTGTTACTCGAAACGATTAAATAAGATAAATATAATCGTTTCGATGTGTTTTTCACTAGGGTAGGAAGGAGGCCTCCCGCCCCCCCCCCCTTAAAACTTCCGGGTTATACATATATGGGCATTTATAAAACGGTAAAAACTGAATGAATATGCTCAGAATTTTCCGATCGTTAAATTTCTGAATATACACAATACACAATATACTTCAATAAAACATACCTGCTACCAATTCTTAAGTACACCGTAGTGCAGGCGCCAAGGTTCAGCGAAAACAATAAATTATAAACAATTGTTATTTATATATATATACCTTTACTTGTGGATAATGTTGTTTTATTTCCTAAATAGTTCATATTATTTTAAGATGTCTGAGACAATAAAGAGTTGCCACAGGATGCCATATCAAATGCATATCGAATCCGTGACTACGTTCCATTTAAAACAGCTTTGTATCAACACATAGTTTAGTTTCCAACAATCTTAATTAAGAAACGTGTTGTTCAATGTTTCATTAGCAATCACACCACATATCGTAGAGGAGTGTCTAAAACGATGGCACCAACTCCTAGCGATTTCATATTTTTTCGGCTGCACATTGCAGCGAAAATGATTTTTATTACGAAACATATAAAGTGTTTTACACGAAGTCGCCATGACTTGCCTCATTTGTTCACAACACATTCATACGAGTATCTTTAACAACATGTCTTGTAAAAGACATGTCAGTGCGTTCTTTCTTTCCGATGGAAAAGCACACAACCGATCAGCGACCATCTGATTGTGTAATTTAATGACATCCACTTTGAAAAGAGGCCATTACACTTCGGTAAATGAAGAATACAACTAATCATCGATATCTGTGTGTTTGAATTGTGTCAGCTATGTATCTATGATGTTTAAAGATGTTCCTATTACATATAACATTGACTGTCATATGCGTATACCGTGGACAATCATTTCAAACAACAACAAGTTATTGTTAAAACAGATTCACCACAAAGTGAAGACATACAGACAAACACTCATGTGTATCGCAAATAATAAGGTGAATATTTAATTTATACAGTGAAACAATATACATTTGATGCGCCCCTGTGATGTGTCAAACACCCAGTTTCGTGATTAATGTCGATTACCAATGGTCACCGGACAAATATGAAACCGCTGGGCCAAATTTATGTACACAACAACGCTTTCATGCGCTATAACTTTGATATACACATTAAACATATTTGGACAAAAGACTGTCGCTTTTGAGTTTTGGAAACTAAACTATTTATTGCGAACGTATGGCATTGTCGAAATTCTTTTTGAAATTCTTTAAGAAACCAAAAGGAAGACAAAGGGCAAGGACCTTTTAATGCTAATGTTAATTTACAGAGACATTAAATTGGATATACACGACAGACACTATTCTCGTCACATCTTACATATAAACCCATTGTTTCAATAAATTTGACTTCTTTTCGAACATCAGACACCATGTAAACAACTTCCTCTCGATTGACACTTATTGAACATAATTATATGAGTGGATAAATTATAGCAACATTATATACTTAGCAAGGGAAACGGACATTATAAATCTGCCAGGTGGTCAGTGCAGAACCATATACAACATACAAAGATCATAACTGCATATTGAAATGATCAAAAGTTTACGCCCCTCCCCCTAAGCCAAAATCCTGGAACCGCACCTGTTATTTTTGATCAAACAATTACAACGTTAATGACTCAGGGAGCGTTAAATAGACGTCGATGTATATGAATCATCTCGCTCAGTGAATATCGATACATTAACATTTGATCTGGTGGACGTAGACGCAATCCGCAGTAGAGCACTATTTATTTATGCTATCAATGCGCCACTCGTGAATATATAAATGTATATGATCATTTGTGAATTAAAATCGATATTCTACTGATACCTTCAGATATTCTCAATGTATACAACATTCAAGGACAAACGTTTAAACAATAACATTTCTGTAGGCGATAAAATCCGGGTTGGCAACAGGATCTGTTCGGTTTATCAAATGGAATCGATTACTAGTATGCTGTCAAAATCAATGAATACATCAAGGATACAAGACCCACATATACAATTTTATACGGCTCCTTTTAGATGAGATCTTTAGATATAAATACGGTGAAACACGAATATGGAAGCGGAGGATGATGATATACATACATTTTGTTTCCGTTTCATTTGTTTGAGTTGTTATATTTTGAATACATATTAAATGTACAAACTAACTTGGTGTCATAACCTAATGATGATGTCTCTGGAGTTTCATTATTCCTATACCTAAGAATCGATATGACGACCTGACCTGCGGGTCCTTTTCTTCAAATGACTGAAAATCGTGTAGTTAAAAAAGCACACCCTTCAATAAAGCATGTTTTACAGCTCGCGACTTTATTAGAATTTTATTACACTAGTTCATAATATAATACTTTTATTTGTGTAATATTAAACATCTATATTATAGTGTATGTGTTTCAATTTTAAAAATAATGATGTACCTCTAGGTCTACGCGTATTTACTTGTCGTATTTATTAAGCTCAACAACGAGTAATGGTTTCGGTGGTCTATTCGCGTATCTGTATGTGCGTTGATGTATTTGTTTGTATATACGTCAACAATAATTGTGTGTAAAATGAAATATGTTTTGCCCATTTAAAATGCCATTTTACAACAAAAGGTCCGCATTTACTCCATGTTAATTTATATAGAATGAAATTTATTTACAATACATAGTGTTGACATTTACAATATACTACGTGGCGTAAATTAAAATAACATAATAAAGTGGATTACTACATATCGATTTGAAATTGGAATACAGTTGCATAAGGACCATTGCTGTAAAACGCAAAATTGGCATTCTTTATTGTTAAAAATAGTGTTCGGTTGATTTTAAGCTACTTTGAACTACACTATCATATGCTTATTTGGTATAATACTGGTTATAATAAAAAGCGTACACACACACTTTAAAGGGACTATGTCATCTTAAATGGCCCCATATTAATATTGGCATTTAATAAAGGTCACAGTAATGTACATATAATTCAAACAGAGTTTTTGCATACTGGGAACAAAACAATTACATAATTTACATAGTTTGTTTGGCCCTTTTCTTGTCTACAATTTGTCGTCCGATTTGTGGGTCTCTTATATAACCATACTATGCACATTCATTTTAACAAGTCAAAATAGCGCAATTTTTTTACAGCGCTGTCAACTGTCATTTGTTCCAACGACTCCGTCGTCGTGAGTTCTGTTTTCAAGTATTTTTCTTTGTTGGTCTTTATCAAAATTATCATAATGTAGTAAATTATTTATACGTTATTTATTGTATATGCCTTTGTATTGCTCATCTCTTGAACATAAACATTACAAATGCTGAGGGAGATAACGTTTTCGTTGACATAGACCCTTTAAGTTAATAATTAACTTCGATTCAGTTAAATCAATAGGCGAAACCATATTTAATTCTTATTAAGCAAGAGAAGTTTCAAGATTACAATACATAGTTTTAATTGAACACTCAGAGGTATAATCTATCAAGAAATATAGAAAGGAAGTTATTAACTTTTTTAAATCTACGATGATAATTCCACATCCGTGAACATTTCGAATAAGAAAATAGTCATTGTTGAAAATGTTAAATTATAATATGTCATTTAATACGGTTGACTGAATGGCAGATGATATTGCACAGTTAAACTGAAATAAACAGAGACTACCTTTCAAAGCAACATATTGTAAACGATTTGTTTATGTAGCGGTTTTGTACCGAACAATCTCCAAATTGAGTACGTCTTGTAAGTATCCATGCTTAATGTTTAATAGAAGCATTATAATACATGTCAATGTTTTACGGTCAATAGAGTATCAATATCGTAGAGTGTGGTAATTTTAGATTGTGTGTATTCAAATTATAGAGTTTAACACTTGGTTCACCCTTTGTTCAGTTATGTGATTTATGGAGCTAGATATTTATATGTAACGTGTATATGAAAGTACGGCATATAAAATAGCCTACAATAGCACAGGATATTGTAAATGTACTGTTTTGAATTATCCAGATTGGGCCACTCTCTGTCTGCCCTCGATACGTACAAACTGGGGTGCTAGGTCCATCTTTGTGACATAATGGTATAATACGAGTACTTGATCAATAAACGACAGGAACATAGAGAGAAATAGTAGCTGTATATAAATAATGATATTTTGTGGTAGAAAACAATGCAACGAATATAATAGGTGCTAATTATAGCACGACATACACAAAATTTTTAAGGGAAGTCTCCTTGATTCTATTGGGGCTGCGACATTTTCAGCAGTACAGTAAATTTTGACTCCGTTGTCTGCTATTGACGTCAACAGCATAAGTGCGTTGTTTGTTCCATTTTCGCTTGCAAACGAAGACGATTGGCGTGTTATATTGAGGGTCGCGGTGGTTTGCGTGTTGCTGCTCTTGTACCAAGTGATAGTTGGGGATGGTTTGCCATGTGACGTAAAACACTGAATCTGTAATACGTCATCCTCAATGGCAGAAATAATGTCACTGTCTGGTGTCAGAGTAACATAGCTGACTGGAACGGTAATAAGGCATGTGGAACACATATTAAAGCCAGTCTCATTGGTGTTAGTCCTTATTTTGGTGTCCTGCATCGTTATATTGTTAAATGCGACTGTGTTAAACTACAGTGTCGGAATGAACGATTTAGATAAGTTCAGAGCAAAGCTAAACATACATTGGATGGTTGTCCGCCGTTATTATTCAATTTAAACATGAAATGTACACTAAAATTACCTCAGCCTTATGAATAATATTAATGCAATCGAACTAACCATTTATTAACGTCGATGTTTTAAACGATAACATTGCTAAGTGTGTTTACTCCACATCTGGGAAATGCCACACACTGCCATTTCTCCCCTTCATTATTTGTATCAGATTCATCACAGTATTATTAATGTGTTACAGTATCGAACAATTTGGTGCACTTATAGCCAATGCATTAAATAAATGATATATACTGACTTTTCCATTGTTTATCACATTTCAACATACACAATTAACCTGAGTTCCTCAATGATTTGGTTTATTGTTCAGTTGTGATCCTCTTCGAATGTTTGGCACGAATAATCGCATGTGTTTGTATTCAATAGAAGGTAACGACTAAATGTTTAGAATAGCTGTTATGCTAACGTATAGTTTATTTCAGAGTTATTGTGGAATTTGATCCGTTCAAGTACAATAACATACCCAATCATATTAGTTATTTTACTGAATAATTAAAATGTTGAATGCAATATAATGAATTTTGAAAAAGAAGAAAAACACAGTGAGAACAATTGTACCTGTTATATGCTGCAACGTTATATGCATTGTTCACATAACCATCAGTCTTTATGAATAACAAAATATCAATAAGGTACACTTTTATTGCCAACTAAACAAACACTCATATGTGCATGTTATTACATGAGCTTATTAATTATAATTTAGACAATCACACTTAATATAAGAACCCAAGTCAGACAAAATAATCGACGTTTAAGTAGCTGTTAAAATGAAAGAGCATACAATATAATCTGAAAAAATACACATAGCCGCAAAAAGTTTTCAACAGCGTAATGCGGTCGTTTAATAAATACCTCAGGCTTTATTATTAATAAGTATTCAATTCCAGAACACTTCTGACAGCACATCTTTTGTTGTTTTAAATGTTCGCGCGCATGTACGAGTTTAATCAGCTTAAATTGCTTGCGAAAACACATTGAATGCCGTGACTGTAATAGCTATTGTTTACATCATAACAACTATGCACACGCTATTTTAGAAAACTGAATTTCGGAGAACTGAACGCACTTTCACTTTCAATATGTACTTTTATGATCATAAATGTATTTAAAGCTAGCAGTGTGTGTTAACATCTTGATTTAAAAGCTGACCATTATTCAACGACTGCGTGTATCCAATTGTATTTAAACTTAAATAAATTTAGAAATACGGATTCTGCATTGTCTATAAATAGACTGTCGTACTGTAAACACGCTGCCATGATAATGCATTGAGTCAAAAAATTTGGGGATTGAAGTTCCTTAACTAGGTATAATCCACGGCATATTTGATCGTAATCCAAGATGGCGCTGGAATGTGTATTACTAATCCCGATTACAACGCCTTATAGAGAAAATAGGGCGGACGTAATCTTGTAAATATCGTGTTGAAAATCCCCTTAATAAAAATCAAACGTAAAGAATATTCAAATAGCATTTAAATAAAAAGAAAATGTGTTTGTTTTCGGTGTGATAACGCGTGATGTCGTCACCGGAAAGGGAGACAATATACTCGTGAAAATATTAATCTCCCTTTCCGGTGACGATATCACGCGTAATCACACCGAAAACAAACAAATATCCTCTATATCTTGAGTTATTTCAGTGACGTTAATGAAACATAACAAAACAATATGACGTCAACTTCATTGATAAATATTGAGCGAATGACGTCAGATTCGTTGATAAAAATCAAAATAGAAACAATATGACGTCATGTTTATTGATGCTATGTACAGTGAAAGTATCATTCTAACAAACACAAATAAAATAAAATTGTCAATAATGTGTACGTTTAGTAATTTATGTAAATGTAATAATTATTACAGATTTAGCCGTACGTGATTTCCTTCTTTGTCTAGGGAAAAAAGGCCGGGTGACGTGGTAGAATATATGTTTAACACCTAGAAACGTTTTGCTGACTTTTGCTGAATATGCATACCTAGTGTAAAAGATGTAGATCAAATATATTTTTAAACAAGTTGACCTAAACAAGAAACTTAACTAAGATGAATAGTCAAAAAGGATCATAATTCAGGAAAATGCATGATAGAGAATTATTGGAGTATTCGTTGACATCCTCATATAAAAAATAAAAATAAAATAAATAATAATAATAATAATAATATTGATATTAATATTAATATTTATATTTATATTTATATTTATATCAATTATAAAGAAATAATAACATTCCTAATAAAAAACAATAATAATAATAATAGTAATAATAATGATACTAATATAAGGTATAAAATAATAATAATAATAATAATAATAATAATCAAAGTAATAATAATCATAATAATAATAATAATAATAATAAAATAATAACAATAATAATAAAAAAGTAATAATAAAAATAATAAAAGTAATAATAATAATAATAATAATAGTTATCCTCATCACCATCATCATACTATTAATAATATAATAATCATAACAAATATTATTACTAATACTAATATAATAATAATAATAATAATTATCGCACAAACACGTTTGTTTATTTAATTTTAATACACTAAACGTTTCGGCATGATGCTTTCATCAGTAGTAATAAATATAAACAATGGAATTGACGTCGACGTCATACAGTTTTTTTACTAATACTAATACTAATACTACTACTACTAAAAATATAGTTTGATAATAATAATAATTACTAACTAACTAACTAATTACTAACTACTAACTAACTAATTACTAACTAACTAACGTACTAACTAAATTGCTAACTGGAAAACTAACTAACTAATTAACTAACTAACGTTCTAACTAACTGAATAAATAAACAAATAAATAAACTGGTACATAAAAAAATTTAATTAAACCAGAAAGAGAGAATGAACGGAAGAAAAATCAACAGATAGATACATGATTTACCAATAAATCAGAAACATTTTTTGCGATTGATGTTTTCCCAATCAGAATAATCTTTATTTCAGTTTAAAGGGTTTTAATTTATATTGATATTTTCTATTAAATTATAAATTATTAAAAAAAGCAGTTTCAATATTTGAACCCAGTATATTATCTAATTTAAAATGGATAAAAATATCCTATTTTTAAAGTGGGAAAATTTGCCCATTTTTTTTAAACATGTTAAAACTCACCACAAACAAGTTTCCTACTTATTTTAAGATAAAATACATTATATCTAAGAGGGACATGGGAAAATCTAGCAAAAAATAACAAATAAAAAATTTCATGGGATTTTTTTCACACTTTTAAAAGTACATTTTCTTTATTACTGTCAAATATAAAATTGTGTCTATACAAAACGATTGTATCATGGTTATATTGAATTTGTATGCATATAAAAGACATAAAAACGCGGTTTTAAAATGTACATAGATCCCATGCGATTTTTTTTCCAGCCTGAAAAAGTAGGAAAAACAATCCCGTGGGAAAATGGAAAAATCCCACGGGAAAGCCAATTTTGCACATAAATTTCATGATGAAATAACAACTTTTTTTTAAATGTAAAAATCATCAACTATGGATCACAATTAAATATGTAAAGTAGTAATACCTCCTCGCAGGCGTTCCGAAGGTATACAAGGCTGGTGAAAGGACTTGTAGCAAAGCCATATGATAGGCTGCTTGGTGTCTTCAAGGCAGGAGGTTTGATAGAAGCGTAAAGCCTGACGAGGAACTTCACGGAGGAATTAATTCCTTGATTGTCGCATGTTTATATACATTTTTAATCGTAGCGACGTCATTAGTTTTCGTTTAACTAATCATAAGGCAGCTTAAGCATTTTTTTTCTACAATTGTTACCGTTTAATATTGACTAGTTGTAGCACCACCGAAGGCCGCGCAACAGCCGAATCGCGCTACTCATTCAAATTGATTATCATCGTGAGAAATAAGGGCAAGTTCATCTTCAGCAGCAGCATCAAAAACTTCCTCACTACATGTATTTTGAAAGTAATGATGGTCGACTAAAGTCAGCTCATCAATAAATGGTTCATCTTGGTTTTGAGAAAGTTCATGTTGAATGTAGCTTGCTTCGCTGAATTGACTCATGTTTAGATCGTATATTATTTATTTATTTTTAAGTAGGTCACTTTAATCAATGTTTGCTAAATGTATTTGTGTAGTGTTCTATTGCTATAAACAAAACGGTTGCTTCCGCATCACATGACGTTAAATTCCGGGTCAATATTTCGTGCACAAATTATAATATGTATTGACTAAGTTTGAAGAATCATTTTATAAAAACAGAAGAAATAAACATATCTTATTACAAATATACAAAGCAAACAATCAGCATCGAAAGTTTGGCAGAAAAGGCCATAATAATACAAAGTTTAGCCAACAAATCACCCACTCGTGTCAGTTTTAAATATATCACGCCGAATAAAACATAGTTAAAAGTCACTAACTTACAATTCAAATTTGTGTTGAATGCATCTGTATCAATTTGTGAACACTCGTGTGCTTCTTGTTATGCATGTACATGTATGACGTATTCATATAATTATAGCTGAAGATAATGTCCCTATAACAATACATCTATAATAGTGAGGTATCCAAATACATTTTGGTATAAACATTCTAGTTTATAGTGTAAATAAGTAAATGTTTGCTGAGAACGTAAATGAGGAAAATTATTATAGTGAGTACATGAGTATTGTGCGTACATGTTAAAAGTGTGTTACATAATGATTATATGTAGTTTATCAACACTACAAAAGTTATATATATTCGTATATTTATTATGTTAATCTTTAACTTTGCCTGCTGTTTTTAAACAAGGAAGACTTGCTTGTAGATGTTAATGTCGACTGTTAACATCTGAATGTGGGTACACACAGATTTCAGTGTTTTACATGTTTTCATAGACACACGTCTTAAATCATTAACATGGGGTTGGTTTAACTGTCGACTGCTATGGACGTATGTTTTAATCTCGGCCATATTATATATTCATTTTAGGTTTTTATCGGTTAAATCAATTAAATGGAACGGTTATAGTTAAAGGGCCTTTGAATATCTTAAATAACACAAAAGTAGTATGCATATTAACATAGTTGTAACACCTTAATTACAACCTGATTGTATTACTCTACTGAAAGGCATTGATTTAAAATGGCATATATATCATAACCCTTTAAATTGTTCTGCATTGTGGATTTTCTGTATCAGCCAATGCAATGCTATTAAATATATAATTTATGAATAACGATTTTAAAGTGCGTATGTTCGTTATGTAGAAGTATGACGTACCCTTTGGGTCAAAAGTACATAATTATACCTACGCCAGCTTAATGTAATTGTTGTTATGTAGTTATAACATCAGTAACTATTTTATGCCTGAAGTCATAAATGAGTAAATGCAGTAACATTTCAATTGATCATATTTCTTTCAGGCTAAATACATGTTTTACAATCAAACGGATACATCTCTGATGCAAGTCTCAACTGCTAAATAATAAAAAAAAAGACCAAAGCGATGCAAGTACTTTTATTATTACTCGAATATTTCAAAAATAAATTTGTATTGGAGAAAAGATTCTAGACGAACCATACGGTAATATAGTTCTTTGGAAGGATAAAGCTTCTTGTCCGACATACAACTCAGTCCATGTTTAATAGCATAGATTATGACTGATATTATTGGTAACCTATGGTCGAATGCATAAGCAATTCATATTTGTTTGTTAATATGCATTGCAACAAAAACAAAACAAAATCGTTTTTAATAAACGTTTATGAGGTCGTGGATGCTCAACGGAATGGCATTCTTTAAATAGTTTGTTTATGTGTTTCCAAATATATGATTTGGGTAATCTATACATTTTCCTTTTTCTGAAGATTGTTCTGTAGATTGTTATTTTTCTGAACGCAAGATATATCAAGTTATAGACACGTATGTTGAGTTTACACATTTAATCCAATCATAAGGATAAGCTCGAACAACGATCTGATATTGCTTATACACATCTGTTGATTTAAAACTTCCTCCTTTGCAATTTAACTTCCTTAATAAATATGATATATTGCTAACTGAATATTTTGAATACATTTGACACTAATATCATGTGCTTGATCAAATGGATATGTTCTTGGATGTTCATGCATATGTATATGTACACTTCATGTAAGTTTTACAGTTTATTGTTATGGAATTCGTAGTAGGCTCTTAATCTGCAGTCTTTATAGAAATGCATTGAGCGCTCGTTCTAATATGGCTTGTTTATCTTTGTTGTACGTTAATGTTAGGTATTTTGTCCGAACTGTTGAAACAAGGCGGGGATAGAGAGCTTGGATTAACACTTGTGTGTTTAGTTTGAAATTAATAATACATACACAATGGAGGTATACTCGTACAAATATTTGTCTTCTATTTTTAAGAAAACAGTATCTTCACGGGTATTTAAATTTTACTACAGAACAGACAGCAATTAAATTTGATTGCTTCTATATGAGTTTTGGGATAACCTTCCACATTGTAAGTGGCCTTTCGGCGATTAGGTCCTGTGAAAATTATTGCCCGTATAACAGTATGCTTAATATTTGTACAAGGTGATGTGTATGTAGAATGTGAGAGTAACGCTTTTACATAATGATACACTATGATAAAAATATATTTTGTCTCTAAAACTGGACTTTCAAGGTTTTTCACGAACATTTTAAACCTCTCTCCAGCTTTTGTTGACGGATTAATATTCAATATTTACCGCATGCTCTTTTGTGTACAAAGGTCAAACGTCCATCACGTTATATATAAGAACGATGACTGGAGAACATTGCTGGTATATTGATAGTTCTTGGGTCATCGTGAACTGCCACTGCAGTTATAGTAGTTATCGCCTACTTTAAAAAGTTTCAGTGAGTTCAAATTTTCGCTGACCCTTATGGTATAATCTGTATAGTTCGGGGAATGAAGTATTGAAAAATACGACGGATGATCATTAAGTTTTTTGTTGTTTTTTTTACGTCAAATCAGTTCCGAATTGTCCCTTAATGTATTGAAAATTATACTGCAATATCTGTAAGACAAGGTCATAACATAATATTTTATAGCACTTATTCATACGTACATTTGCACACCCTGGAGCAGTTCGAAAACTGTATGCGCAATTTTATACCTTTACAACATTCCATTATTCCTTTCCATTATACGTCACAGAAACACCGTAATTAAACATAGATTATCTAAATGACATCCGTACACTATGTTATATGTTTTCTGACGCCTGTTACTTTTAACGGTTCTGTTATTACTTTTTACTGCCCCGGAGACAGTGTCCACTGTCCACGGGGACTATTATTGATTTATTATTTACATATCACAACTGTCAATAGTACCATCATCACAAGTTTATTATTACTTCATAATAAATTATCTTTAAAAGAACTATGACTTACAAGAAGTGTTGTCTACCTTTCGTCAAAATAACTTTTTGCAATGTCACGTCACATGCAATGTATCTCGCTATAATGAGAACATAACACTATTTTGCAATACACAACTAAAATAATAGTTGTGGATTGAAAAGACAAGGCCCACGGTTACAATATGTATAGCTACTTACCGCGGACTAAAAACTATTTCTCGTTCAACGCAGTTAACAAGACTAATATTAGCGTGGTGTAGTTCTGGGCACATTAAAGTACTTTGCTGCCACATAGAATGACATACCGACAATTCTTTTCTCGGTATATGTGTGACCATTGTTTTGTATGGAAGACGATCCATTACGAAATATGTAAGAAACAATACATGTGAAATATGTATTAACGAGTAAACGAAGTATCAGATATTTAATTAATTAAACACCTGGTAAGTTTAATCATAACTCGCCTGTATATCGTAATAAACCTTATTATCTTTGCAACATAATTAACAGCACAGCATCACAGAGGCCTTAATAATTAGCATATTACACAATATGTGTACCCTACTGGTACACGATTATCACTAGTCAGTGATAATCGAAGTCACTCAAGATTGTATAAAGCTTTTGCCGACGGCAAACAATTTAAAGTCCGATGTGATATGGTAATGAACACATTTCATTATCTTTAATTAATTAAAAGTTTTAATATAAGTTTAGTAATATAAAGGGGTTATAACATGTATAACCCAGTGCAATCGTCTGTAAACTACAGGGTATCGGATATCGGATATTCCTCTAAACTTTGGGACACAATTTCGAAAAATAATTAGTAATTCAACTTAATATTTGGACAAACAAACATTAATATTTTTAAGTGTCCCTCCCGTTGCTCGCGGTTCTAGGGTAAGTAAGGTATACCAAATGTAAAATGGACATATAAAATACGTAACTGGGAAAAATACATATGAACAACAAGGGTTGTCTTTCCCATGTCTAACACATTTGAACGACTACATAGTGGCACGTAGCATAGCCTTCGCTCAAGAAGATCACGGTAACAAAAAAACAAAAAATCTATCGAAACAACAATATTTAAATGACGTTTACAGTAAATACAACGATATCGACGAATAAATATCTGTGAACTTTCAAATGATTGGCGTCGTTAAACCTTTTGAGAAATATCGTGTATATATAACGAGATCAGAAAAGGACGCCATTGAAAACCCGGCGACCTAGTCTGTACTTTCATAGTTAGCTCAAAAAAGCTTAAAGTACTCATTGATGAGCTATAGTGGTCAGATACCCTTCGTCGCCGTCGTTTGTTGTTTATTACCCAAATCAACTTCTTCTCTGAAATCGCTTGTCCCAACGTGGCGCCCAACACTGCAATGACTATTTAAATATGCATACAAGTGTTTATTACTTTAAATTGTAGAATATATATTTTAGGGTAAATATAAAAACAAACACAATAATTTGATAATAATGTACATTTATTAACTTTACTTAAAATTCACCCTGTGACATATTCCCCCTTCTTTCAAAAATGTCGTCCCGACATTTTATTCTTGCGTACAATTAACTCATATTAAAACACGCGGCGATAAACGAAAAACATTTCCACGGATATCTGAATAGCACTATACACAATGAAAACCATAATGAATAGTTAAATTTATTTTAATAATTTTGTATGACAAATTATGAACGATGCAGTTATTATACAAACATACATATACTTACATTGTATAAAAACTTCCAAATTTTAAGAAACAACACTATAGAAAAACGTCATTCAATTATTATTATGTCCATAAACACACACTTCTCATACTGTCACTATCACTGTTTATATAGATTTTATTCACGAACCCGCAACGTACCAATTCGGCGTTTTACGTTGACGGTTTGAGCGACGCACTACATGAACGCTTTGATCGTCAGAAGAATAATTCCGTGATTCCGATCGTCGTTGTGGAATAACGTATTTTGGTATTTCCTGTTGTTTTGGTTTTGACTCTTCTGTGAACCCTAAAGGTAGCAACAAGCTTCTGTGAAGTCGACGTAAACGTTTAGATTTCGGGTGTTCCTTCTTGACGTCGTATACGGGAATGTCGACATTTGGACGGGCAATAACGACATATGGTACATCTTCCCATTTGTCAGCAATTTTCTGCTTTCCGCGTTGGGTCACATTTCTCACTAGCACTAAATCACCTGGTGTTATTTTTACGGCTCTTGCTTTCTTGTCGTATATGCGCTTACTTTTCTCTGCATTTTGTAATGCATTCACTTTCGCGAGGCTATATGCTTTCGCAAGTCGCTCTCGAAGTTTGCGGCTGTATTCATTCTGATACACCGTCTCGTGGTCGTTCGTCGGTATACCAAGTAAGGCGTCGATAGCTAACCTTGGATGACGTCCGAACATAAGGTAGTGCGGCGAATAGCCAGTGCTACTATGTAAGGTGCTGTTGTACGCATGGACCATTGGTGCTACGCATGACTTCCAATCCGACTTCTTTTCTTCATCTAATGTTGTGAGCATCTGCAATAGTGTCTGGTTAAAGCGTTCGGTCATCCCATTACCCATAGGGTGATAAGGCGTAGTTCTGGATTGTTCGATACCAGCTAATTTGCACAATTCGCTGATAAGTCCAGACATAACGTTTGCACCCTGATCACTGTGTAGGCGTTCAGGGAACCCATAGTGAACAAAAAACTTTTCAACCAGTATATTCGCAGTAGTTCTTGCCGTCTGATTTGTCGTAGGAAAGGCCTGTGCGTAGCGCGTGAACTGATCGGTTACTACTAAAATATGTTCGTATCCACCTTTTGATTTCTCCAAACTTAAAAAGTCAATGCAGACAAGTTCCATCGGCGATGACGTTCAAATATTCACAAGTGAACTAATTTCGGCTGGTGTTTTACTTCTGATACATCGAGAACACTTATTGATCATGTCTTTAATAAAAGTCTCCATTCCTGGCCAAAAGAACCTTTGTTTGAATAATGATAATGTCCGATCGCGCCCTTGGTGACCGAGGTCATCGTGTAGGCTGTGAAAAACTATTTGACGTAATGCTTCCGGCAAAACTATTTGTCTGTATTCTTGTCCATATATTGTTGTTCTTCTAAACACAACTCCCTCCTTCAATTCGAGAGTAGACCAATGTCTTTTATATTTTAAGACACCATTACAGGGGTCTGATTTCTGTGATACAGACGGTCTTGTGCCTTCTTGTAAATGACATATTACTTTGGAAATTACTGGATCGTCAAGTTGTGATTTTCGCCAGTTGTGGGAAGTCAAGGCATATGTCTGAAGAACATCTTCGGGTACGTTTTCACATGACTCAGGCGGTGAATTGTCTGGTACAGATGTACTGAAACAGTAAGGTACCTGCTCAATATCTGCTGTCACAGCAGTTGTTATCGCAGCTAATGTTTCCGGTTGTATTGTCAGCCTGCTTAATCCATCTGCATCGGCGTTGTTTTTACCAGCTCGATATCGTGGTGTGAAGTTGTAGCAGCACAGCTCCTAATCCGTTCGATGAGGCGTCTGTATGCAGAATAAATGGTAAACTATAATTTGCATAGGCTCAGATTGGCGGATTTGTCAACTGTTTCTTCAGTTCATCGAAAGCAGTTTGTTGCTCGGATCCCCATTTAAATGGTACTGGCTTTGTTGTTTTTGATTTTTTTGTTTGTTCTGTTTGGTATGATGGCCTATAAGCAGGTTATTCAACGGTCTCGCTATGTTCGCAAACCCTTTAATGAATCGGCGATAGTAGCCAACAAAGCCGAGAAATTTACGAACATCTTTCACAGATTTCGGAGTGGGCCAATTTTTAACTGCTTCTATCTTGACGGTATCTGCTTCTATGCCATCTGCGGATACCACGTGACCAAGGTAAGTGGTTTTCGTTTTGAAAAGTTCACTCTGCCAACCGAGAAAATACTTGATCAAGCCTTGAAATCATTGAATTCACGTCTCTTGAGAAAATAATGATGTCATCCAAGTATATCAGGCAATCTCTTAGGTTTAAATCTCCCATACAGCGTTCCATTGATCGTTGAAATGTAGCAGGTGCATAGAAGAGGCCGAATGGGAGACGGTTACATTCATAAAAACCTAGACCTTCCACTTGAAACGCCGTCTTTCCCTTATCATCTTCCTCTAATTCAACTTGCCAATATCCAGATTCAAGATCTAATTTCGAAAAGTTCCGTGATCCTGCAAGAAGATGTAAAGTGTCTTCAACTTTTGGAATTGCATAACTGTCCTTTTTCGTATGGGCATTCAGCTTTCGGATATCAATACAGAATCGTATAGCTCCATCCTTTTTCCTGACGATTACACAGTTAGATGACCATGGGCTCTGAGATTCACGTATTGCTCCTATTTCTAGCATTTCTTTGAGATGTTCTCGTATTTCATTGAATAGAGCAGGAGGTACGCGCCTGTATGGCTCTTTAAATGGTTCTGAATTGATCAATTTGATAGCATGTTTGACTACAGTTGTGTGTCCTATGTCAAGTTTCGATTTCGGAAACACTGTATCCCATTTTCTAACAGTAGCTACCCGTATTGAATTGAGACCCGCCCATATGTCCCCTGATGACTGTTTTATTATTTGTTTCAATAATGTTATTTATGTTATATTTTATATTATATCTTCATAACACATATTTATTGAAATATCTACAAATAAGCTTATGCATGCACTGTTCAGTCTAATGTCTAAATTCATTGCTTAAACATTATACAATGTTATTGCACATCAATATTATAGCATATACGTACTATTGACGTAGCGAGCATACACAGTTTTCAAGCATTGTAATACGAAAGTGTTGAGTATCACATACATACAATAATGTAATAACATTTATAAACAAATCAGATAATTATTCTAATAAATGCAAATAACATTTCGGAAATTGTACAAGTGTAAACATGTACATGTACAAATGTAAATTAAATATCGATTCTAAACTTCTCGGCGAAATTTAGAGAGATTATACAAATAAGAACCGAATGTGGATTGTAATAGCGACTCCCTTTACTGTACATTCGGAAAACTAGTAAAAAACAGTTTTTCCGTTTTTATGTGATTCATATGACATGAGCGACAAATTCGATTGTTCACGAAAATGATGAACAGAGCAGCCTTTCGTGAGTTTTAATAATTATATTGTAGTGTAGTATATTGTAGTGTTACTGTAGGAATTTGTCATCCTTGTTTATTAGTATTTATGAAAGCGTAAAGAATATGCTAATTATTAAACGTTTTTATCTTTATAACACAATGAAGAAATACAATGATATATATGACACTGCTATTACTACTACTTCTGCTACTTCTACTGCTTCTATTACTACCACTTCTTCTACTACTACTACTACTACTACTACTACTACTACTACTACTACTACTACTACTTCTACTACTACTACTACTACTACTACTGCTACTACTACACTGCTATTACTAATACTACTACTACTACTACTGATACTGCTACTACTACTACTAATACTACTACTACTACTACTACTGCTACTACTACTACTACACTGCTATTACTACTACTACTACTACTACTAATACTACTACTACTACTACTACTACTACTACTACTACTACTACTACTACTACACTGCTATTACTACTACTACTACTACTGCTTTTAAAATAAATAAAATAAATGAATGAATGAAAATATAATAAATAAATAAATAAATAAACAGGTAAATAAATATATCAATTAATTGAACCAGAAGGATTGAAATCAAAATCAATAAATACATGATGACCTTTAAATCAGAAACAATTTACGCCGTTGATGTGCTCCCAAATCGAATACTCATTTGTTTAGTATCAAGGTTGTAATTTATATTGATATTTGCTATTAAATTTCATGAAAAATGCAGTTTCAATATTTGAATCCGGAGTATTATCTGATTAAAATGGAGAAAAAAAATCCTTTTTAAAAGTGGGAACATTTTCCCAATTTGAAAAGTGGGAAAATTATCCCACTTTCAAAGTGTGAAAAAATTCCCATGGGATTTTAATTTTGTTCAAACATGTCAAAATGCATCAAATACATGTTTTCTACTTATTTTAAGATAAAACACAGTATATCTAAAAAGGACATGAGACAATCTAGCAAAATAAGAAAAAAAATCCCATGGGATTGTTTTCCCACTTTTAAAATGGGATTTCTTTATTACAGCGAAATGTAATATTTTGTTGATACAAAACGATTGTATCATGGTTATATTAAAATTGTATGCATATAAAAGACATAAAAACGTGGTTTTAGAATATGCATAAATCCCAAGGGATTTTTTTTCCAGCCTGAAAAAGTAAGAAAAAAATCCAGTGGAAAAACGAAAAATCCCATGGGAAAATGGAAAAATGTCATGGGAAAGCCAATTTTGAATATAAATTACATAATGAAAGAAAAGCATGTTTTAAGCCAAAATCATCAGTTATTGATCACAATTGAACGTTCTAACAATTACTTTATGTAAAATAGTTATATCTCAATAGAAAAGCGTACTTAAGTTTGCGAAATTTCGGTTTGGCAAAGTTTTGCCATTGGCCGTTTAAATATAGGTTCGTTAAAAACATGCCAAGTGGGCGGGCAGCTTTACTTGCAAGACAATATTAAAAATTACAAAATATATCTTGTAATAAAGAATGCAATGAATTACCAAAATCTTTCACAGAAATGAGGATACTCTACCTATTTCATTCCAGTATCTTGTAGTTCTGAGAAAAATATTGCCGTCACGAGTCCGGGAAAATTGGCATTATCCTGACCTTCTTTAAAGTTTTTAACTAATTGATCAATTTTAAAACGCATTTCACTTAAATGTTTATTAGTATGACTTTAATGTAATGCTTAACTCACCAAAGTGAGTGTTTACTTTATTTAACTCTTATCCATTAGAGATAACACTATTCTACACCATGTACCCTATAAACGTGCGTTAACACCTTGCTTTTACAACTACCACGCTAAAAACAAGACATTTAATACAAAATGCTTTTCTTCTCATAATAGTATATTTAAATGGTGGCAAACCCAGATTATACCGTCATTCTGCTATTCCGTTTTACGACTACTAAAATTCCAGGTCGACGCTAAAAAAGATCCCATTATTCCGACAAGTGTCTTTTGGTCGCGGTCACTTTACTTACGCTATGAAGACCGTTTATTAAGACCACAAGTGTCGTATTTGTGGGGCTTTACTGTAATTGAAACTGGTATTAATTTGAAACTCATGCAACTATCCTATTTTAAAAGAAAACAAGCTGGAGTCAGCCCAGCCATAACCAGCAGATAAGGACACTTTCATGTACAATTCTACTTATGAATGAAATAGACGGCAAATATGTAAAAATCATATTTTTATTGAACGTCTTTTAATAGTTTTCTTTTCACTGATGTTGTTTATATTGTAAATCTTGTGTTTCAATGACTGATCTATTGATTTATTTTTAATTTTCTTAACAGCACAGCAATATGTTTCTATAATTTTTAATAAATTTCTTTAATATATTTATGTACCATTATATTACTATACATTTTGTAAATGTCTGCGGTATTCTATCAGACAGACATAATACACTTTTTGTTGCCTAAAAAGCCTCATGTTTGGTTGTTTATACTGTACATTTGTTTCGCTCGGTTGTTTACAGCACACAATGTAACATGTTACTGCTAAAAACTGGCAATAATATAAGTCAATACTGAGTCAGGCTATTCAGAGGTCACTAAGTGTAAAGATGCTTATCTAAAAATAAAAAGCACCATGCTGGTCTACAGTTACTAATACGACAGCGTCGTTCATGCGGGAATGGACATACACACATTTAAACTGCAGGGCTACATTTACAAATACGAAAGCGTCGTTCATGCCGGAATGGACATATACACATTTAGACTCGTAGACTGACTGCCGGTAATGAAAGGAACCAAAGAAAAGTGAACTACTAGTCTGAGCGCAATTCATTTTATCGGAACATTTTTAATGTGTTTGATTTTTTTGTAATGTAATTGTTTAAAAGTGAGAACAAAAACTCATAACTTCAAATTAATCGTGGAATTGCCTGACATTGGACTTTGTTTATTAACGAGATCCAGGCTAATGCAAAGCATGTAAAATCGCATGGCCATACTTTTGTATATTATATATCGGGCGGAGCGCGGATAATTGATGCTGCTTCTTTTTCAATACGTGTACGACAATCGCAACCTTCAGTAAAATCATGATTATATTAATCGTGTGACCAAAATATTATTGACAGTCAACTTGAGTTGTAATAAACTGTAAATATTTTATTGATTACCTTTTCAACTTTGCCCATGTGGATATTCATTTAGTTTTAAATTTCTCCCTAAATATGCAATTCGGAACATGGGTTTTTCTCAACATTTATCATAATATTAGTTGAAAACTATGGCTGACCATTACGTTCTAAAGTCACGAATTCTTGGAGAAGGTTTTAGATCAAAATTCCGTACAGAGAGATTACTTAGTGGTGAGACAGTTTCACAATTTGCTGTGAGGTTAAATAATTATATTGAGAGGTGGCTTGACTTAAGCGAGACGGAGCAAACGTATGAAGGGATGAAATACTTCATGTTGAGAGAGCAAGTGCTGCAAATGGTAAGTAAACCATTGTCTACTTATCTCAAGGAGAGGGTTCCAAAGGGGATTAAGGAAATAATAGGGTTAGCCAATAAGTACAATGAGGCCCAGGATGCGCCAACTGGAAATCGCCATGAGATGAATTCAACAGAAAAGGTAAGGGCATGTTATGTATGTAAGGGTCCACATTCTGTAAAAGACTGTCCGGAGCGTGACAGAGCTGCAGCCAAGGTAAGTTATAATTACCAAAATTTCAGGGGCAGAGGAAAAACATTCAGTAGGGGCGGTTCAGGTGGTTTTCAGCGTGGAGGATACGGTCGTAGGGGTGTTACGCGAGCAACCACAAACGCAAACACCCACAAGGATATAGCTGGTGCGTGTATTGGAAGATTGGACAGATGCTGTCGAAGTCAAGACGATGTTACACTTCGATGCGGCTGTAGAGTTCCAATAATGAGTGCTGCATGTAGCTCGACAAAAAATAAAGACTCCTTCAGAGAGATTCATGTATGCGAAGGATTCGTTGGAAGTCAAAAGATTTTGGTTTTGTGAGACACCGGTTTTAGTACTGTCGTAGTCAGGGCTGAGTTAGTAGAAGATTCCAAATACACGGGCGAAAGGAGGAGTTGCGTATTGATAGACGGTACAGTACGTAATGTTCCTGTTGCTACCAGTGATGTTGAGACTCCGTATTTCACAGACCGAGTTGAGGCACTTTGCATTAAAAAGCCTGTCTATGACCTGATAATCGGAAACATAAGCCATGTGGATAAGAACGACAAAGAAGCAACAGTAGAACTTGTGCAGACAAGTGCATAGGTGGCGGCTGAAAAGGTGAAGCCAAAGACATTAAAAACCCATCCGGAAATAGGCGACGTGACCGTTAGTGACATCAAAGCGGGAAAAACAGCGACAAGACTCTTGCAACAGCACGCAAAATGGCGACCACTGCAGACAAGAAAAGATAAAAGAACGATGGAGAACACTGGTATGACAAAAGGGCAGGTCTAATATACCGTCACTTCAGGTCACCAAAGATCGACAACGGAAAGAACTTTGTCCAGCTGGTTGTACCAAATGCGTATCGAGAACATGTTATGCGAATCGCACATGATGCATTGATGGCAGGCCATATAGGTGTAAGAAAATATATGGCAAAGATCATGTCACAATTCTTCTGGCCAGGGATGCAGGGAGACATATCAAGTTACTGCAGGTCTTGCGATCTATGCCAAAAGACATACCCCAAGGGGAAAGTTAGCAAGTTACCGATAGGGAAAATGCCAATCATAGAGACACCCTTCAAACGAGTAGCGATTCACCTAGTGGGACCCATTGAGCCAGCAACGTCAAGTGGCAAGAGATACATTCTTACAATTGTCGATTATGCGACACGGTATCCAGAAGCAGTACCATTAAAACGAATTGATACAGAGACAGTGGCTGAAGCCTTGATGGAATGTTTAAGTAGAGTTGGGTTTCCCGAAGAAATACTTTCTGACAGAGGCACACAATTCACCAGTGACCTGATGAACGAGATAACAAGATTAATTTCAATGAAAGAATTCATGACCACTCCATACAATCCTGCATGCAATGGGTTAGTAGAACGTTTCAATGGGACTCTCAAAACCATGTTGAAGAAGATGTGTGCAGAACAGCCCAAAGACTGGGATAGATATACAGCCCCTCTGCTTTTTATAGAGAAGCTCCACAAGAGAGTCTGGGATTCTCACCTTTCGAGTTGTCGTATGGACGATAGGTACGCGGCCCCATGACAATTTTAAAAGAGTTATGAACTAAAGAAAGTCACGTTGAGGAGACGAAGACGACATATCAATATGTTCTGGATCTACGAAACAAGCTTGACGAAACAATCAAGCTGGCACACAAAATACTGAAAGTGAATCAACAGAGGTATAAACGGTACGCAGACGCAGGGAGAAAGGAGAAAGCTTTGCATACAGGGTAAAAGGTACTTGTTATATTGCCAACTGACAACAACAAGCTCTTGGTGCAATTTAAGGTTCCTTACACCATCAAAGAGACACTGAACAATTACGATTACATTGTGGAGGTGAATGGTAAATCCAAAACATACCATGCAAACCTACTCATGAGATACCATGAGAGAAACAGCAACGATGCTACGACGGAAATGACATGTGCATCGATCGTTGAGAAACTCGATGAGGAAGATAGAATTGATCTGAAGCGAAGTGCTAAGATCGACCTTCCTACACTTCAAGCAAAGGAGACCATTGCGAATGTTGACATCGACCCTACTATAACGGGAAAACAGAAGGAAGAAATTGCAAGAGTATTTGGAAGAGTACAAAGATGTACTGACAGATGTTCCTTGAGAAACAGATGTTATTGAACACGAATAAAACTCTCCACAGAGGCACCAATAAGTTCGATACCACATCCAGTTCCACATGCATTGCGAGAAGAACAAAAGAAAGAACAAGATGAGATGTTAAAAATGGGAGTTATGGAACGCACAAACTCACCTTATGCATCACCCGTCGTGATTATCAAAAAGAAACATGGAAAAAACAGGTTCTGTGTCGATTATAGAAAGGTGAACAAACTTACCGAATTTGATGCCTAATCTATAGGTAACCCAGATGAAATGTTTGCGAAAATGAGTAAAGGACATTATTTCACGAAATTATATTTGACAAAAGGGTACTGGCAAGTAAAGATGAGTGAAGAATCCAAGAAGATCACAGCGTTTGTGACAATGGACGGTCTATACGCTTTTCGGAAGATGCCATTTGGCCTGATATATTCAGGTGCAACATTTAGCAAGATGATGAGGAAAGAACTAATTGATCTTGAGAACTTTGAAAGATTTGTCAATGATATTATTGAGTACACAGACACATGGGAAAAACATGTAGAAGGTCTGCGAACACTGCTGCAACTTCTTAGACAAGCAAGACTTATCATCAAACCATCGAAAGGCAAGGTCGGGTACGAAAGAGTGAATTCCTTGGGTACGAAGTAGGAAAAGGCGAACGGAAGCCAAGTTAAGATAAGATTGAATCAATCAGGATGAGCAGTCGTCCGGAGACTAAGACCCAAGTGAGATCATTTTTGGGTTTGGTTGGCTACTATAGGAAGTTCGTTCCTAACTTTGGAACACTAGCCGCCCCTCTGACTGAGCTGACGAAGAAGTTCCAACCAAATAAGTTGGTATGGGGAAAAGTGGAGGAATATGCATTTAAAGCACTATTGAATGCAGTGACTAGCAAACCTATCTTATGCTAGCCCGATGAAGACAAGATGTTTTATCTCAGAACAGATGCATCAGATTACGGGATAGGAGCGGCGCTATTCTAGGACTACGATGGGACAAAGTTTCCTGTAAGTTTCGCGAGTCGTAAACTGTTACCGAGAAAAAGGAACTTCAGTGTGATAGAGAAGGAGTGCTTGGCAGTCGTTTGGGGAGTACAGACGTTTGAACAACAACTCTATGGGTGAGAGTTTGTACTACAGACAGATCATGCGCCCCTCGTATATCTTGAAAGGTCGAAGGTGGCAAATGGTAGACTGATGAGGTGGGCTCTGGCACTCCAGAGTAATAGATTCAGGGTGGACGTGATAAGGGGAAGTGAACATGTTGGAGCCGATTACCTAAGTAGAATCGCTTGAACTCTGCCTGAGTTCACTTGTTTTTGCTTGCAAACTGATGTAAGTATTACCACATTGTCGAACGTTAACTGTTTGATATTAAGATGTAGTTGTGTAGTTTTTGAACTTTTAGTCATCGTATATAAGAATGCATGTAGCCACATTGTCGAGTAGGGAGGTAAGTTGGATTTTATTGTGTTAAGATATTTGCGGACGCAGACGAATGAAAAATGGGATTTTTCATCTTGAGAGTGGAGGTATGCCACAAATTTCTACATACCCCTTTAATACAATACTTTACAGTCCCGTTATTCGGCTAAAGTTTCCCAGCAAAATTGTGAGACTCTGTTCCTGTTTAGTGTTTATGTTGACGTGAAGCCTAATAGTTTACTTTGATGCCAGGACCATGTTTTGATAACGGTAGGGAAACGCTTTAACCATAGCTCTGAATGTGACAAGGCGTTGATATTTATAGTAGTTTCTGATGTTGCTTTGTTTGGCTGAGGGGAAGATTCATTGTTTCAATTCAGTCTGGAAATAACAGTCAAAGAGAACAGATCAGTTGGAGATGACTGAGTGTTAGTTTTGTGTGAGAATATCAGGAAATGGAGCTGTGAGATATTTTATCTGCAATGTACAATGTGGCTTGCAGTGGGGGAGAGCTGTAACGAATAGAGCCTATGGGGCATTTCTAAGCCTGTGTGGCAGCCCTAGCCTGTGTGGCGAACCCCGAGCCTGTGTGGCGAACCCCGAGTCTGTGTTGCGAACCCCGAGCCTGTGTGGTGAACCCCGAGACTGTGTGGGAAACCCTGAGTCTGCGTGGTTTCGATATGAGTGATAACAAGTCTGGTTAACTGTGTGCGTATGTGCGCTAAGTATTTGGAGTTTTATTTTCTTACTTGAATGACACAAACGATTCTTCTTTTAAATTAACCTGTGTGCGTCAAGATCGAATACTAAAGGTTTTATGTTATATATAAACGCCGCATGGATCATGACGTAAATGGACATTGAAGGCATTGTTGCTTTAATCAATTAACTGATGTTATATGTAAACAGACTTTTGCAGTGGTATTGTTTGCATATGAAGATACTTTCGAAAAATATGTTGAATACTTAATTTGCATCCGTGTATCAAGTAGATCTATATCAGTTAATGTAAATAAATAGTTAGATGTAAAGGTATTTTTGTTTATTAATGTGCTCCCTATACATATCTGGTCCAAAAGAACCTCTGTTGCATACTGGAGTCTGGAGTGATTAATCACTCCTGGTCTAGTGCGTGACATTTATTGGCGATTCCGGCAGGAAAAGATAACGAGGGAATCATTATCAAGTTAACACACTTAAACCTTAGATTAACACAGATACCTAGTTCTGCAGACCACTGCGCGTGGTCGGTGAGAGATCAGGTTACAGGGTTTAAATAGTACATAGTTGTTATACTATTCAAGGGAGAGTAATCTTACTATACATTCAATTGTCTTAAGCGGAGTTATCTGCAGCCAATTGCATTGTTCAAATTTGAAACTGATTGTCTTATGAAGTTTGTGTTTATTTTGTTTGTAATTAATTTTGCTTATTTGTTTTGAAGTTAACAGTGTTGTGTATCTATTTCTGTCTGCATTGTATTTGTATTTGTATCTGTTTTGTGTTGATCCGAAATCATGCATATTGAACCTTTTGTTAAATCACCAAAATTGTTATGTTTAAGTGGGGATGAACTGAGACAGTATGTCGAGAGAGAGAAGCAAACATAGTTTGAGCGACAAAATCGCGAGCATGTGCGTGAGGAGCGGTAGCGTGAAAGAGAAATTGCGAAAGATGAAATTCAATTGAGATTGAGGGAAGAGGAGAACAAAACAAAATTGTTAGACAAGGAGATTGAGTTAGACAGAGTT
Organism: Congeria kusceri; assembly: GCA_027627225.1. Classification (NCBI taxonomy): domain Eukaryota; kingdom Metazoa; phylum Mollusca; class Bivalvia; order Myida; family Dreissenidae; genus Congeria; species Congeria kusceri. The sequence continues at coordinate 30,108,220 of CM051030.1, read as the reverse complement.
AAGCGTGGTGAAGCGGTGAATGAGAGTAATGACAGGAGTGGTGAGAAAGGGCGTTTTGCCGCAAAATTGCCCAAATTGCCCAATTTGGATGAGTTTCATGATGACAGGGATTCTGTTTTGCAACGTTTTGAACGTTTTGCAACTTCAGCTAAATGGGACAGGGGCATGTGGGCAACAACGTTACGTGCACATCTGAAGGGCAATGCCTTAGCCGTGTATAGTAGATGCCCCCAGATGCTCTAGATTACGACAAGCTTAAGTTAGCACTCTTGAAACGTTTTCGGTTAACTGGAGAAGGTTTCAGATCAAAATTCCGTACAGAGAGATTACTTAGTGGTGAGACAGTTTCACAATTTGCTGTGAGGTTAAATAATTATATTGAAAGGTGGGTTGACTTAAGCGAGAAGGAGCAGACGTATGAAGGGAGAGCAAGTGCTGCAACAGGTAAGTAAACCGTTGTCTACTTATCTCAAGGAGAGGGATCCAAAGGGGATTAAGGAAATAGTAGAGTTAGCCGATAAGTACAATGAGCCCATGATGCGCCGACTGGAAATCGCCATGAGATGAATTCAACAGAAAAGGTAAGGGCATGTTATGTATGTAAGGGTCCACATTTGGCAAAAGACTGTCCGGAGCGTGACAGAGCTGCAGCCTAGGTAAGTAATAATTACCAAAATTTCAGGGGCAGCGGAAAAAAATTCAGTAGGGGCGGTTCAGGAGATTTTCAGCGTGGAGGATACGGTCGTAGGGGTGTTACGCGAGCAACCACAAAGGCAAATACCCACAAGGATATAGCCGGAGCGTGGAAGATTGGACAGATGCTGTCGAAGTCAAGACGATGTTACACTTCGATGCGGCCATAGACTTCCTATAATGAGTGCTGCATGTAGCTCGACAAAAAACAAAGACTCCTTCAGAGAGATTCCGGTATGCGAAGGATTCGTTGGAAGTCAACAGATTTTGGTATTGTGAGACACCGGTTGTAGTACTGTCGTAGTCAAGGCTGAGTTGGTAGAAGATTCCAAATACACGGGCGAAAGGAGGTGTTGCGTATTGATAGTCGGTACAGAACGTAATGATCCTGTTGCTACCAGTGATGTTGAGACTCCGTATTTCACCGGCCGAGTTGAGGCACTTTGCATGAAAAAGCCTGTCTATGACCTGACAATAGGAAACATAAGCCATGTGGATAAAAACGACAAAGAAGCAACAGTAGAGCTTGGAAGTGTTGTGCAGACAAGAGCACAGAAGGCGGCTGAAACGGTGAAGCCAAAGACATTAAAACCCATCCTGAAAATAGGCGTCGTCACCGTTAGTGACCGCGAAGCGGGAAAAACAGCGACAAGACTCTTGCAACAGCACGCAAAATGGCGACCACTGCAGACAAGAAAAGATCAAAGAACGATGGAGAGCACTGGTATGATGAAAGGGTAGGTCTAATATACCGTCACTTCAGGTCACCAAAGATCGACAAGGGAAATAACTTTGACCAGCTGGTTGTACCAAAGGCGTATCGAGAACATGTTATGCGAATCGCACATGATGCTCTGATGGCAGGCCATTTCTATCTACGAAAAACTATGGCAAAGATCATGTCACAATTCTTCTGGCCAGGGATGCAGGTCTTGCGATCTATGCAAAAGACATACCCCAAGGGAAAGTTAGCAGGATACCGATAGGAAATATGCCAATCATAGAGACACCCTTCAAACGAGTAGCGATTCACCTAGTGGGACCCATTGAGCCAGCAACATCAAGTGGCAAGAGATACATTCTTACAATTGTCGATTATGCGACACGGTATCTAGAAGCAGTACACTGAAACGAATTGATACAGAGACAGTGGCTGACGCCTTGATGGAATGTTTTAGTACAGTTGGGTTTCCCGAAGAAATACTTCTTTACAGAGGCACACAATTCACCAGTGACCTGATGAAAGAGATAACAAGATTAATTTCAGTGAAACAAATCATGACCACTCCGTACAATCCTGCATGCAATGGGTTAGTAGAACGTTTTAATGGGACTCTCAAAACCATGTTGAAAAAGATGTGTGCAGAACAGCCCAAAGACTGGGATAAATATATAGCCCCTCTGCTTTCTGCATAAAGAGAAGCTCCACAAGAGAGTCTGGGATTCTCACCTTTCGAGTTGTTGTATGGACGATCGGTACGCGGCCCCAAGACAATTTTGAAAGAGTTATGGACTAAAGAAAGTCACGTCGAGGAGACAAAGACGACATATCAATATGTTCTGGATCAACGAAACAAGATAGACGAAACAATAAAGCTGGCACACAAAGCACTGAAAGTGAATCAACAAAGGTATTTATACGCAGACGCATGGAGGAAGGAAAAAGCTTTGCATACAGGGCAAAAGGTATTTGTTCTATTGCCAACTGACAACAACAAACTCTTGATGCAATTTAAGGGTCCTTACATCATCAAAGAGACATTGAACAATTACGATTACATTGTAGAGGTGAATGGTAAATGTAAAACATACCACGCAAACCTACTCAAGAGATACCATGAGAGAAACAGCAACGATGCAACGACGGAAATGACATGTGCATCGATCGTTGAGGAACTCGATGAGGAAGATAGAGTCGATCTGAAGCGAAGTGCTAAGATCGACCTTCCTATACATCAAGCAAAGGAGACCATTGCGAATGTTGACATCAACCCTTCTCTAACGGGAAAACAGAAGGAAGAAATTGCAAGAGTATTGGAAGAGTACAAAGATGTACTGACAGATGTTCCTGGAGAAACAGATGTTATTGAACCATTGCGAATGTTGACATCGACCCTACTATAACGGGAAAACAGAAGGAAGAAATTGCAAGAGTATTGGAAGAGTACAAAGATGTACTGACAGATGTTCCTGGAGAAACAGATGTTATTGAACACGAATAAAACTCTCCACAGAGGCACCAATACGTTCGATACATTATCCAGTTCCACGTGCATTGCGAGAAGAAAAAAAGAAAGAAATTGATGAGATGTTAAAAATGGGAGTTATTGAACGCAAAAACTCACCTTATGCATCACCCGTCGTGATTATCAAAAAGAAAGATGGAAAAAAACAGGCTTTGTGTCGATTATAGAAAGGTGAACAAAGTTACAGAATTTGATGCCGAACCTATACGTAACCCAGATGAAATGTTTGCGAAAATGAGTAAAGGACATTATTTCACGAAATAAGATTTGACAAAAGGGTACTGGCAAGTAAAGATGAGTGAAGAATCCAAGAATATCACAGCGTTTGTGACAATGGACGGTCTATACGCTTTTCGCAAGATGCCATTTGGCCTGATGAATTCAGGTGCAACATTTAACAAGATGATGAGAAAAGTACTAATTGAACTTGAGAACGTTGAAAGCTTTGTCGATGATATAATTGAGTAAACAGACACATGGGAAAAACGTGTAGAAGGTCTGCAAACACTGCTGCAACGTCTTAGACAATCAAGACGTACCATCAAACCATCGAAATGCAAGGTCGGATACGAAAGAGTCGAACTCCTTGGGCATGAAGTAGGAAAAGGCGAACTAAAGCCAAGTCAAGATAAGATTGAATCAATCAGGATTAGCAGTCGACCAGAGACTAAGACCCAAGTGAGATCATTTTTGGGTTTGGTTGGCTACGATAGGAAGTTCATTCCTAACATTGGAGCACTAGCCGCCCCTCTAACTGAGCTGACGAAGACGTTCCAACCAAATAAGGTGGTATGGGGAAAAGTGGAGGAAAATGCATTTAAAGCACTATTGAATGCAGTGACTAGCAAACCTATCTTATGCTAGCCCAATGAAGACAAGATGTTTTATCTCAGAATAGATGCATCAGATTACGGGATAGGAGCGGCGCTATTCCAGGACTACGATGGGACAAAGTTTCCTGTAAGTTTCGCGAGTCGTAAACTGTTACCGAGAGAAAGGAACTACAGTGTGATAGAGAAGGAGTGCATGGAAGTCGTTTGGGGAGTTCAGAAGTTTGAACAGCAACTCTATGGGAGAGAGTTTGTACTACAGACAGATCATGCGCCCCTCGTATATCTTGAAAGGTCGAAGGTGGCAAATGGTAGACTGATGGGGTGGGCACTGGCACTCCAGAGTTATAGATTCAGGGTGGACGCGATAAGGGGAAGTGAAAATGTTGGAGCCGATTACCTAAGTAGAATCGCTTGAACTCTGCCTGACATTCCCGTTATTCGGCTAAATTTTACTAAGTTTCCCAGCAAATTGTGAGACTCTGTTCCTGTTAAGTGTTTATGTTGACGGGAAGCCTAATTAGTTTACTTTGATGCCAGGACCATGTTTTGATAACGGTAGGGAAACGCTTTTACCATAGCTCTGAATGTGACATGGTGTTGATATTTAGACTAGTTATCTGGTCCAAAAGAACCTCTGTTGCATTCTGGAGTCTGGAGTGATTAATCACCACTGCTCTAGTGCGTGACTGTTATCAAGACGAAAAGTCACATAAGTGCCCACTACTGCATAAGATATAGAGAATATTTGTTTGTTTCTGGTGTGATAACGCGCGATATCATCACCGGAAATGGAGATAATTAATATTTTAAAGTGTCTCCCTTTCCAGTGATGATATCACGCGTTTTCACACCGAAAACAAATTTTCTTTCTATTTTAATGCTATTGAGTATTCTTCACATTTGGATAACTTTGAACATATTTTTACACGATGTTTTCAGTTTTATTTTAGTACTATTTTTTGTAGAATGCGTAGTAATCAGTTTTAGTAATAATCATTCCTGCGCCATGTTGGAGTACGATAAAATGTGCCGTGGATTAGATCCAGTTTAAAAATTTTGACTCAAGGCATTATCATGGCAGCGTGTTTACAGTACGACAGTTTACTATGCTACTCGGTATATTCATAGACAACGCAGAATCCGTGTGTTTCTAAATTTATGTAAGTTTAAATACAATTGGATACACATAGTCGTTGAATAATGATCACCTTTTAAATCAAGAAGTTAACACACACTGCTAGCTTTAAATGTATTTATGATAAAAGTGCATATTGAAAGTGAAAGTGCGTTCAGTTCTCCAAATTCAGTTTTCTAAAAATAGCGTGTGCATTGGTGTTCTGATGTAAACAATAGTTAACACGGTCACGACATTCAAACGCACATGTGTTTTCGCAAGCAATTTAAGCTGATTAAACTCGTAGATGCGCGTTTAAATGTAAAACAACTAAAGGTGTACTGTTAGGAGTGTTCTGAAATCGAATACTTATACATATAAAGTGTTGTTTTTTTATTAATTATTAGGACTTAACAACACTATTGGATTAAAAGTCGGTCAAGAATTTGAAGAAAACATGATGGCGGAGAATTAAACGCTGAATACTACTTACAAGAACACACATTGGATACTTAAATACTTAAGAGTGGAAAATCCAAGAGAAAATAAAAGGAAAGGCACTTCAATATATCAGAGAGGTATTCTTAACATTTGGTGTTATTAATCTTCACCACTTTTCTTTTTTGGTAATTCTATATGATAAATAGTGACAACACCTACAATTAAATATTGGTCAAATCAAAAAAAGTTAAAAAAAGTAGTCCATCACTGTGAGTGACATAGGAATAAAAAAAGTATCACTGATATTTTTCTATATTTCACTACTAAGCATTAAATAAAATGTGATATTTTGTTTATGAACTATTTATAGTTATCAAAAAAAAAAAGAAGATTTTTAATGAAAATTTCAAATATTTGGTCAAAATACGTATCATTTTTCAGGAAATTTTCAAGAGAATATTTAACCTGCCACCATAGATATAACATTATATACAACATGTTTATTGCTGAATTGGATGTCGATAGCGCAATGAGACATCTATCAGAGCGGGTAACGACATACCAAATTGATTACTTAGTCATTGAACTTCTCCAAAGCATTTTGGAGCGAGCAAGCGCAAAAATAATAAAAATATTATTTTTTCAAATTTGATTATTTTGGTGAGAACGAATGATTTTTTTGGGAGAATTTATAGGTATAAAAATAAGTGTTTTAGCTTTGAACATGAGAATTTAAAGTAACAAATGTATAAAAGAATGAACCATGAGATAAACAAACCTGTCATAAGATATATCTAAATACCGAAATATTTAATTTTTAACAATATCAATATAATGTTCATGACGCGAGCGCAGATAATTTTGCATTTTTTTTGTAATTTACAACAAAACTTGGTGCGGTAATATCGATTAACAAGACTTTAATTTGGTGTAGCCAAATGAATTCATTTCAATATTAAGTTTCCGCATTACATCGGAAGACGTTGGTATAAAAAAAAACACTGATGTTAACTTTCGAAGTGTGTTTACTGCTGGATATATGCAACGATTGCTCTGCGTTAAAAATCGACGCAATAACGATTCCGTTCTGTATATGATTTGTAAATCACCGCATAAGCGCGTTAGCTCACTGTTTTGTTTTGTTACACTGTCGCACGCTTGTTTTGTCATATTTCGAATGAACACAATATTTTTGTCTTGCGAAACACGTACGACAAATGTCCGCTTAGTTCCCCTCTCAATTTACAGAAAGGAGCAATGTAAGGCGCGATAATTTAGCCGTTAAATCCGAAAGTAAATGTCTGCTGTTTCAAGTTTAATTGACAAAGTCAGATCTAATCAGATGAGATTTTATCACATTACGTTAGTTAAATTCTGAGTCATTATCTCATTGAGATTAATACAATTAAAATGCATTGTGGGATTCCAACATACGTATGAACTTGGCGGGATTTTTGGTACAGGCATTTTGATTGGCTGTTACGAACTTAGGAAGAATTCCTGATGGGCTGTTAAGAACTTAGGAAGAATTTCTGATTGGCTGTTAAAGGCATAGGAAGAATTCGATTTTTGCAATGACCTAAGGAAGAAAATATCAGTCGATTAATAGATTAACTGTAAATATTGCAATACATAATATTATATCAAGAAATCATCCTAGATTATTATAATTAATGTATAATAATTATTAAAATAATTATGCCAATAATAATAATAATAATAATAATAATAATAATAATAACAATAATAATAATAATAATGAGAAAAGCAACAAGATGAAATGCTAAGTAGTTTTTTCTTACGTTCGTTTTTTTTCTTCTTAATGAATAGAATGTTAAACAAAATAAAATACGCAAAATTAAATAATAATAATAATAATAAATAATAATAATAATAATAATAATAATAATAATAATAATAAGAAGAAGAAGAAGAAGAAGAAGAATAATGATAATAATAATAATAATAATGACAATAATAATAATAAGAAGAAGAATTGCAGGAAGGATTCGAAATTCATAGGAAGAATTAGAATCATAGGAAGAATTCGAAATTCATAGGAAGATTTAAAATCATAGGAAGTATTCGAAATTCATAGGAATAATTCAAATAGTGTAGGAAGAATTCAATTTACGCGGCTAAAAGGGTCAAATGTCACGAATTATTCCTAAGGAACAATTATTTCTTCCTAGGGAACAATTATTAATTCCTCAGGAATAATTAATTGTTCCTCATGAAGAAATAATTATTCCTTAGGAAGAATTAAATATTCCTTAGGAAGAATTAATTGTTCCTAAGGAAGAATTCGTGACTTTAGAGCCTCATGGTACGCCATACAAAACTATACTGACATCATTAGAATCAATGGATGGTTTTAGATTATACAAACTCGTACAGTCCCTCTTTAATGAATTAGTACGTTGATCACGCTTGAACGGGTGTTCTAAGTCAGCCATTTGTATGTTATACAACCTACAGATGTTATCTACATGTAATGACGTGAAACATCATTTTGATGTGTGTGTAAGACATGAAATTTAGTCTATAATACGTTTTGCCGTAATGTATTACCATTTCTAATGATCGTTTAGATTTGTTATTGTACATTAAACGCATCTTTCGTTTGTGTGCATTTGTGTCAGGCAACACGAAACGTGCGCTTTCTTGCATACAATTTATTTCATGCATCAGTGTTACCCATGCGCCAGCGCAGTGACACTTTTGCACAATACAACGTTTTACCAATGACTGCAACCATTTTAACAAGCTGAAATCCATTTCGTTATTCCCATTTTTGGCAATGAAACTTTTAAATTGCAACAGTATTTAACAATCGTGAATGTCTTAGTTAGCGAATATTCAGTACTTACATAAATGTAGTATTGATACATTTTAAATTCTGTTCGACATTTTATAAAGTTCTTTACGAAGAATTGCTCTTTTTGCGTAGATTTTATTGTGCATTGTTTTGACCTGGCACTCATTAATTTCCGGTAGCGCTCGACTGTTCTATTTATATCGGTTTAACATTTATCTAGCGTCCGAAGAATGCAGTTTATATTCATATAACAAAAGCACCCATCAACTTGAGTCGGAAAGAATATCGCGGTAGATAGTGTCTTAGGCTTTGAATCAAAATGATTGTGGTTCGAATCCTGCCAAAATCTTTATCTTTCTTTCATTTTCTTTTAATTTAACATCTCTTATTCTCGTGACATTTTTTCTTTACTTTACCCCCCCCCCCTATTAAATTTATTTTCATATTTATATATTCTTTGTCCTCAAAATGCCTTGTTTTAAAGTTCAATGATTAATTCAAGTAATGTTTTTAACTGTCAAAACAGACGAGATACCCATACGGGAGGCCCCGTAACTCGGAGAGACAGAGTAACATTCTTAACATGAACATTCCTTTGCTTATTTTGTCTAGGCAATATATACTAAATAAACAGAGACTTATGTTAGAACGTCTGCACGATTCATGTACAATATGGATAGTTGTGACATATAACAATATTAACATGACATAAGAACGTGAGGCTTGATGATACAATAGTTGGTGCACTAATTATTGGTCTGGGTTGAACAAGTACGCATATTTGCTTTAGAAGTGTCAAACTAGGCTAATGTGTAAGAGTACAGCTAAACTGCATATTGAGAGTCATAAAATGATATGAAATTGTTTTAAAACTATTAAATATGCGAACAAATGTTGTGAGATCTACAAGTCAACAACACACCTGCACACACTGTACCATCAATAACTTATTTTATATGAAACGTTATAGTCTTAAAATGAAACACGTGATTACATGGAATATTGAGCCACACTTTTCGTATATTATCGAGTTTAAAAGCGAAAAATAGCATTTCGAACCATAGAAAAACATCCAGAATTTTTTTCAAAACCAAACCATTTTGAGCACCAGCTGTTTTTGTCTCACTTAAAGGTAGCCAGAGTTCACTTTACGATCTCCCCCTGATTTATAAAATATTCTTATGACTTATGAGGTACATGTATTTTTTAACAGGGGGTTAATTTCTATATAAATAACATAGTAACTGGGCGTTTTAATAATTTGTAAATAACTAGTAATTCTAATTACAATAAAAACAACATCTTTATTAATAGCGGACTAAACAACAATTTTTTTCGCCGCACATTTGAAAAAAAAAGCAAGTTATAAGTTAATGCATTTGATAAAACATTTAAATTTAAATCAAATAAGCAAATGTTATCCGTTCATAAACAACCACAATGTAAACAAATTCGATTAATTTATATCGCCCGCAAAATCAAGCAAATCGAAACAAGAGCTGTCGAGAGGACAGCGCAGTCGATATATTAATGTTTTTAGAGAAAGATTCATTTAACAAAACCTTTAACCAAATTTATATTGGTAAAAATGGGCAAATATCAAGCAATAATGTTAGCTTCAGTAATGGGACTCCTCATACATCTGCACAAAGTCGCCATAAAGAAATTTTATTTGAATTCCTGTAACGGTAGTAAAGATATTTCATTAAAATTTAACTAAAAATCCTAAACAAAAAAATAACGCTCAATTATGAAACTAGTCATACATCTGCACTCTGTTACCAATAGCAAGTATTCCAAGTTTCTCTTGAACATCTTAAACGATATCAATATTTTTTGTAGATTTTTTTGTGTGGGAACAAATGTAGACGACTCTGAGACACGGACCGTATTACGTTAACGCAAAATACAAGAGCAAATCACATAGCTTAGTGTAGTTTCACTCTTTCAGGCATCCGGTTAATAACACTGTTCGAAAATCAGCTTCATTTCTTCAAATTAACAGTAATTAATCTAGATGTGTGTCCTGCGTCTGGGACGCATCTATAGATTTCCGATGAGACGCATAGTTTCCTAACGTCTGCGTCCGGTGGACGCATTAGAATTCGGTGCGCAAAACTGAAGTGATACCTCGTGAAGGTCGCCTGTATTGGAAAATAAATAAAAATATACATTATAGTGTATATCAACACAGGTTGCGTGTTATTTTATAGCGACATCGATTGCCATGTTCATATAGACCATGTATAACGCGTACCCATGTGTAACGCGCACCCGATTTTTAAAGCAAAATTTGATGGGGGGTGGGGATCTGGAAACAATTTGTCCGTGAAGGTTATATTGCCTTTTTTGTACGTATTTGCTTTTGTTGTTATTTTGTAATATTACACTAAACTTATATTCATAAAAACGCGTATTTTTCCAAATCAAATTAATATTTGTTTATAATCAAAACGTTTACCGTCATAACACACTCCCTTGTAATTTCAAGACATATATATTTGGTCGCCCCGAAATAAAATCTCCAATTTATTAAATGCAACAAAACGGCAGTCTGATTTTTTACACCCTTGACATTTCCCCTAGATCGCTAATTGAGTAATGCTCAATCGACAGCGCTTGCCTTGATTAGGTACAGTGGTATCCATTGATGCTGTTTTAGACTGACCACGTGCTAAGCGTGTTAACCGCTTTTCAGCTACAAACTGCTAGACGATAGCTCCAGTTCGGCAGTCACATCAAATATAGGAATAATGAAACTCCAGAGACATCATCAGGAGAGAAACCCTCAACGCCATTTAAAGACAAAACTACAGCGGTGCTATGCGTGATGCTAACGCTTGAAGATTTGAAAGACCGGCTTATTTATGACGTCACGCTGTCACTCTTTAGTTTTAACAGGTGTAATTATTAACGACTCATGTTTTTAACGGATTTTCATGTTTGTTAAAATCGGAAATATTAGTGCTAGGTAATATGAAAGCAGTGTTTAGTTGATAAAAAAACGATATGAATTTGAATTACGAACAAATTATGATGATTGTATAACTGATTAATATTCATTTGATTGATATATTTGATTAAAACAAACATTTGCTTCACGGAAGCCTATACAAACTTGTGAGTCGGGCACAATTTCGTGTGTCGGTCACGTTACCGCAAACAAACATTATTTTAAGGATTGGCTAATGGAAAAATGTGCATTTTGTCAATTAATAAAGTGCACTTACTCTGGAAAAAAAACTTAATTTACTGACCCAAGTGAAATTTGACGTGCATCACCGCACTATATTGGTACATATTTGTTTTACGTTTCATGGAATTCTACCCGCCAGTTACTGACACAATGGTATCGGACAAAAAAGAGTGACAAACGGAAGAACGCACGGTCAACGCCATTTCAATACTCGCTACCAATTTCATCGGTGGGGGATAAACATATCCTGATTTATGTTCAATTGAATTTTAAAAACACCCAACACTAATAAGGTTTAACTTATAAGAATTCTAGACTGGCCTCCAACGTAATAAATCGCTTGCATGTAGGCGTACTATCCGGAAACAATAGTTCTATATTTCTTTTTCACCTTTATCTAAAAGCGACAGTAAAACATTAATAAATATTATTTGCTTAGGCCCCTATGTCAGTATTACACACGAAAGTGAATTTGTTTTTGTTTAAACCAGATTATATTGGTTTTTAAAGTTTCATTACGTCACGCCTTCTATGTCATTCGTGTTGAGTTTTAAGTTTGCATTGTGTACACAGCCCAGAAGGCGAATGTATTGCGATTTAAATAAAATACATGAAATCGGAATAAATATTTAGTATTTCTGTGTTGTGGATGGATTAAATTATGCAATAACATTCAGATAAATAGTGCGTGGAATATATGCCTCGATTGGAAACGGAGAGATAGATTGTTTTTCATTTTTCGACATTTACACGGATAGGTTTGGGTGATGGACAGTGTGACTGAAAAAGTGAAATAAATGTTTCGATCAACGTTAAAATTACTGATGTAGCCTTTGATGAATTTTCATTTGTTTTCATCTCAAATTGATATAAAGGGTTATTTTTTTATGAATAGCCTATGCTTTGTTGGTTGAACAAATGAACTCTATCCACAAAGAATAACCCACTTGCATCAAGTGTGTTGAGATGGAATGGAAGGAAGTAGCTGTTAACCTATAAAGTGGCAACTCATTATAGAAGATTAAACATGTAAGTAGACAACACAAGTTTAAATCGATGAAAAACCCGGGAAAGTAGACGTGTATTCTATGTTTATGCTGTGTCTAACATTCCCGACAATGTTGTTATCGGGTGCGTAGGAAAACTTCGACGGTGTATCACAGCCACGTTTTTATGTCACCGCTTTATTAGGTCACTGTTTGAGATAGTATCAGGATAAAAACCACCTTTCTCCTACAGTAAAGGGTCATGTACGTTTTCTTACAGCACGTAGATCTATATATTCTTGCATAGCGTATGCGTTGTCCTTCTATTTCATGGCGTCTGGGTTAACTACAACTATTGTCATATCTTCTGCGTATTATGTTCGTATCATCTGTTTTCGCTCCTATAAGGCGTAAAAAAAGTTGTTTGTTTTCACTAATCCGACCAACCATGTTTTTTTTTGCCCCGGGCAGTAATTTTGTTATTTGCCTTTTGGAAATGTTTCTTTTAAATTGTCGCGTGTTTTCGAATGATATTGAACGTTTCGTTATAAAGGCAGTAACTAGACTGGGATCCGACCTATTGACGTGTTTTTTTTAAATATTCTATTACGCCTGGGGAACCAGTCTAGGCAGCAACGCCAATAGTATTGGTGTTGCTTAACCGTTTGTACACAGAATTTGTCGCCCTTTGATACAACTTTGCCATGTTTTGCTTCAGTAAATAAATCGCATTTTGCAGAGATATTCTCCTAAATACTGACATTTATTGATCATTTTGCGCACATTTAACGATAACACGCGTCTATGCCTTAATAAAGTTTGATTGTGTACATGTGCTTATGAATAATAAATGGCAAAAAAGCGTCTAGACGTCGCGCAAGCTAACCCGGCACAACGTAAAAATCATATACAAATTGTTGGTTTGTAAAATTAATGTCACTAATAATGGTAAAGTACTATACGTCGATTTTATCGTAATGAAATGCGGATTAAAGTCGTATAAATTGTATGTTCTTGTTGTAAATAAAATTTCAAATACAACGTGAAAAGAATGACCAGTCATAGAGAAAACGTCGTGTAAGATGTTACCGATAGATGCACTATAATTCTTTTTGTACTGAACATATAAAAGTTCTATGTAATATTTTTCACATGAAAGCATTTCACGACATTACGGAAATGACGTACATTTAAATACTGACTGGAAATATTCAAACGTTCAACCAGATTTCGGTATTGGCGGTTGAAAGATAATTGATAAGCATGTAAGATTGAAAAAAAATACAAGAAAAATCAACGGAAGCTAAAATGGTAAGCGCTTTTTGTATACTATTCTTTATACTATTGTGATATAAATTGAAACATATAATAGTGTTTTGCTCTTTTAAATGTACAGTGAATTTTATAGAATTACTCGTAGTAGTTTGTATAAAAATCATTAAAACGCGTGAGGAGGAAAATTGTAACGTTTCAATAAAACCGTTTGTTAAAAATATTTGCGCATAATCGGTATACTGTAAAACATGTAAGTAGTTAAGCGAACTTCACATAAGTTGATTTCGATAATAGTGTTTTACGTTAGAATCGATTCGTAAAATATTGAGCAAGGTCAACTAAAATAAATACTATTATTTTACAACAATCTGTGCTGAGGAAAATTGTAACGCTTGGAATTTTGACGCCGTGTACTGATATATTTAGTGAGATCTGTATCTGTTATTGCATGTTTATTGTTCTCTGGGATAGGAAACTGTTAACCGAGATGACAGAGATGATCTTTATTTCTCGCACGTAAAAAAGAACGAAAAATCCACCAAGTTCTTAGCGCCCGTGACGCATCAGTGAGAACACGTAAATGTAACTTATCGTGTTATTCGTGCGATTCCTGTGCCAATAATATGTATTACGAGTGTGTTATTGATGAAACGCTAGGACCCATGAAAAGAATAACAATTCAGCGTTTGCGAACACCATCTACTGACAGTTTAAGTTTGCTGGACAAATCATTGTCCGAAGAACCAAAAATAAGCAGTTTTGTTTACCCGGGAAATATGCTTGCAATTAGGAATATGGATAACGAGTCATACCGATATTGTGATTTACAGGCCACAACAATTGTTGTTTCGTTACGAAAGGCGCACCATGATAAATAGGTGCTGAATTTTAAGCTGGTGATGAAGTGATCCATGGGTATTATTTCCGTGCAACGGATGAGACATTTTTGAACCAAGACCTGATTAAGAGATATAAGGCCACAGTCCGTAGCGTAGTATATATATGTACATTGAAATATGGTTATTGAAAAATGGACTTGAATTGATAAATTCCTTGCAGAGGCGCATTCTTAAATCGCTGTCGATACTTGTTTGTACTGTATAATTATTTAACCCATTTATTTAAATATTGTCAAACGATGTTAATTACATGATATAACTTAAAACATGAGCTGTTATTTCAATGAATCAAAAGGGCATTTATAGAACAATATATAATATAATGAATACAAACTTAGCAAACTATTCCAAAATGAACACATTATTTGATAAAATGACTATTAGTCTATTCTAGCTTGAACAATTATTAAACTGTAATTTAAAATAAAATATGCCGGTTAAGTATACATAAAAACGAGCGCCTTGACTGAGCGTCACAGATCGATGATATTTGACAGATTTTGACGTTACGTTTATGTACCGGGCTGGCTTGCGCGACTTCCTAGTGATGCAGAACCGTGTTCTTATCTCCAAGAGGTGTTGTGACCAGGAACCAATTGGGAAAACGTGTGTGTGTAGTGCATTTTTATCGAGTGCACGGGTATTCTCTCTCATATGGCCATCGCACCCAGAAGACTTGTAGTTGGGTTACGGATGATAATGAAAGATACAGAACACGCCCCGTTCCAGAGGCGTCCATGGGTCTTTTAGTGCCGGGTGTGAAGCACCTAATACACTGCAAATCGGTTTAACGTCTCATCCAAAAAACGAGTTAGTAAGTTAGGGTATGGGGGATCAAACCTGCGACCCCTAGATTGTGAAGACAGTGCGTTACCACTAGACCACGGAATCGCCTTCAAAAATTGCGAAAACCCTATTGAAACATGTTTTTATACCTGCAAATTTAATTCAACTTCAAGGAAGGATGTTTGTAGCTATTGTGGTTTCCTTGGTGTGAGTGTTGAAATCACACTTCAGAATAACTACTTATTCGTACAGCGTCACTGTGTATTGCAATTGGGAAAAAACTAAGAACAATGCACCCGCATGAGAAAAGGAAATAGGAACTCATGTCAGAAGTGAAGATTGTGAACTTTGAAACTTTGGCTTCGGTTTTCAAATTGTTTTACATAAACTGCTTATTTAATATCAAGTGTGTCTTTCTTTTATTCTAAGTTTTAATAAGTTATAAAAATTAAGTTAAACCGGATGTAGATCTGTGGTTTGGGGTCACGAAGAAAAAAAATGTCTAAAAATAAAACAGTTATGCCTACCTACGTACCATACTTTTTTCCAAGACGTTAGCGGAAACAAACACGTTTTTGGTCTTACCATACACAAACGGTATGCTGCCTTAATATAACATAATTGTAAAACAGGTATCCGACACTGTAATTGTTTTGGGCCCTTGCCAAAACATTTGCAGCGAACCGACACACCTATATTAAGATTACATATTAACATGGACTTAAAGATATAACGGTTATTTCGGTAAATGGAATTACAGTAAATTTATATTTCAAGTTAATGAATAAGATGTTTCTGTAAATTGATTTTGATATGTGATATTCACGCTTAATATAAATAAATAGATATACATTGTTTGTTTTAAATTTAAATATTTGTAAACATAATTATTATGATTATGTCTCTGTTTTATTGTTTTATTTGTAGTTCTAACGTTATCTGATTGGCAAACAAACCCAAATTTTATATTATTACATATTAATTAAACATACAATAATTAAAATGCATGTTTAGCCTTCAAATACGTATAGTCTATGCTATCTGCAAATAACTAAAAGTTTCAACAACGTTTCACCAGCTATTGCTTAAAATAAAATGTTTCTTCCAGAGGTAGATACCTTTCAAATTGCCTCTTCCCAAAATATTTGTTTGAACTAAGCAGAAAATATCATGTTTTCGCGTTTTGCGTAGGGATACAATTCTGTAAAATATCGTCGCACGTACATGTATGAATTTTCCTTTTAGCAGAGGCATTTTGTTGTTGTTTAAAAGTTATAATAATTATGATTAGTTTTCCAGATAAATACAAACAATTTTAGTAAACTATGCTTAAAGCGACATACTTGGCATATTGTTTTCTTTCATTTTGTCAAAATTTTCAATAGGTTATAATTTGAAAGGCACAAAAATAATATGTGTTCCTACCTACCGACCGACACTTAATAAGCATCGGTAAACAAACATTATTTTATGTACAGCCTGTTTGATGCTACAAAATACTATGCAAATCAATTATTGGATTTAAACGCGGATGCAATGGGTCGAAACATCGTTAGAAGGTGGCTGATATATAACAATTTAAAAAATGAAAAAAAAAATGAAAAACTCTACAGTGCGAAAATATTGACCTGCCCAAATATGAATACATTCACAATGACTGAGTGCGGTATTTTATCTGAACCGATCAACCAAATAATTGCGGCATCGTTTCTAACATGAGTTTAATCGACCATGCGAAGGGGCATAATTTGAACAATCTTTGTAGCGATGTTACATACCAATTACGAAACATCTGGGCCTGACCGTATCAGAAGAGAAGATATGTAAAGTCATTTTGCTATTTAAGACTATATAAACCATGTGACGCATAGGGCGTTGCCAGTTTTGACTCCAGTGGCATAATTTGAAAAATCTTTGTAGAGGACTATTATACAATATTCCATGCCCAATATGAAACCTCTTGGACTTGAGGTTCCAGATTAGCATATTTTTAAAGTCCATTTGCCATATAAGTCTATTGAAAAATATGACCCCTGAGCCGTGACTACATTTTACCCCAGGGTCATAATTTGCACAATCTTTGTAGAGGACCACTATACAGTGTTACATACCAAATACGACAACTGTGCCTGGTGGGTTTAGAGAAGAATATTTTTAAAGTCATACATGTATTGCTTTATATTAAGTGCAAATAAACAATAATACCCCCGGGGCGTTGCCATGTTGTACTCTAGAGGCATAATTTGATTAATCTTTGTTGAGGACCAATATACAATGTTACATACAAAATACGGAACGTCTGGGCCTTGCGGGTTCAGAGAAGAATATTTTAAAGTCCAAATGAGTCTGTAGAAACCATGTCAACTCGGGGCGTGGCTAAGTTTTACCTCAGCAGCATAATTTGAAAAATCGTTGTAGAGGACCTTTATACGTTGTTACATACCAAATACAAAGCTCTGGGCCTTGTATTTTAGAATAGAACATTTTAAAAATCATTTTGCAATTTAAGTCTTTATAAACCATGTGACCCCGGATGAGGATGCCACATAGCTCTGGTGACCTATATATGCCGCGGACCGCAATGATATGCAAAGCTGTGAAAGTATATCTTTCACCCTTGGATCATTCATGTGAAGTTTGGTGATAAGCTGCAAAGCGGTTTACGAGAAGAAGTCGTTAGAAGAAATAGTTAACACTCGCACGACGGACGCTGGACGACGGACATTACGGTGTCCCAAAAGCTAACCAAGAGCACTTTATGCTTAGGTGCGCTAAAATATACATGGATGACTGTGTCCGTGTGTTACGCACACCAAATTGTCATAGCCGAATTTTAGGGTAAAATGTGCGCGTTACACATGGTCTTTTATAATCCGATATTTGGGAATATTCTATCAAGCTACATACTAAAAAAAAAGTGAAACAGTTGTCTGACAGTAGGACCGATGCTAGGCAAATAAATACCGGACCGACTGAAAGTTTGCTGTCGGACCGACATCAATAGTTGGATTATAAAATATGATTTATTTTTAGATGGCCAAGTACAGATCAAAGTCCTGTCATCCCAGCAAGAATACAAGCCGTTGTTGTTGTCGTGTGAATTTTCTGGGGGAGATGTTTTAGGATTTCGATGGAATAATGGCATGTCATTACCACTGCAGCGTGTTGGAATCATCTACAATGTTGGCTTCCAAAATAAATCATGTTCTGCACCAGTGGCTAGTTTTGAACCAAACACAACTCTGTACAACTATAGCTGTGCTTCTACAACACAACAGTTAATGACTTTGAAGAATATGACTGTAGCTAACAATAAAGAAATGTGGCAGTGTGCTTCATTTTCTCTAGATGGAACTGCTGTTAACGGCAATGTCATCCAATTAAATATAGCAGGTAAGAATTTTCTAACACTTTTTCCTAAATGGCTTCATATGCACGTCAAATGTTTACAATAAAGTCATTTTGTCATTTTGTGGGTGGTATTCTAAAACAGTAAAGTGAAGAAATGCGTGCAAACATCTGTCCGTCGGTCCGTCTGCGTGCGCCCGTCCAAATGACTTTGAAGAATATGACTGTAACACACAATACAGAAATGTGGCACTGGATTCCACTTCTTCTAAATGGAACTGCTATTATAAGCAATGTCATCGAATTAAATATAGCAGGTAAGAATATTCAAAATGTGGCAGTGTTCTACGTTTTTTCTAAATGGAGCTAATATTCAAAGCAATAGCATCAAATTGTATATATCAGGTAAAAATATTCTAAAAGCTCCTCATATATGGCTTCATATGCACGTCACATGTTTACAATAAAGTCATTTTGTCATTTTGTTGGTGGTATCCTAAAACAGTCAAGTGAAGAAATGCGTTCGTGCGTCTGTCCGTCCGTCTGTCCGTGCGTGCGTCCGTCCAAATGTTAGCATGTGGAGACAGCATGTCACACGCAAGACCTGTGTTCCTAACTAAAGTTCAAGGTCAGACTTAGAACTTAATTGTCAAATCTGGGTAATAATACATGTACTACTTGTCTGGACTGTTCAATCATTGTTCATCAGGGAATTTTGAAATAACTTGTCACAAATGTTTATGTGGAGAAGGTGTGTTGCACGCACGCCATGTGTACCTAGCTCATAGGCCAAGGTAACACAGAGAGGTCAAAGAAAATGACCTGCTTGTTGGAAAATGTGATTTTAACTGTAAATTCCATCCTTTTAACATTAACAATGTTAACTGTTCTATTTGTTTTTACTAACACGCTGTCTCCCTGACTGCGCCCCAATAATAATCGGCAATCGATTGTTGGGCAGTAACATGACTTGCAAATGACCGTCTCCGTGGCCTAGTGGTTAGGGCGTTAGCCTACGGAGCGGGAGGTTCGTGTCCTACACAGGGCTTGTTCTGATATGGCCGGTTGCCTACCCAGCAGCTAGATAAATCAAGGGGTACCGATTGGCTTCCAGCCAAGCGCCCGGCCTAAAGGATAGGAATCGGGGGTAAAGATGTTCATCAGTAGAGGTGTCTCATAAGTCAAAACTGGCTGGCCCTTAATCACGAGGGGTGCCACTATAATAAACAAACACTTTACTTTACTTTTTATAGATGTATTTGGCATTAAAATTAATACATACAGTCAGCTGTTTATACATGTAGCCTCTAAGACCTTGATTTTGATTGCAAAAGCTGTTTTTGATGGTGGTTCTTTTTGATGATGATTATACATTGATAAAGGCTTATGATATTGTTTGGTGTATTTGATGCCGATGATGATAATGTTGATGATGCCTTATAATGATGAGGACGATGATGGTGGTGGTAATGTTGAGGATGATGATGATAATGAAGCTGTTGATAATGTAGACATGAACATCAACAACAACCCAATATTCGGATAATATTTGAATACTAAAATTGAATATTCCCGATACGTTAGGTTATTATACTATCTTCTCTACACAATTACATCAGAAAGAAACACAATAGCCAGAGCAATTGTTTAATTGAATCACGTTTGACCTCCTTTCTTATATACATTTTATGTCAGGAATTTCCACTGACCAATACATTCACATTTGACCCCGTGAACTCGGCCAGAATTTTCCACAAGTAAGTCATGTGCATAAAAATTGAATATTCATCTAACAGTGTATCTGACATTAACTGTGGGTGTTCGAATGACAATGTGTCAATCTGTATCTCTGTCTGTGCAATGAAGTCTGGGTCCTGCGATAATTCAATAAGCAAGCTCCGCGCAGAGATGTAACTGGTTCTGATAATAGTTCTAGTTAAATCCCTTTAACTGTCATTATGCCGGCATGCAGCTCCGCGTGACCATAGGCATGTGCTTTTCATTATAACTCGTATTCTATATATCAAGACAAATAATGCACCATGTCTGTGTCATTGTTATAAAAATATGATCAGATTACAAATTTAAAAATCTTCAGTCTCCTCATAACCGTCTCCCCTGAACACTTCCAAATCTGTAAGTTTTTAACTCGCGATGGCAGTGGTAACTGAAGAGTACAAAAGGGAAGGAAGAAAATCTGAATTTTCGCAAAATATCAACAATAAAAAAAAATGATATGATCTATGTATTAAAAAATATGATTATATTGCACGTACACACTTTTGAACATTTTATTGGATAATATATCTATTTTATAATTGTACTATTTCAGCGCTTTTTTCAGATAACGATTGTGCAGGGTGTGTGGCAAATGTTTTCAAACGTGTGTACGTGCAACATATATCTTTTTTTTTTAAATCCGTGGACCATATCATTCTTTGTTATTATTGATATTTTGTGAAGATCATGGATCATAACTTTTCTTGCTCTTGTGGATATTTTCAGAAATTTTAAACTTTAAAATTTCCAAACATAACGTATATAATTCCTATAGTGTTTATTTTATTAGCTCCCATGAGCACGAAGTGCGAAAGGATGAGCTATTGTGATCAGTCACTGACCGTCGTACGTCGTACGTCCTGCATAATTCGTCGTACGTCGTCAACATTTTCATTCAAACAACTTCTTCGCTGAAACAGCCTTGTGGATTTTAACCAAACTTAGCAGGAATGTTCCAGGATTAGTTCTTTACTAAATCAAAGGAATATCTATAAAGCTGTGGTTGCCATGGCAACTAAACGCTTAAAAAACTGGAAAGCTAAAAAATCTTTTTGTCAGAAATCACTGGCTGGATTTGAAAATAGTTTTCAAATCAATTTTTCTTGGGTGACCTTCTACCAAATTCCTTAAAATCATTTTGATTCATTGAAAAACATGACCACCAGGAGGCAAGGCAGTTTTCCTTATATGGCTTTTTTGAACACTTTGAAAATCTTCTTGACTGAAACCACTGGATGGATTTGAAAATAATTTCATAGAAATGTTCCTTGTGTGACCCTCTACAAAATTCCTAAAAATGCTTTTGATTCACTAAAAAAACATGGCCACTACAGGGCGGATTTTTTTTCCTTACATAGCTATATCGAAAACTTTGAAAATCTTCTTGTCTGAAATCACTGAATTTGAAGATAATTTCACAGACATGTTCATTGTGTGACCCTCTACCAAATTCCTTCACATCATTTTAATTCGTTACAAAAATGGCCGCGAGGGGGGCGGGACAGGTTTCCTTAAATGGCTACTTTGAAACTTTTGAAAATTGTTTTGTTTGAAACCACGGATTGGATTTGAAAATAGATTTCTCAGAAGTATTCCTTGGGTGGCCATTTAACAAATTCCTTCAAATCATTGTGATTAGTTAAAACAAAACATGACAGGCAGATGGCGGGGCAGTTGTCCTTATATGGCTATATTTCAAACTTTAAAATTCTTCTTGTCTGACACCACTGGCATGATTGAAAAACAATTTCACAGAAATATTTCATAGGTGACCCTGTATCAAATTCCTTCTATTCATATTGATTCATTAAAAAATATGGCCACTATGGGGTGTGGAAGTTTGACCATATATGACTATTTAGGCAGCGTTGACAGTCTTCTTGTCAGAAACCACTAGCCTGGTTTAGAAATAATTTCACAGAAATTGTATTTGTGTGAACGTGTACCAAATTCCTTCAAACCATTTTGATTCGTTCAAAGATATGGCCACTAGGGGAAGTGGAAGTTTGACCGTATATGGCTGTATAGAGAATGTTCAAAGTCTTCTCATCAGAAAACACTTAATGGGTTTAAAAATAAATTAAATAAATGTTCATTGGGTGGCCCTTTACCATATTCCTTCAAATAATTTTGATTTGTTAAAAAAACATGGCCATTAGGTGGTGTGGAAGTTTGACCGTATATGACCATATAAGCAATTTTGACAATCAACTTTCTGGATTTTTAAATATTTTTATATAAATATTTATTGCATGACCCTCTACCATATGCCCTCAAATAACTTTGATCTGTTTAAAAACAAGATTGCCAGGGGGGCGGCAGTTTGACCTTATATAACTATGGGTGTCACTGGTTCATAATTATCATATATGTCAACATTTAACTTCACACATCTATTTACCCGCTATTAAACTTGTAAAAGCCATTTTGATGCCTTAAACTCAGGTGAGCGACTAATTGTCATCATGGCCCTCTTGCAGTAAATGTGTAATATGTGTATAAGTGTCGAAATAAATACATTTTATAGTCGAGCTAATAACACAAACAAATGGTTCAAACGATTCGAGCTTGTACTTTTGTTAAGGGCTTATTCATTTTTAAAGAATATAAGATCAAAGGGCCTTCATTTTGTAATTCTAATTTCAATCACTGCTCTGCCAAATTCCTTCAAGTAATTCATTACCGTGGGGATCTTTATATGACGATACTGAAACCTTCAAAGTCGTCATGATTCACACTTGTTAGGAAAAACGACCGACATCCTGTTTAATATAAGGTTTCTCGCTAACGCAACGCGCGACCTTCCGATAAAAATGCCCGATAATATAAAACTTTCGAACGTGTGTATTCAATATTTGTATATTTCTCCGTTTTTGCATACAATTTTTTCAAACGACTGTCCTTACGGAACCTCCATATGTGACCCCATTACGCGTTAATGATTTAAATTAGAAACTATATACAAATGTAATAGTTTAGCCTGATACAGTTTTAAGTGTAAATAAAAACATGTAAGAAACAAGTGATAATTGTAATTTGTACTCAGACGCACACTTTCAAACAGTCTATCACGACAAATTACTCAGTTTAGCGTTGTTTTGTAATATCCTGACAAAGTCTGTCTGTTAATGTCATATACGAACTTAAATAAGTAAGTACATGGTCTCCAGAACAAGAATACAATGCTAACTTACCAACAAAACAAAGCGCAAAAAGGACCATAAAACTAACCATACAGATGTTTTTTAATCAGGATTTACTATTCTATATTTTAATAGTTGATTTTAACCTACTTAATTGGCTAAAATAGTTCGTATTACCGAATTACTAATAATTTCTAATACTTAATGCTACATTATCATTTTTGTCATAAATTATCGAGGAGAATAATGACAACATTTTCTTGAGACTGTATCGTTCATAAGCTGAATAGTATTAATGACGAATAAATACACGATACAAGTGTTTATACTTTTTAGTTTTTGAAGGTTTCCATTTGTTGAACGCCTAGCTTGTTTCAATCCTTAATTTTAGGCACGATTCATTAAAATCTACTATTATTTGCAGTTATTCAAGTACAACTAATTTTAAGATGCTTGTGTTTATCATTTCATTCAAGGAAAAGTAACATGAATACAAACGGTTATATACAATGTATATACGTCTACAATGTACATTGCCTTTGTATTGACTAAGCGAACTAAAATGTACGTATTGAAAGGCAGTTATATATTACTATCACAAACTACATTCGACATTCTGAGATATCACAAAATAGCATTGCTACTTAATGCAATGAAAAGAACACACTCATCATGCAACTAATAAACACGAAAACTCGCTACAATCAAGTCAACTGAGGAAAAGGGAACGCACGGACTAAGCATCATCTGAAGTAAAAAAAAAAGTAAAACTAGGTGATATGCATATCTTGCATCAAACGCACGAAATAAAAATAAACATATTCTCATTCAAAGGCAGTTATGCGTGACTGGAACAAAATATAGCCTTACTCGTTTATCACAATGAACCTATTACTTACTTAAAACAGAAACAGCAAATTATACACGCAATCATTTACAAGAATCATGCAATTTTAAGATATGACTAATATTCTACGTATGCTCTTTTAGTTCCTGAACCACTATAAATAGTTTATAACAAATATCGCTTTCACATCTCTGTTCGTCGCCAAATGACGCACCAACGAGAACTTGTGCTTTTAAGCACTCGACCGCACTGGTAACAGACACATTTTCATGCACAGAATGGAAGAAATATACAAAGTTTGAATACTGAAGTTCGAACTGTTTACACTTTCCGCCATTTGTACAGGAGTCCGCATGTTACGTTAGCGAGAACCTTTTCGTTTAACAGGAGGTCGGTCGTTTTTTCATAACGAGTGTGTTGACTGGATTTCGAAATAATTTCACAGAAATGTTCTTTGGGTGACCTACCAAATTTCTTTAAATAAATCATTTTGATTTATTAAAAAAACTTAGCCACCAGGGGGCGGGCAGCTTTTCTTATATGGCTTTACTGAAAAATCTTTTAGTCGGAAACCACTGGCTGGATTAAATAATTATTTCAGAGAAATGTTCTTGGGTGACTATCTACGAAATTTCTTCAATTTATTTTGATTCGTTAAAACATGGGCTTGTCAGAATTCCTTATATAGCTATATTAAAAACTTTGAAAACCTTCTTGTTTGAAACCACTGGCTTGATTTCAAAATAATTTCACAGAAATGCTTCTTGGGTGACACTCTACTAAATTCCATAAATGTGTATGTATGCTTAAAAAGCATGGCTGCTAATGGGTGGAGTAGTATTCCGTATATGGCTGCAGAGCTCAGATAACTTGCGTAAAGGCGTAAATACGCATTGAAATTAGCAAACAAACGATTAAGATTTAAAATCTCTGCGTTCTCTGATAAAAAATACGCATTGAAAACATTAAAATAAGAATTCGACATTTGCGTATGCGCGTAATGGTACAAAAGTACATGTAAATAGACCAATTTCTTCAGTGTCTGAAACTAACGAGTTCTGAATCGTATAGGCGCTCAATACAGCATATAGCAGATTCCTCATGAATCACAACGTCACTTAAACGCTTTTTATTTGACATGAGTGCCCATATGCAAAACGGGCGATATACTCGACGTCTGTAGGTGTAGACGTTCAATGTTTGCATACTGTTTAAGGAATTGCATGTTATCGAAGTAGTTCATTACTGTTAATACATGTATCGTATCATTAGAAAGATAGTTGAATATGATATACTTGTTGCCGGGGTGGGGTATGAGTTAACTTTCAGGCGACACAAGTGGCGAAAACAATTACTTGTGCATAGGCTTTAAATAATACAATTATTTATAATATAAAATAACAAATAAACATCTGCACAGATGAAACTAACAACAATGAATGACGTGAAAACGTGATTCGTTGTAATTCAGAAAATCGCCAATGGCCATTTTAAATTTGCATAATAAAAAACAAATCGTGCAAAATTGTGAACTCAAACGGATTTGAAGTGAAACATACTTTACAAACCATTTACTACTGGTCACTACTGCTAATTATTGAAAGCATTGAAAACACTGGATTTTAAATGGGCAAAATAACAACATGCATGTGCATCATATTTCATAATTCATAATTAATGTTATAAGGTTGATAAATTAAAATTCGTCCTCGACCGTATGACCATATTGTCCAGAGCCGAAATGACATGGACCGTTTTTCTGTGCAATTGGTAAACACAACTAAATATGGCGCAGAAAATCGGTTCATCGAAGTGTGATGAGCTTCAAAAGGCAGTAAGAGGTCAGAAACATATGCTACATTGTTGTTGTTATTTCTTATCAAACCACGTGAAAATAAGTCCAAACATAGTTCGGCTCAATATGAAAGATCTCATGAAAAGCTGTCAAAAGCATTGTGGTACTGTGTCCGCAAAACAGTTGAAGCAAGTTTACATTGTAACAGCAAGAATTAGCAGAGTTCTAAATACTTGGAAGTTTCGGATCACAATGAATATATTGTTCTCATTACAGAAGATGAGAAATTATTTAGAACCATTTAAGCCCCCGAGCACAAAGTACTAGTACTCAAGAGTAAGATATTGTAGTCAGCCACCGGATGGCCATCCGGCTCTGTTTAATCACTTCTGATGTTTTGAGTAGACTTTAATTATTGATGTGTCAATCGCAATTGAAAAATAATGATTTGATAAATCGTTTTTAAGATTTTATTTTAAATTAGGGAGTAAAATAAGAATTGCCACAGAGATTTATCTGGAGCTCTGAGTGATTATAGAATTTTTTCAAAGTTTCCAATTGAAAGTCAATGACTTGTAATTGAAAACTTTGAACCTTTTATATAATCACTGTCAGGATTTTGAAATAATTCAACATAAATGAGGCATGATGATTCCTTAAAATAAAATAGAACATTTTGATGAAAACATTTTTGTGTCCTAGTTTCCCGTCAAAGGAATGTAAATCCCTTGCATAATTTTTGCATGGCAAATTCCCGTTATTGTGGTCAGTGAAGTGTTATAATTTCAAGGGTCGTCTAACAAACCTTTACTAGTATCAAAATTGAATAGAGACATTGGTGCAGCAAATTAATAAAACATTGGTAATTACAAAAAAGCGAAATGGTTTTTATATACAAATTTACTTAATATTGGTCAGAAACTTAACAAGTGATCTTAAGTTCGCAAATTGTTGAATCTTGTATATATTTTAAACTTCAAAAAACTGTACAACATGTTTCATAGACAGCCCTCAAAATGGCTTGTCCAGTTTATGAAGTTGATATTACTGTTTGAATTACAGTTATTTGTGAAAAGCATGGAACATGTGAAAATTAGCACTGTGTTTTAGCTCACCTGAGCAACTGCTTGGTGAACTGTCCTGCGTCGTCCGTTGTCCGCCGACCGTCATGCGCCAACGTCGACGGACGCGACAGAGACTTTACTATTCATTCATTCTTGACCAAACGTGCACAGTTGTGTATGACCATAGAATCGTGGATGGGTTCAATAATGGGCCCGATCGGACCTGGAACACCAGAGCTATTGTACTCATTTTGCTCCAAATACATGTATTTCTGAACTCATCTGGTTAAGGGAGGTAAATGCGGTATCAGGAAAACAATTGCCAGGCAATGTGTTACCTCCCTTTGTATTAGTCACAGATAAAACCCTTATAGTGGAGACTGCTTATCAGTAAAATCAATACATTTCTCTGAGTCAGCATGATACTTCTCTTTTTAGATCTGCATCATTACACAAATTGACTCATCTCATCGATAGCTGCTTCTGACCAATATGTTGGATATGTATGCAGCAATGGAATTTTCCACTGTATGTCTTGGCATCCAGTCAGCAATAAAATTTAAACAACAATCATTAGCTTGAATTCATGTTGTAAACAAGCAATCAGAATTACCGGGTATATAGGATTTCGATAAAGTGATCTAGTGCCTGAAAGGGTTAATTATTTTCAAAACGTTTTGGGAGCATATTCAGTATCATTTAATCAACAATTGGGCCCGTGGATACTTTACAGACTTCACTTTCATTCAACCTTTACCAAACCTGCACAGTTTGAGTCTGACCATATATCGAACCAGGAACACCATGAGAACATTTGCAAAATGGACTTTGTGCAACGTACAGACTTCATTTTTCATTTGAATTTGACCAACCTTGCATAGCGTGTGTATGAACTGAATATTTCAAAATACTAGTTACCAATAAAACGGCCTAGATTGAAGTTCAAACACCAGAGTTTGTGCCCCTTGTTTGTGAGAAAAAATGGACAATGTGGAGTATAGAGACTTCATTTATTGCCTACTCTCGACTAAACTTGCACTGCTTGTGTTTGACTATGATTTCTAAGTCATTCCCAATCTGGAACAGATCAGACGAGAAAGACCAGATTGATTGTCTCTTGCTTGTGAAAAAATCCATAATTTATCAATAATTGGCTTTCAGTCTTCATAGAGAATCAACTTGTCATTCCTTGTTCACTAAACTTGCATGTGCAAGTGTATGAACTGAATCAACAAAGATGATATGTGCATCAAAAAGAACATATATTTTAATATGATATAATAAAATATAAGTGTATGAACTGAATACATGCACAAACTGTTGTTTGTGTTTGACCATACGATCTCATCAGGGTGCAATGATGGGCCGGATAGAACCAGGAGCACTATAGAGTAAGTCCCCCTTCTTTATGAGAAAATTTGCAAAAAAAAGGACTTTGTTAAAAGTGAAGCAAAAAAATGGACTATGTTCAGGATAGAGACTTTATTTTGCAATTAGTATTAAATAATATTTCAGTAACCGGTTAATTGGTTGTGGTATTTGAGCTTTCAACAAGTGAGCTAAATATCATTTATGAGACCTAAAACACAATTAAAATGGAAATACATCAAATACAATGGTCTGTTTGATTGAATAGACCTAATCGATGATATACGTAATACTTAATTACTGTTCTGTAAACAATAAGAACAAAACTTTGTACATGGAACTCAGCTGGATGTTTGAATCTAAAAATGTGCCATTGCAAAGATTAGATGTCAACCTCAGTGTAATCAAAGTAAAATTGTGCCTTGTAAACATATCACCGATTGTATGTGGTTCATCTTGGTCCCAACAGTTTCGACCGTAACTGCATTACCAGGTAAATAGAAGTAGGCCGGAAAGGCATGATACTGTATAGCGCCTGTAGATTGCCAGGTTAGCTACAGAAGTAGTCAGGACAGGCATGAGACTGTACGGCGCCTGTAGATTGCCAGGTTAGCTACAGAAGAAGGCCGGACAGGCATCTGTAGTGCACATGTCGATTGCCAAATCAGGTTGTCTGGTGAAGGTCATTTTGTAGCAGATGACATTCATATTTCATAGCTAGTCTCTGTCATTGCAAGTACTCAGTTGAGCGCTTTGGGCCGTCATGACCCTTTTGTTATGAATAGAGTGGCACTTGTCTTTACTGATTTATGAATGGATATTTTTTTAATCAATTAAAGATATCGACCGTGTTGTCCTCCTGACAGCTCTTGTTTCCAATTGTTTTATTTTGCGGTGGATATCAAGTCATTGTTAAAAGAGCTGCAACGACTAAGCAATGGTTCGATTCGAATCGATTTCTATACTAAACATTATTTAGTTGAATGTTTCGATTTTATATAAGTTTCCTTTTTTACAGGCGTGTTTTACGTATTTATGAGTCATGACATGTACTATAGTAAAGATATATATTTTTAATTAAAAATGTCATTGTATTGGTTAATGACAGCGTATGTTTCATATATATCAATATAAATACCGGTGTGAATACTGGAAAAAATGGGTTATAATTTTTGACAAATATATTAAGATAACAGCAACCATGATGCAATTTACATGATTTTTTTTTGCAAACACTATAATGTTAATAAACAGTTTAATGACAAATCATCTATAAATATATAAAAACTTAAAAAGTATCGATTCGAAATTTGCTGGCTTAGCATCGGCAATCGAATCGGGTCATTCACTATCTATTGATCGATGTATAAAAAGAATTGTTGCAGCTCAAGCACCTGATGCTTTTAATTAGATAAGGAATTATCTATGTACTTGACATTTCAGTTCCCATAACCAATGTTGCCATGACATCACCCACAACCAATGCTATAACCGTCAACGTGTCCACATCTGCCATGTTTGAGTGCACTGTGTCTAGATCTCTGCCCAGTGCTACCATACTGTGGTACAAGAGCACGGGCGATGCCCTCATTTTAACAACGGAAACCTTGACCAGCAACAACACGGACCAGACACTAAAGACTGTAGGCAAATTAACCCTAGTTGTCAGTAAGGCGGATAATGGAGTCGGGGTCTACTGCACAGCGTCCAATGGAGAGGGAGATGCTCATCGATCAGCTGTAGAAGTTAAGATGAACGTTCAGTGTGAGCATTCTTTTTATGATCTATTATCGATAAATCTTGCAATAAATCATGTGAATGATACAATTCATACTAGAAACAAATAAAATGAGCATTATATATACATGCTATTTGTAAATACAATACCGGTGCATACAATATACATCAATATGTTACAGTTCCACCTGATGGCCCACCGTATGTTCAGAATGTTTCCACTGGATCTTACTTTTATGCAATACGTGGCACCCAGCAGTCTCTAACGTGTTCTATCCCGGGTGGAAATCCACCAGCCAGCCTCAACTGGAACGACTGTTATGATGGGACCGTGGAGAGTCAGGTTACTGTGTTGCAAACTGTGTCCCAGACAATACGATTTGTGGCAAGCGAGTCAGAGCAATCGTGTATATGTACTTCAAGTCACCCTGTAGATGGCAGTAAAACTGCTGTGGTTGGAGTGAAAGCACTGTGTAAGTTTGTGCCAAAGAATAGGTATAGTACCACGATACAGGAGACAACTTATTTTAACATATTTGTAATTTGATTTGTGCAGCAAGGACATGGTCAAACACTTAAAAAAATTAATAATCCAAATACCAATCATGGTCCATAAATTAATTAAATGTGATTTAAAGACAGTAGCTTGAAGTTCACCGTCTTAAAGGCAACGCTTATAGTGCCCATATTTAATAATTTAATTTTTGCTTGAACTTAACGGGACCTGTTCACAATTTAACGAATATACAATTTTTAAACTTAGTGTCACAGATTCCAAAAATAAAAGAATTATATATATATATATATGTGAGCGAAATAACACTTACTCGCATAGAATATATTGTAAATACCGTTTCATTAAGGAGTGATCATCTGTTGAAATGGATAAAATTATAAAGCATTTGTAATGCAAAACTATGTAATAACAGTGCTACAGATTTTTCGTTTCAACAAATTGATTTTCTAGAAAGACTATTTGATTTTTAAAAGTTATCGTTAAAAAACTAATTAATATTTAAAAAAAAAACGAATTTCATCCACATTTTTATAGTTTTTGTTGACAAGGATTATATGCGTGAGTTAATAATTACTATAGCACTGCATCATAATAGAGACCGTTTTGACTTGTCTGGTTCCCGACTTTTGCATCATTATCAACCAGATATTCAGGGTAGAGTGTAAAGTTATAAGAATTGGGAACTAGACGTGTAAGCGTTTTTACTTGGAATCAGTATTGAAAGGAAAACATGGTTGAATTGCAAATCAAAAACCAACTTCTATCAACGTTGATTTTGTAATTTAAATATTGTTCAAAGGCAAAATTCTCCATTTATTGTTCATTTATTACAGTAATTTGCAACCATGTATAAAAAAGTGAACTAAATTTGACAGCTTTTTAACAAGCAAAAGTGTAGTGGATGAAAAAAAGATGATTTTTAAATTGCAAACTATAAACTGAAAACTATTTAAAAACTAATTAGTCTTGAAGGTGTCAGTCAAAAAACGATTTTATTACAAAATTAGGATGTGAAAACCTATGCCTAAAAAAGTATCTGTAGCACTGTATTAATTTGGAGTATTTCTGTTGTTTTCATTGAAATTGTTGAAATCACATCAAAATCGCTAACATAAAGTAAACAAATACACAGAAACGAATGTATATCGGAAAGGCCGAGAGATTAGCGCGTTAGGCTTTTAAACCTGAGGTCTGAGGTTCGAACCCTATTGGAACCAAATTGTTGCTTTCTTTTCTTGTTTATGCTTTTTTAGCTCACCTGAGCACGAAGAGCTCGGTGAGCTATTGGTATAGGGGACCTCTCCGGCGTCGTCTATCCTCCGTCGTCAAGGTGCCGTCAACAATTTGGACCGTTATCGCGATAAAGACAACAAAGTGTTAATTGGTGAGCTTCAACTTTTCATTCAAACAACATCTCCTCCTAAACCGCTTTGCAGATTTCACCAAACTTCACAGGAATGATCCTTGGGTGAACCTCTTTCGAAGTTGTTCAAATCTTTCTGGTCAGCTGCATATGTAGGTCATCAGAGTTAAAAATAGATTTTTAAAGTGTACATTACAAAAATCTTCTTCTCTGAATCCGCAGGGCCCAGAGGTTTCATATTTGGTATGTAACATCCTATAGTGGTCCTCTACAAAGATTGTTCAAATTATGCCCCTGTGGTCAAAACGGGCCACGCGCTGGGGGTTACATGGTTTATATAGAATATATAACAAAATGACTTTAAAAATCTCTGAAACCACAAGGCCCAGAGGTTTCATATTTGCCATGTAACATCCTATAGTGGTCCTCTACAAAGATTGTTCAAATTATGCCCATAAGGTCAGAACTGGCCACGCCCCGGGGGTCACATGATTTTTATATAATATATAGCAAAATTAATTTAAAAATCTTCTCCTATGAAACTGCAAGACCCAGAGTATTCATATTTGGTATGCAACATCCTTAAGTTATCCTTAACAAAGATTGTTCAAATTATGCCCCTGGGGTCAAAGCAGGCCACCTCTCAGAGGTCACACGGTTTATATAGAATATATAGCAAAATAACTTTTAAAATCTTCTCCTCTGAAACCACAAGGCCCAGAAGTTTCGTGTTTGGTATGTAACTTCCTGTAGTGGTCCTCTACAAAGATTGTTCAAATTATGCTCCTATGGTCAAAACAGGCCACGCCACGGGGTCACATGGTTTATATTAACATTAATAGCAAACTGTCTTTAAAAATCTTATTCTCTGTAAACGCAAGGCCCAGAGGTATCATATTTGGTATGTAACAGAAATATTGTTGAATGTATACCCCTGGGGTCAAAACTGGCCACTCCACGGGGGTCACATGATTTATATAGACTTGAATAGCAAAATGACTTTAAAAATCTCTCCTCAGAAACCGAAAGATCTAGAAGTTTGTTATTTGGTATGTAACATTGTATAGTGGTCCTCTACAAAGATTGTTCAAATTATGCCATTGGGGTCAAAACTGGCCACGCCCCGGGGGTCACATTTTTTATATAAACTTAAATAGCAAACTGTCTTAAAAATTCTTCTCTTCTGAAACCGCAAGGCCCAAAGGTTTCGTATTTTGTATTTAACATCCTATAGTTGTCCTCTACAAAGATTGTTCAAATTATGCCCCATGGGTCAAAACAGACCAAACCCCATGGTCACATGGTTAATATAGTCTTAAATAGCAAAATGACTTAAAAAATATTCTCCTCTGAAACCGCAAGGCCTAGAGGTTTCATATTTGGTATTTAACATTGCATAGTGGTCCGCAACAAATGTTGTTCAAAGTTTGACCCCTGGGGTCAAAACTGGTCACGTCCGAGGGAGGTCACATGGTTTATATAGACTTAAATAGCAAAATGACTTTAAAAATCTTCTCCTTTGAAACGGCTAGGCTCGCAGTTTTCCTGTATTTGGTATGTAATATTGCATATTTGTCCTCCTCAAAGATTGTTCAAATTATTCCCCCGGGGTCAAATCTGGCCGACCCCCGAGGGGTCACATGGTTTATATAGACTTAAATAGCGAAATAACTTTACACATTTTTACCTGAAACCGCAAGGCCCAGAGGTTTGTTTAAGGTTGTTCAACTTATGCCCCTGGGATAAAAATAAGCCACGCCTCGGGGATGCGAATTCCAAGTGGGTTACAAGGTCTCAGGTGAGCGTCCCAGGGCCCTCAGGGCCCTGTTGTTATTCAATCTTGACCTAACTTGCACAGTTTGTGTGACACTATAAAATCTCGGATGGGATTGTTATTGGCTCAGATCACACCAGTAACACCAGAGTTATTGCCCCTTTATCGTGCAAAAATGTGCAAAAGTGCCCTTTCCCAACGTATAGGCTTTATTTTCCATCCAATCTTAACCAAACTTTTACAGTTTTTGTGTGACCGTCAGATCTCAGCAGACCTCAACAATGAGCCAGATCGTGTTTCAAACACCAGATTTATTGCCCTTTGTTTATTAAAAAATATACAGAAATGGACATTATTCAGGATAGAGAGAGACATTTTTTATCCAATCTTCACCAATCTTGTACAGTTTGTCTATTGCCATGAGATTACAGTTAAAGTCGGATATAAGCAAGATCGGCACAGAAACACCAGAGTTATTGCCCTTTGTTTGTGAAAACAATATGCACAAATGGACATTATACAGGTAGAGACTTCATCTTTCATCCAATCTTTACCAATCCTGCAAAGTTTGTCTGTGACCATAAAATTAAAGTTGAAGTCGAATATAACCAAGATTGGACCAGAAACACCGGAGTTATTGCTCATTGTTTATGAAAAATGAATGCAAAAATGGACATCATTCAGGATAGAGACTTCATTTTTCATCCAATCTTCACCAATCGTGTACAGTTTGTCTATGAACGTAAGACTACAGGTGAAGTAGAATATAAGCATGATCGGGCCAGAAACACCTAAGTTCTTGCCCCTTGTGTTTGGAAAAAAACATCAACAAGTTATCAATGTATGGCTTGCACACACGATTTTTGATTAAATGTTGACCAAACTTCACACTTTGCGCATTACCATAAAAATTGATTGATACAATTTGATTTCCAACTTTGATGTCTTCAGAGCCTGCATTAACATCATTAACTTTACCTTAGAGCACAGCCATCGCAAGTATCGTTTTGAAATACTGTTTGCGAAAAAGACATACAAATCTACTGATTGTGCATTTTCCAGAATTGTCAATGATTTGAGAACCATTAGCATAAAAACTCGCATCCACTACCCAACTCGTTCTTTAGTTAGCCCATCGCAATTACCGATTTTTCAATCAACATTGATCCTACCCCCACTGTGTATTGTTGAAATACCTTCATTTTCAAACCTGTCACAACAGTATGGTCTTCATTTGAACCAGTTCTCAGGTGAGCGCTTTTGGCCATCATGGCCCTCTTGTTTGTATTAGTACTTCAGCTCATTAGGTCAGATGCTTTAATTTATCAAGTTAAGGTGTTTAATGGCATGTTTAAATTTGCAAAACTATATGAAGAAGTCCATTTTATTCATTGTAACGGAATGGCATTTGCGAATTAAATACACACAATGAGTGTTATATTTAATAGCAACATTATTAAGTATTGTGTTATTTGCATTCACAGAACTTTCCTTAATTTTGTTTTCAATTCTTAAATTACCAATTCATTCATCAGACAGCAAGTTGTTTCCACTGCATTAAGCATTTATTTAAACATTATGTATAACCTATTGTTTTCAGACCCTCCGTCTACTCCGCAATACAATGTTGGCTCTGCAACATCCTTTCCTCCTGGCCAAATCAAGGTGGTGAAAGGTAGCAACTCTTCTATCAAATGTACGAGTAATAGCCGTCCTGCTGTGGACACATACAGATGGACCCTACCTAATGGTTCTGTTGTGCAGTCACACACACTATCTGGAATGTACTTGTCAGCTCAAGGCACATACAAATGTGATGTCTCTAACACTATGGATCCGTCACAGGGAGCAAAAGTCATCGGATCCAGTAACTCGTCAGTAGATATTGAATTACTATGTAAGTGAACATCTTGTATATTGATTGCAATAGGATTCGCGTAAATCACTATCAAGCTCTAAATATCGCTCTTAAATGCACAATCAATCTCACATAATTTCATGCAAACTACAAACGCATCTTATTTGTTTTGATAGTAGTCAGTGGAAAAATAGCGATCCTTAAACGTGTTCATTCATATATGTTCACAAACTGTTTTATTATAATGTAATGTCATTTCGCACAACACAATCATTATTGAAATGTTCCAATGAAATATCGTAAAAGGCAAACTCAAATTTAAAAGAAAACAATTATGAAAAAAAAATTGATTAATACCACTAAAACAGTTCACAAATCTTGTTCTGTACGATAACCAACTAGCAGTGATTACAAAAGAAGATATACATGTTCGCCTAATTCATAAAATTCAATGACAAAAATATTATTTCTTTTACAACCAAACTCCGGTTACTTTAATGCAAACAACAAAAACAATGCGATATACTGAACCAAATCAACAATCTACACAGTAATAAACAAATAATAATACAATTAAATTGATTAAAAAAAATATATACTTGCGCATATTTATGTATTTTAAAGTACCAAATTACATGAACAGTTTTAAACGTTTTTTATAGTCAACCTTAGGCGTCTTACAGCAACATCTGCCGTGGCGTTTAAGAAATTATTAGTGAAACCCCTACACCCAGCCTCAGTGGTGCAGTCTTATATCGATAGATGTGTTTCAGATTCCCATTTTAAGCGATTATCGCTAAACAACAATTTATCGGTGACTCGAAAAGAGCCTCGTGATGTATTGATGGTGGTTAATACTGGTTTCATAGCAGCCATTTAAAGTGTATTACCTATAAAAAGGAAATAAATATTTTAAAATATAAAAGTGTTTCGTCCTTAAAAACGGAAATGACATTATTAGCTCCACTTCAGGAAGCCAGCGAGCTTATGCCATGTCGGTTTGTCCGTCATGAGTGCGTCCGTGCGTAAACTTTACCTTTTAAGGACGTCTTCTCTGAAACTTGTTGGCCGATATGTTGAAACACCACAGAGATGTTCCTTGGGTGGTCGTCTACCAAAGTTGCTCAAATGGTTCTGGTCTACTGCACAAGATGGCCGCCTGAGCTATAAATAGAAAAACGACATCTCCTCCTTAACCTCAAAATAGATTTTCAAATAATGTTACAGAAATGATCCTTGGGTGGCCCTCATCCAAAGTTGCTCAAATGGTTTCGCTCCGTGGAAAAACGTAGCTGTCAGTGGCGGGTCATTTTTCCTTATAATTATAGCTATATTGACAAGTTTGAAAAGCTTCTTGTCTGAAACCTCTGGTTGGATTTTAAAATAATTTCAAATATATATTCTCGGGTGGTTTTCGACTGAATGTGTTCAAATGGATCCGCTTCATTGAAAAACATGGCCGCTAGGGGGAGGGACCATTTTTAGCTCACCTGAGCACAACGTCCTTAAGGTGAGCTTTTGTGATAACTTTTGTCCGTCATGCGTCGTCCGTCGTCCGTCGTGCGTCAACATTTTCATTCAAACAATATCTCCTCCTAAACCGCTGGGCAGATTTTCACCAAACTTCACAGAAATTATCCTCCTTCAAAATTGTTCAAATCGGTTTGGTCCGCTGCAAATGTAAGTCACCAGAGCTAAAATTAGATTTAAAAAATGAAAAACTTTAAAAAATGTTCTCTGAAACTGTATGGCTGAGAGCTTTTATATTTGGTATTTGGCATCCTCTAGTGGCCCTCTACAAAGATTGTTCAAATGATGCCCATGGGGTCAAAACTTGCCACGCCCCAGGGGTCACATGGTTTATATAGACTTACATAGCAAAATGACTTTGAAATCCTTCTCCTCTGAAACCGCAGGGCCCAGAGGTTTCATATTTGGTATGTAACATTGCATAGTTATTCACTACAAAGATTGTTCAAATGATGCCCTTGGGTTCAGAACTTGCCGCGCCCCCGGGGGTCACATGGTTTATGAATACTTAGATAGCGAAATGACGTTTTAAAAAATTCTTCTCTGAAACCACAAGGCCCAGAGGTTTGTTCTTTGGGTGGTAACATTGTACAGGGGTCCTCTACAAAGCTTGTTCAATGATGCCCTGGGCTCAAAATTGGCCACGTTGTTTGTATAGACTTAAATAACAAAATTATTTCAAGAATCTTCTCCTCTGAAACCGCAAGGCCCAGTGGTTTTATATTTGGTATGTTACATTGTTAACTGGTCTTCTACAAAGATTGTTCAAATGATGCCCCTGGGGTCAAAACTGGGATACCTTAAACTCAGGTGAGCGACCTAGGGCCATTGTTCCTTATATGGCTATATTGAAAACTGAAAATCTTCATTTCAGTAACCACTGCTTGGATTTTAAATTCAAAATCCACTTCTTGGATTTCACAGAAATGGTCCTTAGGTGGTTCTCTACCAAAATACTTAGAATTAGTTTACCCCCATAAACAAAGTTTAGGGGGTTATATAGGAGTGTGCTTGTCGTTCCGTTGGTCTGTTGGTTTTGGTTTCCGTCTGATAACTTAAGAAAGGCTTGACATATTTAAATAATTTTGGTACACATGTGTAACATCATAAAATACGGCTCAATTTCGAAGCTGATTACAAACCACTAAATTTTGACAGAGTTATGGCCCCTTTTTGATATAAAATTCCATAAAAACATTGTTTCCGGACGACAACTTCAGAATGGCTTGACATTTTAAATAATTCTTGGTATACATGGCATCATACAATACGGGTCAAGTTCGACTTTGGTTGCAAATCATTAAATTTTGACAGAGTTATGGCCCTTTATTTCACTTAAATTCGCCCCCCCCAAAAAAAAACAACAACAACAAAACAACAACACGGTTTCTTAACGATAACTCAAGAATGGCTTGACATATTTAAATAATAATTGGTAAACATGTGTAGCATCATAAAATACAGGTTATGTTCGACTTTGATTACAAACCACTAAATTTTGACACAGTAAGTGCCCGTTTTTGACTTAAATTCCCGAAAAACATCAACAATAACTCATGAAAGGCTTCACATATTTAAATTATTTTTGGTACATAGGTGTTACATCATAAAATACAGATCAAGTTCAATTTTAGTTACAAAGCACATTTTTAGTGACAAGGCCATATTGTGGGGGTATATCCGTCATTCATGTGACAATTCTAGTTTTGATTTGTTTAACAATCATGGCCGCCAGAGAGCGGAGCTTTTTCTATTTATATAGCATTTCAGGATCCTGTCGCTTCTGAAACTCCTTACTTAAATAAGCAAGTGACATATGTGCAATGTTATTTGAAATTACTTTCATGCTGAACAAAATTATGCTCCGGACAGTGTTTATGGTGTTAATCAAGGTCAAAGGTCAAATAATTGTCCAGAGCATAATATTGTCATGCATGCAGGGATTTTCATATAAATTGGCAGAAATGATCACCATCACCAGATGGGGTGTCGCATGCAAGAACCTGACTTGTAAAGTTAGTGAATTGCTTTCCTTTATTGATGCTGTGCAAAGCAAAATTCAATCAAAGCGCTGAAGGCACTGCAGATGTTTGCTATTGCGTAACATTGGTTACAAGTCACTGTATTCAAATGTTAATAGCAACACACGTTTACATTAAACAGAGCAGTCTCATTTAAAGGTCAAATTTCAAATATAAGAATTAAAGCCATAGACCCTGTCCGGAGCATAATTTTGTCCAGCAAGGAAGGAATTTCAAATAAATACACAAGTGTTATGCATGGTGAGTCGATGTGTAGCGCACAAGAACCAAGTTTTTAGGTCCAAGGTCAAGGTCACACTTAAATGTCAAAGGTCAAATATAAGAATTTAAGCCATATACACTCTTCGGAGCATAATGTTGTCCAGCATGGAAGGAGTTTTTATTAACTTTGCACAAGTGTTAAGTATGGCGAGTCGGCGTGTCATTCGCAAGAACCAGGTCCCTAAGTGCATGGTCAAGGTCAAAGTTCAAATATTATAATTTAAACCATAACCATTGTCCGGAGCATAATTTTGTGGAGCATTAAAGGATTTCAAATAACATTGAACAAACGTTAAGCATGGAGCGATTGTATGTCACATGCAAGAACCAAGTCCCTAGGTCTAAGGTCAGGGTCACACGTGAGGGTCAAAGGTCAAGTATATGTATATATGTTAAGATTCTTGTCCAGGCAATAACTTTGTCCAGCATTCAAGGATTTCCAAATAACTTGGCAGAAGTGATAACCATTATAAGATGGCATGTCACGCGCAAGAACTAAGTCCAACGTAAAAGTCAAACTTAAAGGTCAAAGGTCAAATATAAGAATTAATACTAAAAGCATGGAAGAATTTTCAAATAACTTGTTAGAAATTGATAAGCATTATGAGCTGGCATGTGGCGTGCAACAAACCAGGAGTATCAGCCATTGTCTTTGACCAAAGTATAATTTTGTCCGGCATTCAATAATTTTCAAATTACTTGGCAGAAGTGATAAGCATTATGAGACCGCATGCGGCGTGCAGGGGTCAGTTCAAGGTAACTAATCAAGGTCAAAGGTCAAATAATTGTCCAGAGCATAATATTGTCATGCATGCAGGGATTTTCATATAAATTGGCAGAAATGATCACCATCACCAGATGGGGTGTCGCATGCAAGAACCTGACTTGTAAAGTTAGTGAATTGCTTTCCTTTATTGATGCTGTGCAAAGCAAAATTCAATCAAAGCGCTGAAGGCACTGCAGATGTTTGCTATTGCGTAACATTGGTTACAAGTCACTGTATTCAAATGTTAATAGCAACACACGTTTACATTAAACAGAGCAGATTCGAAACGTTTATTGAGATTGTGTCTAAACAAAAATATGTCTACAGTTTTATTGAAAGTGTTAGTGCACTGTTCAATATCACAGCATCCGATGGATCTTATCGACTCGTCAAAATAACTTCGTACAATATGCACTTAAAACCCGTTCTGGTGAGCTTTGCAGAATGTTGTGCAAATATATTGAAAATACAATAATATTAAACTTGTATAACCGAACCAGTAAATAAAATTGAATTGTATGATAAATAAGAGAAATAGCTATGGCGTTAGACAAAACTCAGTTTAAACCTTAATAACAAACACTATGCTAAATATTACAAATATTTAACATTATTATGAATGCAACGACAGTGTTGCAAGCTTTTTAACCATATTAGCAAAGGTGTTGTGCGATAACATTTGGTAATGTTTTAAAATGCCTAAAGGTTGTTACTCACAGAAAATTATATTGTATGTGTTCTTTTTCAATTAATAAAGCATCTTGAGTAGCAAACCCTTATATTCTGTGAAACAAAAATAAAATAAATAAAATGAGAAAACAATCGTGGGAGTCAAACGTGTTAACCACTCGGCCATATAGTCTGTTCCCAAATCCAGTGTAATCTACTGATAACCTTAATAGAGTGTTGCCAGCTATTGCTAGTACCTGATCTGCGTAATTACCGACAAACTGTTAATTCCATTTCGTTCTTTAATATTATTATTACGACAAAGTGAATAATACCATATGTAATAAAATAATTCATGGTAAAATGAAAAGTTAATTATATTTTTTAACACCACACATAAATACCTTAACTTGCATAGACAATAAGTGAGATGAATATGTAAGGATTATAATATAATATGATTATACTTGGCTCGTTACCCAATTAAACCATTTATAAATGTATTCTGACGCTGCATAGTGGACTACCTTCTTTTGCGATTTTTAGTCTCAACATTTGATTATACACTCAAAGCTAAGCTGTGAATTACTCCACTTTTTTTGAATGGATGCATTTGGAAACGTTCATGATACTCAAAACGGCACTTCTTACTGTCGCGTAATAATAACTGAGTTCAAATCATTGTGAATTTTACCTTCCGATTTCAGAAGCGATACATATTGTTGTTTTGCGAATAACAAAAACGTATAAAAGCAGTGCTACAAATAATTTTTGCAGGCAAACAGTTTTTTACTTCCTTATTTTGTAATCAAATTGTTTTTTTAACTGACCACCTTCAAAAATAATTAGTTTTTATCAATTTTAAAATAGTGTTCAGTCTTAAGTATTTAAAAATAGTTTTCAGTATATAGTTTGCAATTTAAAAATCTGCATTGTTTTCGTCCATTACACTTTTGCTTGTTCAAAAGCTGTCAAAATTAGTTCACTATTTCATAAATGGTTGCAAATTACTGTACTAAATTAACAATAAATGGAGTATTTTGCCTTTGAACAATATTTAAATTACAAAATCAACATTGATAGACAGAAGTTTGTTTTTGGTTTTCAATTCAACCATGTTTGTCTTTCAATACTGGTTCTAAGTCAAAATGGTTACAACGTCTGGTTCCCAAGTCTTATT
This sequence comes from Congeria kusceri, assembly GCA_027627225.1. NCBI lineage: Eukaryota > Metazoa > Mollusca > Bivalvia > Myida > Dreissenidae > Congeria > Congeria kusceri. The sequence goes on along the minus strand of CM051030.1, from coordinate 30,065,892 downwards.
ACTAAGGCTTTAAATCTGAATATCTGGTTGAACTGAAGCAAAGTAGGGAACCAGACAAGTCAAAACGGTATCTATTTTGATGCGGTGCTATAGTAATTATTAACTCAGGCAAATAATAATTGTCAACAAAAGCAATCAAAATGTGGTTGCAATTCGTTTTTTGAAATATTAATTTGTTTTGTAACGATAACTTTAAATATTTTATAGTTTTTCTTGAAAATCAATCCGTTTTAACGAAATAACGATGCTTATCTGTAGCACTGATAAAAAGCATTTAATTGAATCTTGACAGAATGATTTAAGATTGCAAGAGTAAGTGCAGCATACAAGAACCATAACTCATTATTGGCCAAAAAATTGTATTACTACACTTAATTGCTTTTTTGTCAGGACTAAAGCTATTGATAGGATATTTGTTAAACATCGACTTACTTCACAGAATAAGAGAATACATTAGCAGAATGTACAATATAAAAGAACATTTGTCCTTTTGCAAAATAATGTGTATGCATATAGACAAAGCGGGGACGTGTAAAACAGGCTGCATAGGTGGGGGCATCCGTGCATGTGGACACATTTCTAGCTTTACAACATTGTCGTTAAAATTTAACTTTAGACTATGGTACTTTAACTGAGACTGACAGAATTCGCGTTGTCCCTCCATAGTCATAAATACTTTACTAACATGCGTACCGATTAAATTGGTGAATTCACGGATCATTGTCTCGGCTATGCCACTGACTTCAGGCACATAGTTGATAACAACATTAAATACATTTTTCATTAAAAAAGACAAACTAACCTTAATTTATTTAAGTCACAAATGTAATTTAATTGGCAACAATCCTGATCATTTTTTGAATTTATGTAAGTTGTTTATGCCCGTTTGAAAAATATATTATGGGAACGCCCCTATAGTCCGACGGGTGAGCGGGCGGTCTGGCAGGTGGGTGAGCGGCGGAAAAACTTTGACCGGAGCATATCTTTGCCCAACAAGGATGGATTTTAAAATAACATAGCAGAAGCGAGAAGCGTGATAACACGGACAGCCGCGCGCAAGATCCAGGTCCCTAGGTCCAAGGTTAAGGTCACAATTCAAGGTCAAAGGTCAAATTTAAGAAATCAATCCTTAACACTATCCGGAGCATAACTTTGTCTAGCATGGGTGGATTTTCAAATAACTTTGCAGAAGTGATAAAAATGGTAAGACGGAGTGTCGCGCGCAAGAACCAATTCCCTAGGTTTAAGGTCACAATTCAAGATCAAAGGTTAAAGTTAAGAAATCAATCCTAAACACTTTGTCCGGAGCATATCTTTCTCCAGAATGGATGGATTTTTCCGATAAATTTGCAGCAACGGAGTGGCGCGAACAAGAACCAGGTCCCTAGGTCCAAGGTCAAGTTCATAATTTAAGGTCAAAGGTCAAATTTAAGAACCAATCCTAAACACTTTGTCCGGAATATATCTTTGTCCAGCTTTGATTAATTTTCACATAACTTAGCAGAAGTGACAAACATGGTGAGACGAAGGTCAAGGCCCAAGTTCAAGGTCACAATTTAATGTCAATGGTCAAATTTAAGAAATCAATCCCTTACACTTTATCCGGAGCATATCTATGTCCCGCATGGATGGATTTTCAAATAACATGACAGAAGAGACAAGCCTGGTGAGACGGATTGTCGCGCACAATAACCAGGTCCCTTGGTCTCAGATCAAGGTCATAATTTAAGGTCAAATTTAAGAAGTCAATACTAAACACTTTGTACGGAGCATATATTTGTCCATCATTGATTTATTTTTAAATAACCTGGCAGATGTGACAAGCCTGGTAAGACGGAGTGTCGCGGGCAAGAACAAGGCTCCCTAGGTCCAAGGTCAAGGTCGCAATTCCAGGTCAAATGTAAGAAATCAATCCTAAACACTTTGTCTGGAGCATTATTATCTTTGTCCAGCAAGAATGGATTTCCAAATAATCTGACAGAAGCGACAAGCCTGGTGAGACGGATTGTCACGCGCAATAACCAGGTCCCTTGGTTCAAGGTCAATATCACAATTCAAGGTCAAGGTTAAAATTTAAGAAATCAATCCTTAACACATTGTCCGGAGCATATCTATGACCAGCATGGATGGATTTTCAAATTACATGGCACAAGAGACAAGCCTGGTGAGACGGATTGTCGCGCGCAATAACTAAGTCCCTTTGTCTTAGATCAAGGTCAAATTTAAGAAGTCAATCCTAAACACTGTGTACTTAGCATTTATTTGTCCAGCATGGATTTGTTTTCAAATAACGTGACAGAAGTGACAAGCTTGGTAAGACGAAGTTTCGCAGGCAAGAACCGGGTCCCCTAGGTCCAAGGTCAAGGTCAAAATTCAACGTCAAATTTAAGAAATCTATCATAAACACTTTGTCTGGAGCACTATTATCTTTGTCCAGCATGGACGAATTTTCAAATAACTTGGCAGAAGTGACAAGCGTGGTGAGGTGTAGTGTCGCGCGCAAGAACCAGGTTCCTAAGCCAAAGTCACAATTCAAGGTCAAAGGCCTAGTGGCGATGTCAAATTTTCGATTCTGCTCTATAACTCGAGAATCAATAGAGCTTTTGTAATGAAATTTAATACATAGATGCCTTATTGCGAGACCTCGCTTGTGGTGGGTTTGGTGGGGTCTAGGTCAAGGCCACTGTTACTAAAAATAAATAAATGGTTTCCGCTCAATAACTTGAGAAGGCATCGGGATATTTAAATGAAACTTAAAACATAGATACCTTATATTGAGATCTGGCTAGGGATTGCATATGAGATCGATGGGGTCAAGGTCACTGTTACCAAAAATAGGAGAAAAAAGTGTATGCTAAAAATTTGAGTATGCATTGAGATATTTTAAAGAAACTTAATACATAGATACCTCATAGCGAGAACCCACTTAGGATTGCAAATGGGGTGGGTTGGGTCAGGGTATTCGTTACTAAAAATGGAAAAACTGTTACCGCTCAATAACTTGAGAACGCTGTGAGATATTTTAATTCAACTACAAAGATACCTTATATCGAGAATTCGCTTCGGATTGCATATGGGGTGGGTAGGGTCAAGGTCTAGGTCACTGTTAATAAAAATAAAAAAAAACAGTGTATGCTCAATAACTTGAGCATGCATTGCGATATTTTAATGAAACTTAATATATAGATACCTTATATCAATATCAAGTCCTCGCTTGGGATTGCATATGGGGTGGGTGGGTCAAGGTCAAGGTGTCCATTATTAAAAAGGATAAACAGTTTCCGCTCAATAACTTGAGAACACATTGAGATATTTTAATGAAACTTCATACATGGATACCTTATATTGAGACCTCGCTTGGGATTGCATATAGGGTAGGTGGGGTCAAGGTCAACGTTATTTAAAAAAAGGTTTCTGCTCAATAGCTTGACAACACATTGAGATATTTAAATGAAACTTCATACATAGATATCTTATATCTAGACCTCGCTTGGGATTGCATATGAGGTGGGTGCGGTCAATGTCAAGGTCATTATTTTTAACAATAGACAAACAGTTTCTGCTCAATAGCTTGATAATATATCAAGATATTTTAATGGAACCACATATGTAGATGCCTTATATATAGACCTTGCTTGGGATAACATATGGGGTTGGTCAAGGTTATCATTACTTAAAATTGTATTGCTGACTTTAATGCATTTCGTTCGAAACCATTTGGTTTTCAGGGAATGTCCATGTTTCTTGTTTATTTTGACATCTTGGTTATAGATTCTAGAATATATATGGAATAAATTTGATAGCTCAACTCAATACACACAGAGAAGCTTTGGAGATTAATAAGATGCACAAATACCATTACTCTACCTTATTAGTTTTTGAATTGATTCTCTTTAGTCATTGAATCTTCACCCCTAAAAAGCTTCTTTGACGGGCGTTTCTTTGTGACAATGGCACTCTTGTTATACATTGAATCTACTTGTTTTTATCAACGTTTATGGAAAGGTATTGATAATTGACAATGCTTCTGGTGTTCTAAATTTGCATTACTGTATTACAGTTTTACTCGACTATTCGAAGAATACGTGAACTTTCCTACTCGCCAGAGCGTCAGCGTTTGCGTCTGAATTGGTAAAAGTTTATGTTAAAAAGTTGTGTAACTTCAAAAATACATAAGCTATTTACTTGAAACTTGGAGTTTACCTTTGTCATCAACTCCAGTATGAGGGTCAAAATTCCTCATAACTCGTTTTTGTCGTTTGACAGAGTTATGACCCTGCTTCACATATATTTTTTGGTTACAGTTTATATTCAAAAGTTTTGTAACTTCAGAACTGTGTAAGTTATTAAATTGAAACTTGATATTAACCTTTTTCATCAACTCTAGTATCAGGAGCAACATTCCCCATAAATCTCTTCTTGTATTTTGACTGAGTTATGCTTCTTTTTATGCCCCAACTTTAGAGGGCGGTGGGTATCCGTCTGTCTGTCCGTCCGTTACGCTTTTTGTGAGGAGCATAACTCCATTATTAGTGAAGGGATTCAAACGAAACTTCACGTAATGGTATAGGACAATAAGAGGAAGTGTAGAGTACAAGGACCACAACTCTTTCTTCAATATTTACAGTTATTGCCCTTTGTTTTATATCCTTATGTGAAGCACTAATTTTCCTGTGCGGTACATAACTCCATCAGTATTGAAGGCATTCAAATGAAGCTTCAAATAATGATAGAGGACAATGAGTGAAAGTGCAGAGCACAAGGACCATAACTTTTTCTGCAATATTCATGGAGTTATTGCCCTTTGTTTAATTGTCTTGTGCGGAGACTAACTCCATTAGTATTAAAGGGATTCACACGAAACTTAACATAATGCTAGCAGGAAATAAGACGAAGTGCAGAGCACAACGACCATACCTCTTTCTTCAATATTTACGGAGTTATTGCCCCTTGTTATATTTCCTTATGTGAAGCATTAATTTTCTTGTGCGGAGCATAACTCTATTAGTATTGAAGGGATTTCAATAAAACCTCACATACTGGTAGAGGACAATTAAAGGAAGTGCAGAGCACAATGGACCACATTATATGAAGCATTAATTTTCTTGTGCGGAGCATAAATCCATTAGTATTGAAGGGATTCAAATTAAACTTCATGTAATGATAGAGGACAACGAGATAAAGTGCATAGCACAAGGACCATAACTATTTGTTCAATACTTATGGAGTTATTGCCCTTTGTTTGATTGTCTTGTGCGGAGCATAACTCCATTAGGTTTGAAGGGATTCAAATGAAACTTCGTTTAATGATAGAGGACAATTAGAGAACGTGCAGAGCACAAGAACCACAACCTTTTCTTCAATAGTAAAGGAGTTATTGCTATTTGTTTTATTTTTTTATGTGACGCATTCATTTTATAGCCACTAGGGGGCGGGGAAGGTTTCCTTATATGGCTATATTGAAAACTTCAAAATCTTCTTGTCTGAAAACACTGGCTGGATTTAAAAAAAAACGTCACACAAACATTCCTTGGATGACCCTCTATCAAATTCCTTGAAATCATTTTGATTTGTTAAAGAACATGGCCGCCAGGGGGCGGGCAGCTTTCCTTATATGGCTATATTGAAAACTTTAAAAATCTTCTTGTCTGAAACCACCGACTAAATTTCAAAATAATATCACATACATGTTCCTTGGATGCCTGTCTACCAAATTCATGGAAATCATTTTGATTCGTTAAAAATAATGGCCGCCGGGGGACGGGACAGTTTTCCTTATATGATTATATTGAAATCTGAAACAATATTTTTGTTAAAAGCCATTATGCTGCTTTACACTCAGATGAGTGACCTAGGGTCATCTTGGCCCTCTTGTTTGTAGGAAGCGTCATTTTTGCCAACATGTAACTGACATTGTGTTGCCTTCCTCTTACAAGCATATGCTTCGAGGTCATACGTCACATCCTGTGACAAGACTTGTTTGTACTTACAAGGGGCCCTAACTCGGACAAAGCGGTTTGCATAGTCAAGCACGCTGCCCTGAGACAGTTGTTGTTTTACAAGCCTTATCCAAACTTGTTATGCCTGTGTATGGCCATGACATTTTAGCTTGACTATTCGAAGAATATGTGAGCTTTCCTACTACCCCCGGCGTCGACGTCCGCGTCTGATCTTGTTTAAAGTTTATATTTAAAAGTCGTGTAACTTCAAAACTACTTAAGTTATTAACTTGAACTTGGAACTGGGTTTTAAATAAATGTGAAATTTTAGGGGTCCTGTAGACTCTGGTGGGTGATTTTGTGTTTGCTTGTTTTGACTGTTAAAAATGTTGCGTGCATACTTTATATGACATTTAACATTTTGGGGAAGCAAATAAAAGGCGGAAATATGTACTTGCAGGCCATTTGAACCATTAGGAATATGAATAAATGCTACCGGAGTCGAAAGTAGAGCCAACACTAACAATTGTGCACGGCGTATTGGATTATTTGAATATAAAAAATCTATTATAAATATTTATTGTTATAATTAAACCCAACTGTAGTATTTTTCAGTAAAGTATTTTACATCTACGCCAATAAAAAATATCATCTTAATTGCCTTTTGTTCTTTCTTCAATTTAACATCCAATATAGTTTACAACGAATCACACTACACTTGTGAGATAAATATCGAAGAATTCCGTATTAGAAACTATGTGCCAAGCAACGATAGGTGTGCGAGCATACGATTGGTCAATAGTCGATAAGGAACATAAGTCGTACAACGCTGAACAAACGTGACTAACCGGAGTTGTCTCTCTTGTAATGATCATAGTACCGATACGTCAGAAAAATTGTGCGTCCGATGGGACGCAGATTTACTTCAAATGATGGATCCTGACAGACAATGCGTATTTGAAGCAAAAAATCGCGTCTTGTAAATCCTTGTTGGAATGTACCTTTGTCATCAACTTCAACATCGAGTTCAGCATTCCCAATAACTATGTTTTGTCTTTTGACAGAGTTATATCTTTTTTTTACATAGTTTGTCTGGTTAAGTTTATATTCAGAAGTCGTATAACTTCAAAACTACACAAGGTATTAACGTGAAACTTGGAATGTACCTTTGTCATCAACTCTGGCTTCAAGTGCAACATTCTCCATAACTTACATTTGTATTTTAACATAGTTATTCCTCTTTTTTCACATACAAATGATGTTTTAAGGCTATAGTTTGTTATTCAAATGTTTTATAAGTTCAAACCTTTATAGGTTATAACTTTAAATCTTGCCATCAACTCCAGCATCAGGTGCAACATTCCCCATAACTCTGTTTTGTATTTTGGCATAGTTATGGTATGTGCCTTTTGCACGTACATTTTCAAATTTCATTTTTATTCAAACGTTTTATAACTTCAAAACTTGAAACTTGGAATATACCTGTGTCATCATTTACATCATCAGGTGCCGCATTCCACATAACCCTGTTGTGTAATTTGAAAGAGTTATCCCCCTTTCACATACATCTTCAGTATAACGTCTATTGTTCAGATGTCTTATAATTTCTAAACTACATAAGGTATTCGCTTGAAACTTACATCTGTGTAATCAACTCCAGCATCAGTTGCAAGAATCCCTATAACTCTGTGTTGTATTTTGACAAAGGTATGCCCACTTTTCATATAGATTTTGGGGTTAAAGTTTTTGTTCCAAAGTCTTATAATTTCTAAACTACATGAGGTATTCACTTAAAACTTGGAATGAATTGATGAAATAATTGCCGTAACTCAGCTTTGTATTTCAACAAATGCATGCACAATCCACTTTCAAAAATATGTATGAACTGAAATGCTTCGAATAGTCGAGCGCGCTGTCTTCGAATTGAGCCCGGCATTTATCAATTGAGTCCAATTTCTATGCATTTGCTGGCATAACGAGATTAGAGAAACTTAAACTGATAATGCATTTATGGGGGCCTAGCAATGGTTGGCTGACATCTGCCGATTTACCAGAACATTTGCCAAATTTCTTGGCTCGTTTTGGCCGATGTTCATTTGGCAATTGCCCAGTTTTGTTATGGTGCTCCTGTGACATTCCTGTGGTGTTCGTCATGGTCCCAAGTCTTTCGACCGGCCATGCAACTGTATTGCACCTGTCAATTGCCAGGTGAACAACAGAAGTAATCTGGGTGACGTGGGTCAACTTGTTTGTGATGATATGTACATATCAGATCTGATCTTTGTCATTGCAGGTACTTAGATGAGCGTTTTTGGCAATCGTGGCCCTCTTGTCAATGGCAGTTTAGGTAAATGTAGAAGATTTTGATTGATAGAGTTCAGATGAGATTGAACATAGGGCCAGTAGAATGCCTCTTAAGAGTTTGTCCAATGAATTTTTCTTTAGGAATGTGTTTAATAATATATGTGAGCATATTTGTCGGGCAAAATATGTTCTACTCATATGAGTATTTTACCACAACACACGTTTTACCGCTACACACATTTTATTGATGCATTAAACATTAAATCGTGCTTTGTGTGGCTTTAACATTTTACATCAAACTTTAAAATATACCAACAAATAGTCAAAATAAATTATGATATTCAATCATAGTGTTTGTATCTCAAATCGTATTATTACAAAACAACTGCGCACATTGGAAAATATGTTGAATGCAGTTTATTGTACCATGTAAGCATGCATGTTTGTCCTTTTAGTCCATCTGGGCACAAAGTGCTCAAGGGGTAAGCTTTTGTGGTCAGTGGTTGTCTGGCGTCCATTGTCCTTGTCGTGGACCTTCCCAGCAAGCAAGCCCAGATATGACCCATACGGGCCCCTTTAGGGTTTATAAATGGGCCCTATGTGGAATACCGATATGGACCCCACCCCAGAATGTGCAACCGGGATTTACGTGGGTCCCATATGGGTTACAATATTGGTCCAACATGTGACCCATGGGGTCTCAACATGGGTCCAAAATGGGCAAACACAAATGGGACCTTGATGGGATACCCACATGGTCCCCACCCCAGAAAGTGCAACCGGGATCTACCGTGGGTCCCACATGGGTTACAATATGGGTGTCAACATGGGACCATTATGGCCAAACACAAATGGGACCTTGATGTGAGACCCACATGGGCCCCACCGCAGACAGTGCAACCGGGATTTGCATGGGTCCCATTCTGGTTGCAACACAAATCGGTTCTGAAGGGAAAAAAATAAAAACTTTACATAAAAAGCCCAAACATGATTCTCTTCATAATTTGTCATTTATACAGAGGTAGTTGTTGCGAAGCTGTGTGTAACATTCTATGGTTGTCGAACTTCATAGACAATATATATATAGGCTGTTATATAATGGCCACAGGTAGCTTTCAAGTCTGTAGTCCTGCTAACATTGTATTCTTCTTGACCATCACATGTCTGTCAGATACAGCTTTACAACAACCAACACTTAACAAATGACATATTATTTGGAGTATAATTTGGACCATATCATTTAAGCTTAAAGTTTGTGTCAGTTATCAATGTATTGATAATAAAACACATAACATCATGTTTTTCAACAGGCTATTTATCCTAATCCGTATACTTGACAAAACATAATATTTTAATAATAATACAAGAACACAAAATGCATCATGTAAGAAAGATGTTCAAGTAAGCATATCGAGATCTACATGTATGTCGAATTTACCTTGCATAATATACTTATAATTATTATATCCATGTCCTCATTAGTGATTAAAAAGGGTGCGTATTGAAATAAAGATAGAGTTTAATACACAACTTAAGTAATGGCAAACTACTTAAAACAAATAATGATGTTTTTATGTATCTAATATAATGTTAAAATCAACATGAAAGCGTGCATAGTAAGTTATCTACAAAAGCATTGCCTTGTAAATATTAACAGCAAGTGAACATTACGTTTAAGTATGGTTATAAACTTAACTGAATCCGGTTTTAAAACATTACAAACAGTACTTGCGTCAACAACTAAACTGGCAAACAACATTGTCTAGATCCAGCTGGTATTCCCTGAAATTTTAAAGGGACTTGTTCACAGATTGTCGCATTTTTTGAAGTAAGCCATTAAATGTATTAACTTGATAGATTTAAGCATTGGAACTAAAATCTCAAGTATAATAACAAGAAACGTATTTAGAAGAAAAAAAAACAATAATTCAAAAATTGGTCCCACCGTGGTTCAAACCTGGGACCTTCGTATTAAAAGGCTATCGTCTTAACCACTCGGCCATTCAGACTTCTGTATTTCACCCTGAATTATTTACTTTATGTAAGTGTTCCACGCGATGTCAACATGTTCAACAAAAACAACAGAAACACTCCAAATTATTCCATCGTTTAGCGTTACAAACGCATTATAATTTTATCAATATCAACTGATGATGACTCATAAACGAAACGGCTTTTACTGTACATTTCTTGCTCCGTAGTGTTATTTTGCTCTCTTGTATACACTGTTCTTTTATTTGTGGAATCGGTAACAAAAAGTTGAAAAAAATTCAATTCGTCAATCTGTGAACAGGTCACTTTAATTTAAAACAAAACAATAATAACAGTTAAAAGTCAGTACACTGTTATTGTGAAAAAAAGCCAAGCTGAACACCGAAATGTAAAACATGTTCAATATACAATTATTACCAAAATGCTTTATTGCGCATATGTAAAATAATTATATATGATTTGAATAATATTATCTTGAACGACATAAAAAGTTAACACATTCTCAACTTGAAAAAAAACAACATCAAATATGTCAATTCTTTTTAGTACTACACTAGCGTTTAAAACGTTAGTCCAAAAGAAAAAAATTCTGTGTTACGGGCAACCCGACCCTACCTGACAAGAACGCCCGACCCTAAAGTCTTTTTTTCAATGTTTTTTTGTGACAGAAATTTGTCTTTAAAAAAAAAACTTATAAAAAAACTCAATCTCTACATTACTTATTTGACACCGTCGGTTCATTTTGTATTTATTTATCCACAATGAACAACTTATAACTGTGATGCATTTAAATGAAACAATTAAAAGAAAGTATCTGAATCATAGTTTTATGTGTCTCATTACAACTGAAATTATTATACAATACAAAATTTATTAATTATTCCGGTAAAGTAAATTACACCGACCAATAAATAAATAAATACATAAATATATATCAAACAATGTCATATCCAATGACATTCGTCAACTTTTCATTAAAACAACATCTCCTCCAAAACCACTTGGCAGGTTTCCACCAAACTTCACAAGAATGATCATTGCGTAACCCTCTTTTAAAGTTGTTCAAATCGTTAAGGTCCGCTGCATATGTAGGTCACCAGAGCTAAAAATAGAATTAACAAGTGTAAACTTGAAAAATCTTCTTCCAGAGGTTTCATATTTGGTATGTAACATCCAATAGAGGTCCTCAACAAAGATTGTTCAAATTATACCCCTGGGGACAAAACCGGCCACGCCCTGGGGGTCACATGGTTTTTATAGAACATATAGGAAAATAACTTAAAAATTCTTCTTCTCTGAAACCGCAGCGCCAAGAGGTTTCATATTTGTTATGTAACATCCTTTAGTGGTCCTCTACAAAGAAGGTTCAAATTATGTCCCTGGGGTCAAAACGGGCAACGCTCCGGGGGTCACATGGTTTATATAGAATATATAGTAAAATGACTTAAAAAATCTACTCCTCTGAAACCACAAGGCCCAGAGGTTTCATATTTGGTATGTAACATCCAATAGAGGTCCTCAACAAAGATTGTTCAAATTATACCCCTGGGGACAAAACCGGCCACGCCCTGGGGGTCACATGGTTTTTATAGAACATATAGGAAAATAACTTAAAAATTCTTCTTCTCTGAAACCGCAGGGCCAAGAGGTTTCATATTTGTTATGTAACATCCTTTAGTGGTCCTCTACAAAGAAGGTTCAAATTATGTCCCTGGGGTCAAAACGGGCAACGCTCCGGGGGTCACATGGTTTATATAGAATATATAGTAAAATGACTTAAAAAATCTACTCCTCTGAAACCACAAGGCCCAGAGGTTTCATATTTGGTATGTAACATCCAATAGAGGTCCTCAACAAAGATTGTTCAAATTATGCCCCTGGGGACAAAACCGGCCACGCCCTGGGGGTCACATGGTTTTTATAGAACATATAGGAAAATGACTTAAAATTCTTCTTCTCTGAAACCGCAGTGCCAAGAGGTTTCATATTTGCTATGTAACATCCTTTAGTGGTCCTCTACAAAGATGGTTCAAATTATGTAAATGGGGTCAAAACTGGCCACGCCCCGCGGGTCACATGGTTTATATAAACTTAAATAGCAAAATGTCTTTAAAAATCTTCTCCTCGGAAACCTTAAGGCCAAGAGGTTTCATATTTGGTATTTAACATCGTATAGTGGTCCTCTACAAAGATTGTTCAAATTATGCCACTGGGGTCAAAGCTGGCCACGCCCGGGGGTCACATGGTTAACATAAACTTGAATAGCAAAATGCCCAGAGGTTTCGTATTGAGTATGTAACATCCTATAGTGGTCCTCTACAAAGAGTGTTAAACTTATGTTCCATGGGTAACCACACCACACCACAGGAGTCACATGGTTTATATAGACTTAATTAGCAAAATGACCTAAAAATTCTTGTCCTCTGAACCCGCAATGCCTAAATGTTTTATATTTGGTATCTAACATTGTATAGTGGTCCTTGTGCTCTGAAAAGGAAAAGCCCACAGCTTTCCTGTATTTGGTATCTAACATTGTATAGTGGTCCTCTCCAAAGTTTGAACAAATTATGTCCCTGGGCTCAAATCTGGCCACACCCCTAGGGGTCACATGGTTTATATAGACTTAAATAGAAACATGACTTTAAACATCTTTACCTGAAACTTCAAGGCCCAGAGGTTTTTCAAGATTGTTCAAATTATGTCCCTTGGATAAAAATAAGCCACGCCTCGGGGATGCAAATTCCCATTGGGTAACAAGGTGTCAGGCGAGCATCATAGGGCCCTCAGGGCCATCTTGTTCAAAACGGTGACATGACGTTTCGCCCCCAAGACATTTCCACCCTGGACTTTTCGCCCTTGGACGTTTCGCCCCCATTTGGGGGCAAACCGTCTACATCATTATAGGACACACCAAAACGTTCACGGTAAATTATAAAATTGCATTTTCGTTTAATAACTTACAAATGTCTTTATTTAATTAACTTCATGAAATGTACACCAGTTTTTACATATTAGCTTATTCGTCTTTGAAGTGGTGAAATCAAATGTTAATGAAGTTAGGTTTTAACAGTTTGTTTTTGATCCATAAGGATTATTTTTTTTCATTTAAAGAAATTTATAATAACGCAGTAATGAGCATTTAATGATTAACACATGTCAAATATATGTTTCTCATTTCCATGTTCGTTGTATGCGATAATACACAATATATAGTATGCGATGTAATGTAATTTCATATTAATTACTTATCAAGGACTTGTAATGCACATTCATTAATAAGACGGTATACAATTGCATACGTTTGTTTGTGGGAAAACAATTTTAATAGTCTGGTCATTATTAGTTATTTATTCCGTTATACAATACAAACATAAACTTATTTAATGCATATAAATGAACATAATAGTACAATAAGTCTTTATTTAAACTATTACGACTGACATTTTATCTTTTACAGTTACTTGCAAACTTGCCAAAATCCATTAGCATTCTAAAATTAAAAATACATGTTAACTGAACATTTTGATCACATATCGAACTGACAAAAATATCATTTGGGACCCACATTGGGGCCATATGGTATATTTTCTCAACTATAGCCCATATGGGTTTGCTTGACGGGGACCTACCTGGGTTTGATAGGGGCAAAACAAGGGGGCTTACTTGCTTTCTGGGTCCCATATTGGTCTGATATGGGCAAAAAACATTTTTGGAAACTACATTGGGCCTATATGTATATTTGCCCAGAATGTATCCCATACTTGGACCATATGGGGCCTTGCTTGATTTGACCCATAATGGCTTTCTTCTTGGGAGCCATATTGGTTTACTGGACTGGGGCCCACATGGGTTTTGTAGTTGTACGACAAAACATATGGGTCCCATACAGGGCCCATATAGTTTATCAGCCAAGATAAAGCAGATATCATGCCCATGTGTGATTGCTTGCAGTGGACCCATATGGGCTTGCTTACTGAGTCCCATGTGGTATATTATTTGGCATTTACATGGGGTATATATGCTCAGCTATAGCCCAATTGTGCACATATTCACTTCCTTTCTAGGACTCATATAGGCGTTTTAGTTGGGACCCATGTGGGTTTACTTTACTTGGATTTACCTGGGTTTTAGAGTGGCAAAATAACGCATTTGGGTCATACACTGTGCCCGTGAGGTGTATCAGCCCAGGTAAAATCCATATCATGCCCACATGGTGTGGCTTGCTGGGACCCATATGGGCTTACTTGCAGTGGACCCACATGAGCTTCCTTTATTGGGCCCATATGGATCTGATATGGGCAAGAATACCATTTGGGACCCACGTGGGGCCCACACTGTATTTTTGCCCAGCTATAGCCCATATTGGTTTACTTTACTTGGACCCGTCTGGGTTTTAAAGTGGCAAAATAATGCATATGGGACCCACATGGGGCACATATTGTATTTATGCCCAGCTACAACGCATATTGGGCCCGTATGGACTCTGGGACCCATATAAGCTTTCTAGTAGAGACCCAAATGGGTTTACTTTTCTTGAACCCATCTGGGTTTTATAATGGGAAGATAATGAATATAGGTCCCACACTTGGCCCATGATATATATTAGCCCAGGTAAAATCCATATCGTGCCCACATGGAGTGGCTTGCTGGGACCCATGTGGGCTTACTTGCAGTGGACCCACATGGGCTTCCTTTCTTGGACCCATATGGGTCTACTATAGGCCAAAATATCATTTGGGACCCACATGGGGCCAATATTGTATTTTTTGCCCAGCTATAGCCTATACTGAGCCCATATGGACTTGCTTTCTGGGCCATATGTGGGCTTTCTAGTAGGGACTTTACTTGGACCCATCTGGGTTTTATAGTTGCAAGATAATGCATATGGGACCCACATGGGGCCCATATTGTAGTTCTTGCCCATCTATAGCCCATATCTGGCCCATATGGACTTGCTTTGTTGGACCCATATTGGCTTTCTAATAGCAACCCAAATGGGTTTACTTTACTTGAATCCATCTGGGTTTTATAGTGGCAAAATAATACATATGGGTCCAACAATGGGCCCCAATATTGACCTAATATTTCGGGACAGGAACGAATAAACTTTCAAGAGTGTCCCAATATATGGGGACATGAACATTAATTAGTTTTATATACAAAAGTGTGTCCTAATACGTAGCGTAATTACTGTATATGTGATTTGTGTAGTTAGGTATGGAAGTTATGTGTTTAAGACAAATTATTTTTATGTTCATAATTTCATATTGTTTAGATCCTCCAACTGCACCCACATTTTACTACGGTGGGGTCAATGGTCAGAAACTGAATAACAACCAACTGACGGTTGTAACGAATGATCAGATTAAAATTGCATGTCAATCCGAGTCCAACCCGCCGCCATCCTACTCTTGGCCTGGACAGCTGTGGACCAGTACAGCGCAGAGAGAAACCACAATGTCTTGCGTCGTAAACAACACAATGAACCCCACTGGAATGCCAACTGTGATCGGACATGTGTCCGAAAGTGTGACTGTACGCATTTTGGGTGAGAAGAAGACATTTTAAATACAAAGTACAATTTTATTTAGACTGCACTCCTCTTAAAGAGATCTAGTTTTGATTGAATAGACATTTCTGAAACCTATTACCAGTCACGTGACATACATTTTTATTTATTTCATTTCAACATTTAAAGTTTTAGTAAAATGTTTTCCAAATTTTTTATCCTGTCAGTTGTTTTATTTTTTATAAGGTTTAAGTGAATAGTCGTAATACATATGAGGTTAAGAATGTATAAAAAGCGACATTACAAAATACACACACCAATTGCATTTTTTACTCAAATTGTAATGCAGTTCCACCATCACAACCGACATTGAGCTATGCGAACTGCCAAGGTTCTGTAAACCAATTGGACTCAGTACTCAAGGTCAAGGTAGGAGCTGCTGCTAGAGTCACATGTTTCTCCACGGCTGACCCGAGCCCAATATACAGCTGGTCCTCATACCAGTCAGCAGACGCAAGCGTGATGTTCATTCCCAGCGTTGTAAAGGGGGACGCACAAACATACAACTGTAGCGCCAGAAATTACATGAATTCGACATTCACGGGCCTACGCGAGGGATCGAATACAAAAGCGTTTACTCTCGATACTCTATGTAACTACCCTCTTTGCTGTTTACTTCTATATTAAGCACATTTGCATTTACTTCTGTATAGTATGCTATGCATGTTCCGTTGAGTAAGTTAACTAGGAGTTACATATTTACTGATTTATGACTGAGTTCTGATATAAATCTTTTCTATACATTTTAATCCTGTCTTTGAATGACAATTTGTATTATAATCCAATTCTTATTTGCATGTTTATAAATTGAAAAGTTCAACTGCTCTTATGTTTTGTTATCTGCTCTACATGTTTTTAGGTCACCTGAGCACAACATGCTCATGCTGAGCTTTTGTGATCGCCTTTTGTCCGTCGTTCGTCGTCCATCGTGCGTCGCACATAGTCAATAGTTACCTTGTTAACACTCTAGAGGCCACATTTATTGGCCAATCTTCATGAAACTTGGTCAGAACATTTGACCCAATGATATCTC
The DNA here is from genome assembly GCA_027627225.1 of Congeria kusceri. Taxonomy (NCBI): domain Eukaryota; kingdom Metazoa; phylum Mollusca; class Bivalvia; order Myida; family Dreissenidae; genus Congeria; species Congeria kusceri. The sequence goes on along the minus strand of CM051030.1, from coordinate 30,049,055 downwards.
GGTTATGTTCAAATCTGGATCATGTGGGGTCAAAAACTAGGTCACTAGGGCAAAATGAAGAAAAAGCTTGATAACACTCTAGAAGTCACATTTTTTGCCCAAATCTTCTTGGAACTTGCGCTGACTATTTGTTCTAATGGTATCACAGCCGAGTTCAAAAATGGTTGCCCTCCTGTGAAAAGCATGGCCGCCACGGGGCGGGGCAGCTTTCCTGACGTTACGACATTGAAAAATTTATAAAGCTTTATAACACTCTAGAAGTGACATGTTTTGCCCAATCTTCATGTAACTTGGTCAGAACATTTTTCTTAATGATATCCAAGCAGAGTTTGAATCTGGATTACGTGTGGTGAAAAACTAGGTCACTAGGTCAAATTGAAGAAAAAGCTTGTTAACACTCTAGAAGTCACATTTTTTGCCCAATCTTATGAAACTTGGTCAGAACATTTGTTTCAATGCGTTCTCGGCCGAGTTCGAATCTGGTTCATGTGGGGTCAAAAACTAGGTCACTATGTCAAATTGAACAAAAAACTTAAATTTCAATATGTACTTCCCAAATTTTGAATGTTTGTTGTCACTTAAAGTTTTTCAAACCATGATGATTAAGGCCGCATTTCCATCAGTCCGTATCAGTATATCCATATCCGTATAAAAATCTAACACATGGAAAATGGTTCGACTAATGAAACTCAGGTGATCGAACCAGGGTCATTTGGCCCTCTTGTTGTTAATTTGTTAAATATGTTTTCTTGAATGTAGATCCACCTGAGATTCAACCGATATCAAACAAAACCTATGTAGAACACGAAAACCTTAGTATTGAGTGTACGGCTGTTCCTGGAAATCCACCTAGTGTCTCATACACATGGAAGCGTGCAAATAACTCGGTGTCTTTTACCGGCCCTCGTCTACACATGCAAGATGTTAAGAGGAACGCATCGGATTTCTACACGTGTATAGCTTCAAATGACATGGAGCCTACTGGATGTCCAAAAGACCCGACGACAGACAGCAGTCAGTTCTACATAGATGTACAATGTGAGTTTGCAATAATATGTATACTTAACACATAAGGACATTTTTGAAAAGTTGTAATTGTGTAATTGAAATAATGTTTTAAACGTTTTCATGTATAAAGTTGACAAATGCAAAGAATAAACAAGCTACTATACTTGCCTGATTAAATTGAGTTATTACAAATTAGTATATTTCAGGCCTCTAATTCATGGGGTCAGATATTTTGGTTGCAATTAATTGTGGGCTTCTTTTGTTAGTCCAGAAAATTATGAAAAATGAGTTCCGAAAGGCATTTCTCAATGCGTATTTATTAGTATTAACCACAATAGTACAGATTTTGCACTAAACTTGATTTGATTCCTGTTTTTATGCCCCCAAAGTGAACTTCAGGGGCATATAGTGATCGCATCATCCGTCTGTCTGTCCGTCCGTCCGTCACGCTTCACCGTGCAGAGCATACCTCCATTAGTATTGAAGGGATTCAAATGAAACTTCACATAATAATCGAGGACAATGAGGGAAAGTGCAAAATACAATAACCACAACTCTTTCTTCAATATTTATGGAGTTATTGCCCTTTGTTTAAATTTCTTGTGCCGAGCATATCTCCATTTGTATTGGAGGTATTCAAATGAAACTTCATTTAATGACAGAGGACAATGAGAGGAAGTGCAGAGCACAAGGACCACAATTCTTTCTTCAGTAATTTCGGAGTTATTGCCCTTTGCTTTATTTCCTTATGTGAAGCATTAATTGTCTTGTGCGGAACATTACTCCATTAGTATTAAAGGGATTTAAATGAAACTTCATATAATGATAAAGGACAATGAGAGGAAGTGCAGAGCACTCGGACCTGAACTTTTTCTTCAATACTTACGTAGTTATTGCCTTTTTATTATTTCCTTATGCGAAGCATTAATTTTCTTGTCCGGAGCATATCTCCATTAATATTCAATGGATTCAGATGAAACTTCATATAATGATAGCGGACAAATAAGAGGAAGTGCAGAACACAAGGACCACAACTCTTTCTTCAATTATTATGGAGTTATTGTCCTTTGTTTTATTCCTTTTGTGAACCATTAATTTTTTGTGCGGAGCATAACTACATCAGTATTGAAGGGATACAAATGAAACTTCGTATAATGAAAGAGAACAATAGGAGGAAATGCAGAGCACAAGGACCATAACTCTTTTTCAATATTTCAGAGTTATTGCCCTTTTGAAATGTTCTTGTGCGGAGCATTACTCCATTAGTATGGAAGGGATTCAAATGAAACTTCATATAATGTTAGAGGATAATAGAGGATGTTAAGAGGAAGTGCAGAGTGCAAGGACTATAACTCTTTATGTAGGAAGCGTCATTTTTGCCAACATGTTGCGGACACTGTGTTGCCTTTCTCCGACAAGCTTATGCCTCAGGGGCATATGTCACATCCTGCGACAAGCCTTGTTTTGTATGTTATTGACATTTCTTTTGTACTTTATTAGTGCTGAATACATGTAAGCGAAAAACAATCCTCCCTTTGACAAAAACATTAGAAAAAATGGCATATCCCATATGTGTTTGTTCTTTGCTATTTGTTTAAGAGCTACTCAAAAGCATACTTATTGTGTTATTGTGCTATACCCATGTTTCAGACAAATCCACGGTTAGCAGCTTCTATGTCTCCGGTGCAACAAGTGATGATAATGTCATCGTGGATGAGAATTCGCCATCAACATTTGAGTGTTCTGTTGATAGTAATCCTGGATCAAATATATCAATGCTAAAAGATGGTAGTGTCAGGAAAAGCACTAGTAACGCCCATCAACTTCGATTTTCAACTAACGGTAACTGTACAGACGCTGGGGTCTACACATGCTCAAGTGTCAACCAACACAACACTGATGGAGTTGGCTCAATGATGACTATCAATCTCTTTGTCAAATGTAAGGGTATTTTATTACTGTGTCAGTGTTACTTTAAATAGTTGTGTTACACATAAAGTCCAGTAAATGATATCAGTTAGTACTCCTGCAGATCATTTGTTGGAAAATAAAATTACTAAAAACTGTTGCATAGTGTTGTAACACATTTATAAAGGTGGTCAGTTTGTTATGATCATCTATCCATGTACTTACTACATTTTAGTTATGATTCTTCTAGAAAATGAATTGTGTTGAACAGCATTCTTCAATTCTAAATGATAAGTTCTTGGGGAAAAGAGTACCAAAAGAACCTACATTATGTGATGTATATATTGAATGTTACTGTCCGGGATAATGTATTTAAACCATTGATTTTCCAGTAAGTTTACTGCTGTTTTAATTCCATTCATTACTCAGTTAAAATATGTTTGTTTTATAGGTTATCCAAGAGCTGCACCAAACATCTACATTGCTTACAACGTCACAAGCCCCCTGTATGCCAATGCCACTCTAAGTTTCACAGCACTTGCATATCCCCCACTTGAACAGGCCAGTTTATTGTGGGAGAAATGCAATTCTTCTACATGTGAACCAGTACAACTTGGAAACAAAGTTTTCCGTTTCTCGTTTAGTGGATTTGGTAACAGCACAGCTACATGTAATCTCACGATACATAATGTGACGGAACACGATTATGGACAATATCGACTTGCCTTCAGGGGATCCAGTGACAATGGTTGGACGTTTCGCTTGAATCCATTAGGTACTTCTTTATTATGGTATTGTATGCACCCTGAACAATTGTTGGGACATATACCGTTAGTCACTAACTTTTCCATCTGCCCTCCTGTACCATACTAATTTTACTGCACTGACTAATTTTGTCAGGTTGTTCCGGTTTGATGCTGTTTAAGGAAGTTATTGCCCTAATACAACAAATTAATTGAAATTGAACATGCAGCATCCCTGCCATGAGTGCATGCGCATATTGTCATGTCTTTTATTTCTTATGATTTTTAGGGTTCACGCATAGAGAGATTTAAAAATAACTTTGCACATGTGTTCGCCACAATGGAATTACTGCCATGAATCTGGTCTGTATGTCAAAAAGCGAGGTAACACCTAGAGGTCAAAATACAAATTGGCACTTTGGTTGTCTGGACTCTTACTTTGCCATGTTTTGAGGGATTTTCAAATTACATGACAAAAATGAGATGCATATCACTCATAGAAGCCAAAAGTGTAAGACAAAGATTAGGTCATGCTTAAAGAAGTTTAGTCGAAATTGGCTGTTTGCTTCTCTTGACTTAGCACAAATTTATGCACAACAAGAACACGTGTTATGATTGAGAGTCTGGTCTATCGGTGAATGTTTATGGCCATAATGAGATGTCAATACAGCATCAGGGAGCATAGTCATTTTTATTCTTCCCCAAAAATATTCTTGTCCGGAGTATTTCTCAGCAACTACTGACATGTGAAGCTTCATTACCAAGAGGAGGTTTGCACTGAACCAGGACGTTCTGCTTCAGTGATTTTTCTTAGAGTTATAGGAATTTGAAGATTTCCGAAATAAGCATTTAGTGCACAACTCTTGTATGGTCTATTTCTACGCAACTACTGGTCTGAATTCAATGCAACTTTATAGGAAGCTTCATTACCAAGAGGAGGTGTGCACAGTAGAGGATGTTCCCTTTCAGTGACTTTCCTTGGAGTTATCTGAAGGTTTCTGACATTAGTGTATAACGCCCAATTCTTGTCTGGACTGTTTCTCAGCAACTACTAGAAACTATTCAATGAAACTGTATGGAAGGCTTCATTACCAAGAGGAGATGTTCACTGTACCAAGATGCTCCGCTTCAATAATTTTCAGTTGTGGGACTTCGATGATTGCTGAAATTAATATATAGATCACATTTGTCTGGACTCTGCTCTTCTGAGACTTAAAAAATCTTCTCCTCAGAAACCGCAAGGCCCAGAGGTTTCTTATTTGGTATGTAACATCATATAGTGGTCCTCTACAAAGATTGTTCAAATTTTGTCTTAGGATCAAACCTGGCCACCCCTGGGGGTCACATGGCTTATATAAACTTAGCAAAATGTCTTTAAAAATCTTCTTCTGAAACCATAAGGCCCAGAGGTTTCGTATTTGGTATGTAACATCCTATAGTAGTCCTCTACAAAGATTGTTCAAATTATGCCCCATGGGTCAAAGCTAACCACACCCAGGGGTCACATGGTTTAAATAAACTTATTTAGCAAAATGACTTTAAAATTCGTCTCCTCTGAAACCACAAGGTCTAGAGTTATCATATTTGGTATGAATATGTGGTCCTCTACAAATATTGTTCAAATTATGCCCATGGGGTCAAAACTGGTCACACCCTTGGGTCACATGGTTTATATAGACTTAAATAGCAAAATGTCTTTAAAAATCTTCTCCTCTGAAACGGCAAGGCCCACAGCTTTCCTATATGTAGTACGTAACATTGCATAGTGGTCCTGTCCAAAGATTATTCAAATGATGACCATGGGGTCATATCTGGCCATACCCCAAGGGGTCAAATGGTTTATTTAGACTTAAATATCAGAATTACTTTAAAAATCTTTACCTGTCACCGCAAGGCCCATAGGTTTTGTTCAAGATTGTTCAAATTATGCCCCGGAGATAAAAATTAGCCACACCTCGGGGATGAAAATTCCAATTGGGTTACAAGGTCTCAGGTGCGCATCCTAGGGCCCTCAGGCACTCTTGTTATCCACATATGCCACATTAAAGGAGCTAAGTATAGCTCTGAAAATAGTAAAAAGATTAAAATACTTATTAAGCGCACCTGAATAGGTATAAAGATATAAATGCAAGTCTTTATTAGTTATTTGGTTTTTCTGTTCACATGGGTACACGATTTTATTGCTCGTGGACACCTAACCGATTTGAAAGTCTTGCGTCTGCGGAATACCCTGCGAACGGTACAGGTCGCGCATATCACTTGCCTTAATGGGTGTAGATTGCACCCATTAGGGAATTATGGCCAATACTTTGAAATGCTCAGTCCGGGAATCTCTTAATCAAAGGTGTGAATACATTGAGTCCAAATCAAGACCCCGACTTCGAATTCACAATAAGAAAATAACTGTGGAATATTCAATTGGGACCGAACTTTAGACTTCAAAATAATAATAATTGGAATTTAAAAAGTTTGAATAAAACAAGTTTGTTTTAATTAAATAAAAAATAAATAAATTTGGGAACGAAAAAATACTTCAAAATAACACTGACTTTGAATTGATAGAGTTCGAAATAACGATGATCAAATGTATTATGGTTCTTTTTTCAGTTCCACTGATGTCCTTGTTAGTCCCCAATGTGAGGATTAATTATGCACAACCTTTTATACATACATAGATACCTTATATCGAGACCTCACGTGGGATGGATTGCATATGGGGTGGGTGGGTCTAGGTCACCGTTACCAAAAATAGAAACAAGTTTTCCGTTCAATAACTTGACAACGCATCGAGATATTGTAACGAAACTTAATACATAGATACCTTATATCGAGACCTCGCTTGGGATTGCATATGGGGTGGGTGGGGTCAAAGTTAAGGTCGCCGTTGCTAAAAATAGAAAAATAGTTTCCGCTCATTTACTTGAGACCACATCGAGATATTTTGGTGAAACTTCATACATGGATACCTTATATTGAGACCTCGTTTGGGATTGTATATGGAGTGGGTGGGGTCAGGGTCAAGGTCACTGTTACTAAAAATAGAAAAACGGTTTCCGCTCAATGACTTGAGAAGGCATCGAGATATTTTAATGAAACTTCATACATAGATACCTTATGTCAAGACCTCGTTTATGCATATGGGGTTTGTGGGTGGGGTAAGGGTCAAAGTCATCGTTACTAAAAATAATAAAATGGTTTCAGCTCAATAACTTGAGAACGCATTGATTTAACGAAACTTCATACATGTATACCTTATATCGAGACTTTGCTTGGGATTGCATATGGGGTGGGTGGGGTCACGGTAAAGGTCACCATTACTTATAATAGAAAAATTGTTTGCGCTCAATAACTTTACAGATACATATATTGAGGCAACTTAGAATTACATATGGGGTGGGTGGGTTCAAGGTCAAGGTCATCGTTACTAAAAATAGAAAAAAGGTCTCTGTTCAATAACTTGAGAACTTATGGAGATATTTTAACGAAACTTCATACATAGATACCATATATCAAGACCTCGCTTGGGATTGCATATGGGGTGGGTGGGGTCAAGGTCTAGGTCACCGTTACTTAAAATAGAAAAACGGTTTCTGCTTAATAACTTAAGAACGCATCGAGATATTTTATTTAATCTTCATACATATATACCTTACAATGAAGCTTTGCTTGAGATTGCATATGGGGTGGGTGTGGTCAAGGTCAAGGTGACAGTTACTTAAAATAGGAAATGGTTTCCGCTTAATAACTTGAGAACACATCAAGATATTTTAATGAAACTTTATTCATAGAAACCTTATATTGGGACCTCTCTTGGGATTGCATATGTGGTGTGTGGGGTCAAGGTCACCATAACTAAAAATAGAAAAACAGTTTTCGCTCAATGATTTAATAATGCATCAAGATGTTTTAAGAAAACTTTAATAAAACTTTATACACAGATACCTTATATCAAGACCTCGCTTGGGATTGGATATAGGGTGGGTGGGGTCAAGGTCTCCATTACTTAAAATAGAAAAATGGTTTCTTCTCAAGATATTTGAATGAAACTTCATACATTGATACCTTGTATCTAAACCACGCTTGGGATTGCATATGGAGTGGGTGAGATCAAGGTCAAGGTCAATGTTACTAAAAATACAAAAACTGTTTCTGCTCAATAATTTGAGGATCCATTGTGATATTTTAAAGAAACTTCATACATATACCTTGTAACGAGACCTCGCTTAGGAATGTATATGGCACCCAGAACTTTCTTTCATTATTGCGCTGACTATTATGCATTTCGTTCGAAAAATGTGGTTGTCGTGGAAATTCCACGTTTCTTGTTCCATATTGTATTGTTCTAGGTGTAGGCATTGCATTTCTGTATCTATTGTGAAAGTGTAGATTTGCATTTAGTACAGTATTGATTTTTAATGCCTCCGAAGGAGATCATTATAGTAGTCGTACCGTCTGTCTATGGTTTTTATGACTGTCAATCTGGATTTCGTTTCTGCCTTTTAGCTATTTCAGTATAACTTGATATTATAATTACCCGTGACCAGGCTATGTGCAGTGTAGAATCCCCATGCTTCACTGTCAAAGGTCAAGGTCACAGTCCAAATAAAAGGTAAGAATTTAGTTTCTGTTGCATACCTGGAAGGATGTTTATATTACTTCAGATTATTATTCCCATGAGCAGACGATGTGTCTATACAACACCCATGCTAATCTGTCAAAGGTCGTAGTCCCAATTGAATGTCAAAGTCAATGATTTTTGCATCCACTCCATAACTTCTAAATGTTAGGTTTTAATGTTACTTTAGCTTATTATTTCCCAGGACCAAATGAATCATCACATACAACACTCAGAGATAAGGCGCGTATGTGCTTAAATACATAATTTTGAAATAACAGTTACGCAATTAATTCTATATTAAATGAGTAAACAAACTCAATTAAAATACCCTATATGCAAAAACAGCGAACATAGTACGTTTAGAGATTGACAGGCGTGAGTAAGAAATGACTGATTGATGCGAACAAAACATCCGAAAAGGAATGGTTAGGATCTCAGGTTACAAACTACAAACAACCCGTATAACATGAAGCGCTATGAATTGGATGTTGTTTTCAAAGTAAACCACAACTGTCCAATGGAGAATCCTCGAGTATCTCCGTAATGGTAAGTTTTATGACGTCGTTATGTTTTGTTTGTTTCTGTCCAATGATTTCGGAATTCTTTCGCCAAGATAGTAATTATTCCGAACATCGCACATAGGCAGGCAAAAATTATAATAATTTTTGTTCCAAATTCTAGGGTCACCGACATTTTTCCTCGCGCCGTTTATGATTTCCGTAGTAGAATCTAATGTTCACAACATTATTGAAAAGGTTATTTTTGCCTGTGACCCAGAATTAATCGCAGAATGGATTGTTTCTTACTAAGAATCTTAGCTCATTCAGACTGCTGATGGCTGAAAACCCTTAAATATTGACAACAAGTCATAAGCCACAAAAACACAAAGTAAACAATTGACATTCTGTGTGTACCCATAATAAGTTTTTCCTTTTGAATATAAATATTGACAATTTAGTTTATACTGTATATTGTGTATACTTACCAGGCTCCACCATAAAACCATCAGAATAATTAACCAATGAAGTTTACATTATTTTAAGAATTTATCCCCAGTTTAGTTACTTATTTGTTGTGAACAATTTGCGGATTAAGTGTTGTGGGGAGATAAATAGTTATATCGTGTTAAATTTAAGAAAAATCGCATTTGTGTGCTGCAGTTGTTTAACAAATTTGGAGATAATAAATGTGTCTAATACTCGAGTATTTCTATTCTAATGTGGTAGCATAATTTCAGGTACTCCATTATTTTTTCAGTACTCAATTATATTAAATATACTAATCAAAGCATCACATATTCAAAGCTACTTTTAATACATAATGAAGATAGTTACATACATTTACAGGTAATCAAAACATGATACTGTGATGTGTAAGCATGTTCCAATAATAAAATCTTGCAGAACACTGTACGCAATGAGGTATGGCTCAATGACGCACACAAGAGAGATAATAAAAAATCACACATTAAAATAAAGGTTATGTCCCCCTGTTCTATTCAGTACCGCACTTCATCTCCGATGCATAGAAAGAACAAAAGTGGTCACCATGTCTAAACAAATGGTGACCATTCTTTTTTTTTTTTCATGCATTTTCCTATGAATTTAAAGGAGATTTGAATATGTGATGCGTTAGGAGTTTTGATTAGTAATTGATGGGGTAATACTCAATTCTGATAAAATCCTTATCTGCTGCTCTGGAACTCATGCTCATCTGTCAAGGCGCAAGGTCAATATTCAAGTTCAAGCGTCAAATACTTGTCTGACGCATATTTTTTAATGCCCCCAAAGGAGGGCATATAGTAATCACAGCGTCCGTCCGTGCGTGGGTGCGTGGGTGGGTCCTTTGGTACAGACTGCGTGTCCGCTCTGTAACTTTTTAATGTCTGAATGGATTTTAATATAACTCCAGATTATTATTTCCCATGATTAGACGAAGTGTCGCATATAACTCCCATGCTCGTCGGTCAAAGGTCAAGGTCACAATTCAAGGTCAAAGGTCATTAATTTTCGTTTCCGCTCCATAACTTCTAAATGCCTGGATGGAATTTAATATAATTCCAGATTATTATTCCACATGATCAGACGATATGTCACATACAACTCCGATGCTCGTCAATCAGAGGTCAAGGTCACAATTCTAGGTCAAAGGTCATGCATGTTTGTTTCCGCACTATAACTTCTAAATGCCTGGATGGATTTTAATATAACTTCAGATTATTATTTCCCATGACCAGAGGATGTGTCGCGTACAACTCCCATGCTCGTCGTTAAAAAGTTAAGGTCACAATTTAAGGTCAAAGGTCATACATTTTTGTTTCTACACAGTTACTTCTTAGCGTTTGGAAGGATTTTAAAATAACTTAATAACAGGTTATTATTCCCCATGACTAGACAATGTGTCGCGTACAACTCCCATGATCGTCGGTCAAAGGTCAAGGTCACAATTTAAGGTCAATGGTCATGAATTTTTGTTGCCACTTCATAGCTTCTAAATGTCTGGAGTTACTTCAGATTATTATTCTCTATAACGAGACAATATGTCGCATACAACTACCATGCTCGTCTGTCAAAGGTCAAGGTCACAATTCAAGGTCAAAGGTCAAGGATTTCTGTTTCTCCACTATAACTTCTCAACGTCTGAAAAGATTCTAATATTACTTCAGATTATTATTTCCCATGACCAGGCGATGTGTCATGTACAACTCCCATGGTCCTCGGTCAAAGGTCAAGGTCACAATTCAAATCAGATGTCAAGGAATTTTCTTTCTGCCCTATATTTTCCAAAAGCCTTGAAGGATTTTAATATTTCTTCAGATTTTTCCCATGACCAGATGATGTGTCGCATACCACTTACATGCTCCTCTGTCATGGTCTGTGGGGCCAAGGTTACACTTAAAAGTCAAATATTAGAATGAACTTTATGTAGGAAGCATCATTTGTGCCAGCATGTAAGGAATGTAAGAACTTAATTGGAATGAAGATCATTATGAGGCAGTGTGTCACAACAACAAACAGCTGTGTTGCTAAAATCTCAAGATATTTGTCCGGGGCATAATATTGTACTCTGACATTACTTTGCCTTCCTCTAACGAGCATATGCTTCGGGGTCATATGTCACATCCTGTGACAAGCCTTGTTCTGACATGTAGAGATTTTCAGATAACTAAGAAATAGAAATGATCCCCATGTCATGAGCAAGAGCCAGGCCTTTAGTTCACAGGTCAAGGTCACACTAAGAAGTCAAGATATTTGTCCACGGCATGTATTGTACTCTTTGTTTTAGCTCACCTGAGCACAACGTGCTCCTGGTGAGCTTATGTGATCGCCTTTTGTCTGTCGTCGTGCGTTGTGTGGCATGCGACAGTGCATTGTCAGCATTTAACTTGTTAAAACTCTAGAAGCCACATTTATTGCCCAATCGTCATGAAACTTGCTCAGAATATTTGTGCCAATGATATCTCGGCCGGGTTCGAAACTGGGTTATGTGGGGTCAATAACTAGATCACTAGGTCAAATTAAAGAAAAGCTTGTTAACACTCTATAAGTCACATTTTGTGCCCAATCTTCTTGAAACTTGCTCAGATCATTTGTTTCAATGATGACTCGGAAGAAATTTGAAACTAGGTCCCATCGGGTCACTAGACCATCAGGCCTAATTGAAAAAATGATTGAGAACACTAGAGGCCACATTTATAGCCCAATAATCATGAAACTTGCTCAGAACATTTGTCTCAAAGTTCGAAACGGGTCACACATGGTAAAAACTAGGTCACCAGGCCAAATTGAAGAAAAAACTTGTGAACACTCTAGGGGCCACATTCTTAGCCAAATCTTCATGAAACTTGCTTCCTTAGCCCCTCAGGTGAGCAATCTAGGGCCTTATGGCCCTCTTGTCTTACATTGGCTTCCTGTTACAAGCATGTGTTTTGGGGGCATATGTCACATCCTGTGACAAGCCTTGTTAAAATTGCTGATTAAAGTAACTACCTGTACTAAATATATGCTCCATCACTCAGTTTATTAGAGCATAATATATTATCATACAGGGATATAACGTTTGGTTTGCAAAATAAATAAAATGCATTATATATACCTATTTATATCCTGTAATCAGCTGTCATCATTCATGCCACATGACCGTTTAATATTCCACCATATTGTAAGCGCAAGCGTACAATATTTTCTGTATTGGACTGTGCGAGAATAAACATACGATAATACAGGAGTATTCCGAAAGAGAACAAATATACAACTTATAGTTTTACCTCAATGCTGACTATGTCTACTGCTTTTGAATTCCTACAACAATCATTAAACATTATTTTCATATATCCACGAAGCTGTATGTTTTCTTTTTAACCGTGCTAACCCGAAACCTGATCTGGTTTCGAAATCGCCATATCTGATCAGAACGTATGCATATTGTAAAAGTGAATTTGTCCCCAAACCTGTATCCGTTTATGAATATATCCTTATGAAATAATTATTGAATTCAAAGAATCATGGTTTATTTAACTGTTTGCGACGTTATTCCCCTTCAAAATAAAGCCTGCAAGTTGCAACATGACACTCAGCAATCATGAAGTCCAGTGATAACTGGTTTCTGTCGTCACTATCCATATACACAATTTTTTTTTACCTATTACATTGTTGTTCTAGTTCTGAATTTTGATGAAACACTTTAAATCAACGGTATGATATTCCATTCGACAACTTGCATCAGTGTGTAATAATGATTAAAACTAATGCGCTACAAAACTTTCTGTTGATCTTTCCACCTTTTAAACGTGACACATCTAAATATATTTAAAGTATCTACACACTCAATGTTTAGGGTAAGTAAAAGGTTAGGTGTGCGTTCTGCGAAATACTCCAAAGTATCGAATGCTGTTTAGTAGTTTAATTTAAATAAAAAAAACAATGTTAGTTAGTTTGGATTTTTCACCGTATTCAACAGTATTTCAGTCATATAACGGCAGTCAGTTAACCTACTCACACTTTTCCTGGGCAAGCTTAGCCAATCTAAGTAGTTTACCAGTAATAAGTGCACATTCTTATGTTCGTACCTGACTTGAATCAGAGGTAGAGGGAGAATGGCCGTATAAATTCATTTTATGCCCCCCCAACAAGTTATGTGGCGGGCTGGGGATTGAACTCATGAAACCCATTTTGACAGTCCATCACTGTACCAACTGAGCTAGCTAGACCCGGCAAAATCCAATATAGTAAGTTAGATGTTAATGTATGTGACAGAATAAGACAAACACATAATACTATGTTTGTAACTTATTTACAACGTTGAGCGACGCCATACTGGTATATTAGTATTTTCAACACAGACACTGTTCCTCGGACTTTGTGGTTTAATGAAAATATTGTAATTGTACATTTTGCAAATTACACAAAAATATAAATAGGTATATAATTATTTAACAGCATTCTGTACAATTCAGTGTTATATTTGAACTTGTACACAGCTGACACACTAACATAGGACTCGCCCATCAGCTCGTCCCATATGATTTGTCAGTTGTGTACTCGGCTAAATATATCACCATATTGTAGAGAACCCTTTTAAATAACCTACTATTATCATATGACGTTTTCAGACAAACCTAGTCCGCCCACGGACCTGACTATTATTGAAGAAGCAGTGACGGAGACATCGGCCAATGTCAGCTGGAAAACTGGTTTCAACGGTGGTCTTCCTCAGACATTTCAATTACGACTACGTAAAGAAGGTGACACTGGATGGAGGGTGCATAACATTACCGATGATTCCTCAAGTAAAAATGTGTACTTTATACTGGACAAACTTCAGAGTGATTCCAAATACGAGGTGGAGTTGTTTGCTTTCAATGACTTAGGGAATTCGTCCGCTGTGCATGGAACATTTCATACACTGAAACATAATGGTATGTTGTTTTGTTACACTGACCCTTTACAAAAGTCCTTCAAATCGCTTTTATTTGTTAAAAAACAGGGGGACAGTTTTCCTTATTTGAGTATATATTGTTTGACATCGGCCAATGTGAGCTGGCTTCAACGGCGGTCTTCCTCAGATATTTATATTACGGCTACGTAAAGAAGGTGACACTGGATGGAGGGTGCATAACATTACCGATGATTCCTCAAGTAAAACTAAAGTTGTGTACTTTATACTGGAAAAATTTCAGAGTGATTCCAAATATGAGTTGGAGTTGTTTGCTTTCAATGACAAAGGGAATTCTTCGGCTGTACATGGAACATTTTATACGCTAAAAAGTAATGGTATGCAAGTGTAAAAAAATATCGATACTTGTGGTATGTCGATATGTTTCCGGGTTGCTATTGATATAGCACTTGTTTAACAATGTTACTTACGTGCATTCCTTGTTTATTATAGATATGTGAATAATTGTTCGAAATTACATACAGATAGACATTGCTCAGTTTCAGAAGTGACATCCCCTATCACCGGAAACACTGGAGCGATTGCCGGAGGAATCGTGGGCGGAATAGCTGGAATATTTCTTTGTGTATTCGTTGTATGTGGACTTAGGAAATACGAAATTAAATGTTTTCGAAAACAAGGTAAGACCGGGAATCCTAAACATGTGCAATTAGTAATCTTTTAGGAAACAAATAATTATATCACGAGTAATTAGTATATATCTTATTATGGGAGACTTATGCTGCCGGTTATATTTTCTTCATTTTTAGATTCATCTGAGCAGGTCGTATATGAAACAACCACACGTGCAATCATTAACAACGGTAAGATGGCTTAGATAAGAAATTTACATGTATTCAGATCAGTTATTTCAAATCTAATCACACGTTTAAAATATGTGGTGTTACTGTGAATAACCTTGGCAAGAAATGTGAATCGATAAATATAAACGCTTCGTGTTTTTATACATGTACGTTGACATACGCCTACTAGAAGACATTATACACCTTACCAAATAACCGGCACCCGTAGTAGACGTTTTTCCGATTAATGTATATGCACGTTTGTAAACGTTTTTAATGTCGCCACGTAATTACACATGTATTAGAAATTTAAAAACTAATACATTGTCGTATATAATATTGGGTTTTGATCCAAAATTAGCTTGAATCGACATACTGAACTAAAATTGTATATGTTGTAATAACCTGTAATAATCCTTAAGGTATTAGCAATTCTATTACGGAAATTAAGCTCAAATGAATTTGCGCTTGATGGTTTGTCTATTCACATTCGCATTTTAATTCACAAAGCGCCTAAAAGTTGTTACTGATTACTTAGAAGTCAGCTTTTTAAAGTGCAATATAAATCTACGTAAGAACAATAACGTTAGAAAGGTTTGGCTTATACTTTTATTTTAACTACCACCAGTTTAATTGAAAATCGCTAAAAATACAGGACTAACTATCAGCCACTGAAAGCGGGGGACTTAATAAAGAAATGATTTACGAAGATGATACAGTACACAATTGAGTTAAAGAAAACAAACACAGATAACATTTACTATATGGACAATATATATTGACAGTAAATGTACTTACGAAGGTAGCTATATTTTTGAATATTTTTTCCTTTGATTTTATTAACATCATTACTCCACCATGACCTCGTTTTGATGAACTACATCCCGGCCTTAGCTTATCAGTGGTTTGATAATAATCTATAGTTATTGAATCATGTTTAAGCCGCGTTTCACACAGAAATAATATGTCAAAAGAATGGAAAACATTAAAAATATAGAGTCATTAGTTTATGATTGTGAACGTTCGGTAATCAATGACCATATACCGTAAAATCTCTATGTTTTCAGACACTTGAAAATAATTAAACATTTTCGTGTCCGAACATTTTGGATAAACAAAAATATTCCCAAATGACAGGTGTCAGAAAATGTATAGACGCTATTACAATATTGCAAGTACGTTCGAATTTCTCCGTTGTGTACCGTTTTTTGCCGAATATACACGGATAGTATCGATTAATGATTGCGCGTGCTTGTTTAATACCACGCCGTATAGTATTTTTAATTTTTAGCAATGTTGGCAATGAATTTGTAATCATTTCATATGTATGATTTTGTTTTACATTGAATTACGCTACGACTGCATTTTTGTCGACCGAGTTCAAAGATTACCATCTCGTATATTATTTACCTGTAATTAATGCAATAAAAGATGCAAATTATGATTTCGTTGTTTGTTCTTGAACCAAAAATCTTAAAAGATCGTCTTTAACACCTTCAAACATTCGTGCAACTTGTGATAGGGTGCGATAAAACTGGAGCTTGTTTGTCACGCGTATCGTGTTGAGTAGGGGCATAGTACCGTAGATAACTGAATTGTTAATTGGCATTAATTGGCATATTTAACATACGATATCACTACCGGTATACACAATCGGGTAAGCCCATTATTTATGGCAAATGGCTCTTTACCCAATAACGCTTATGTAACGGTCCACCGCCTCCACTCATTCATCTGCCAGGTTTATGACCTTCATCCGGTCTTAAATCACATGTGCGATGTGTCACCGGATTAACGCAAACAGGTTAGAATTCTGCTAAAATACCACTGTCATATAAAATTTCTGAAAATTTAGATTCATTAATTATGGGTTAAAATCAGGATGAAAATATACAGTAACAAAAGATATTATTTTGGCTAAAAAAGAGGGTGTCCGAAAATTTAAAGTGTCCGAAAACATAGAGCTTTCACGGTAATACAGTCAAAAACACACTGTTCTCCCACAATTATGAAGTGCGGAAGATCTGCATTTATTTTTCAATCGCAAAAGGTGTTTATCACATGAGATACTTTCTGTTTAACACCTGCTCCTACTATGGAGGAGTATGTAATTAAAAATTACATTATGCCTAACGAGTGTTCCAACATGCTTGATGTTTGTGCCAACATGCGTGTTTATAACGCCCGTTCGTAATAACGTCGTATAGTTATAGTGCTATAAGTCCCTTTAAATTTAAAACTAAATATTTAGCTCACATTGGCAATAATTTGGCATATTGTTAAGGATAAAGATAATCCATGTTTTAAATAAATTTCGTTATAACAAATGTTGAATTAGGTGAATGTGTATGTTTTGTGGTTAAGTTATGTTTTGTCTATAACGGAATGGAAAACCAGACACGCAAAAGCTCAAATTCAAACATTAAACTGTAAAATGCAGACGTTTTAATATGCTGTATCAAGCTTTGAACATACAGAATATGAAATCCAGTGACTGTCATTTAAATTTAAAACTGGGGAATCACAAAGATAGCCTTATCAGGACCTATAAATTATTTAAACAAATAATTTATCCAGTTTGGTCAACATATTAATTAGGCGAGAATCGTCTGCACACGCATGCGCAGACAGATGTCAGTTTAAAAGGGAAACTAGAGCTTTCTATGAGGTCTTATAAATACGTAGTTAGATATTACGCCCACTTTCCCACCCCATTGGTAATGTGTGGTGTCTTGTAGTCACACAAATTTACCACCAAGATCGACAGTGCTTCAGAAACCAAGAATCTTCCAAGTCGAACATAATCTAACTATTATTTTCACACAATTATTTTTAAATAGTATCCAGCTGTGCATAAAGTAAACTTCAATATGAAAATTAATATCAACAAGGCTACAGCGGAAGAATTGAAGAAAATTCCAGGCGTTGGGCCATCAATAGCCAACTTAATTATACAGTTTCGGGCAGCGTATGGGGTGGTGAAACAGGAAGCTCTGTGTTTGGCTTTGCGGGGCAACCTGTCCCAAGAAGTTATCCAGATGGTAGACTTTTCGGAACCAAGTCAATTTGATTTCTTGGAATGGAATCAAATCTGCCAACCGTTACCGTCGCTTTGCAAACCAATGATGCCAATCAAGACGGCCGAGGCGCTTGAAGCCAAACTGTCAGACAATAGATCGCCTCGGATGCCGTTCAATACGGAAAAGGTTCGCAGGCAGTCAAGGTCCCCAGCAGCTGGCGTACCAGTACCGTCAGAAAAAGCCTTACCCACCAGTCTCAAGTCTTGTGCTGGTGGTGCACAATAACGGTCCAAGTTCTGTACAGAAGAACTACAGATGAGAGGTGACAGCAAATAGACAAGAAGCATGTCTAATACACCACTAGGCAAGAAGACATTGGGAACCAGAAGATCTCGGTCATCTAGACCGAGGTCCTCCATTGCATATTCTAGGTCACCTTCTCCACTGTGCATCTGCGTTGTCTTCCGGGTCAAGGTCTAATAGATCTGATCAAAAGCCTAGAAGACGCCGCAGCCAGTCGAATGCATCTTCAGAGTCAGTGTCCCCTAGACCTGATCGAAGGTCCCGAAGATGCGACAGCCGGAAACACCAGTCGTCGTCTAGCTCAAAGTCATGTTCCCGGGATCGCCAGGTCAGAGAAAAGGCAAAAAGTCCGTAAGAAAGGAACCAACACACGGTGACAGATACCGGAAGTCAGCGCCAAAAGGCAAGAGCACTGCAGAGGCAGGCCTTATACGTCTCCATCTTCGAGTAGCTCTTCGGAGTCAAGGTCTCCACCAAGGCAACGGTCAACCAAAAGTAAAGCAAAGTTCAGTCGGTCGCACAATGCTCGTTCGTCATCCAGTTCCGGTTTGGACTCTAGGTCAAGGACAAGTAGGTCAGACCGAAAATCCAAGACATACAGTAGTCACTCTTCCAATGCATCGTCTCGCAGACATGGGGATCCGCGTCATCACCCAAAGACTATGCAATACAACGGGACGGCTAGCTGGCTCTCTTTCAAACGGAAGTTTGACAGCTACCGGGAAGTCATGAAATGTCAGAAGAGGAGTGCAAGGACTACCTAATCTGGAGTCTGGAAGGAAAGGCATTTGACTTCTTCACCATAACCACTACAGACAGTGAAAGGTATTCTTTCCGCAAGTTTATGAAGTCGTTGGAGGCGCGGTTTGGTTCCAAGGAACTTCTGGAAACTTCTAAAGCACGTTTCCGTCAGGCATACCAGGAGCAAGATGAATCGCTGGACGATTGGGCAGATCGGGTGCTTACCCTAGCTACCCCAGCTTTTGTCGACCTTCCAGAAGATTACATGAGACAGGAAGCCATTGCCCGGTTCTGACAGGGTGTGAGATAAGGAGGCAGCAAAACACGCCTGCTTTGAAAACCCATCCAGTATGGAGGAAGCCCTTAACCTGGTGAAACAACATCAGTACATCTCCCAGGCAGTAGACGGAAAGAAGTCCAGAAGAGAGAGGGAAGATCTGGCAGTCAGTGCAGTGCGGGCACCATCAGAGACAAAGATTGATGATATAGCAGTTTGGCCAAAGTCAATGTCTTATGGATTTGTGTGCAAGACATTTAATCACAATTTGTTTTTCTTTTTAAAGAAGCCATTACAAAGCAAGAAAACAATAATTATAAAGAATACGATATTAAATTGGCAGCAATCGTGGTAAAATATAAATTGACTGTGTTTTGTAAACACAACTTCATTGTTTTTAAACTTATTTACGTTATGAAATACTTAAAACGGCAACCGACGAAAAATACATTGATTTCGTCATATATTTCCGTTATCTTCCGTTTCATCTACGAACGTTAAAATCATATTTAGGATGTGTTATGTTGCTTACTGCTTGCTTGTAAATACGTGTTATGCCTTATTTTTTTTACAAATCTATATCATTTGCATGTGTGTGTGGACTTTTAATCGTACGCTCACATACAGCTGTGCATACAGTTGTGTTTAGTGTTTAAGAATAGTTCTGCCTTTTTCATTTCATTCTAATCAACTGAAAAAGTGCACATTATTGGTTGTCACTTATATTCGTAGTTTAAATTATTGTAGACAAACTATTAATTTATTTGTGTACTAAATGTTGAATCTGTTGCGATACTGTTAAAACAAACAATACATTATGTGCTTAACCACACATTTTGCATTGTTTTGAATTTGTCTTTTTCAGAAGCCTATGATGAACTTCAAAACACAGATTCGAATAGGTATGTAATCATTTACAATACTAATTCGCATTAGCAGCGGGCATGAGGTAGTCAAGCCACCTCAAGGTCAAGGTCACACTTAAAGGTCAAATATTTGAGCCTCCATTATATTGTCTGCTCCATATCACATATGCCTTTTGAAGGATTTTTATAAAATTTGGCTCAAAAGTTTATCACAATGAGGTAATGTGCAGAAGGCATGGGACAGTATTGCCACCTTAAGGTCAAGGTCACGCTTAATGGTCAAATGTTTGAGCTCCATATCTCCTATGCCCTTTAAAGAATTTTCATGAAACTGATTAAGGTCCGTGTGATACTTCAAAGTCACCTTTCAAATCTAATGAAGGATCACGGCGGGGGATATAGCTGTCCTTTGGACTACCTTGTTATTATTGAAATACAGGAAATTCCGTGTTGTACTTAAGCCACTCAGTCTCTCACTACAACTCTGCGCTGGTACTCCATTTTTATAATAGATAGGCAAGTTGAAATTTGAGAGCCGATGATATATTGAATTATTTTCTCAATAGAACAAAGAAGATATATACCTTTTTAACAAAAAAAAACATCGTTGGATTTGCTTTTAATATTTTTTCCTTAAATAGTTGTTTTTTATATTGTAATATTCCATTTTTACGCTTAGTTGAAACTAAAACAATAAAATAAATATTGAATAGTTAATAGTGAATGACTTGAGGAAATAGAGAGCCATTGTATTGACACATTGTATAAAGGTACCTTATATCGAGACGTACTACATATGCGGTGGTTGGGTTCAAGGTCGCCATTAATAGATGAAACACTATTCGCTCATTAACTCGGAAGCGGATTATTGAATTATTGTAATGAAATTTAGGCACTTCATTATGGTCTTGAGTGTGATTACAAATGGAATGTAATGGGTCAAGTGCATTTTTATTTTAAATATAAGAGCGTCATGATGTCCCAGAACGCTAATCCCAGTACTGGTAATGGCAAAAAGCAGTTTAAACTTCTAAATGTCATCAAATATTAGTTCAAATTGAGTCAGCCGTATTACTTTTGTTGTTGAACTGGCAATCGACAGGCGTAACACAGATGCCTGTCCGGCCTAAAGTTGCACTTCCCAAACGACAATCGCAATACAGATGCCAGCTATTTTCCAGATGCTTATGCTCCATTGTGGGCCAGTTTCAAATGTCTTTAGGATTATAGGGTTATACACACATTATCCATGTTTGGTTGAGACTGGGTGAAACATGGAGTCTCTATCCTGCACATAGTCCATTATTGGGTTTTCTCACAACAGAAAGGCAATAACTCTGATGTATGTGCTCTGATCTAGGAAAACCATTGACCTATTCTGACATCTTAAGATCATACACAAGCTATGCAAGCTTAGGCAAGAGATGATATGAAAATGAAGTATATATCGCGGCTGCATGCTAACTGTCTATAAACAGTGCACGGTTGGTCAAGATTATATAAAAAAAATTAAGTCTCTATCCTGTCCAGTTTTCCTCACAAACAAGGGGCAATAACACTGGTGTTTGTTGCCCTATTTGAGCACATTTTAGGTTAATCTGCGATCTTGTTGCAGTAGGCAAGATGTACAAGTTTGGTGAAGTAAGATGAAAATTTAAGTATCTATGTTGCAAAAACTTCATTCTGCTTTTTGTTTCAAATGGAAAAGGGGCAATCACTCTAGAGTTATTGGTCCGATCCGGCCATTGTCGAACTTATCTGATATTACTTAACTATACACAAATGGGATTGTGTTTGAGATTGGCCTTGTAGGGATCACTGTAACTAAACACTTGCAGACACTTACTTCTCTTAAGGGTCATTACTAGTTTTTGTCTGCAGACGAACAGTATTTTACTAGAACCTAGATTGTATTAAGGACACTATTCTACAAATGTGAGTCCTTAGGTTTTTATGAGGTTATTATAATATTTTACTATGTGCCAGGTGAACTAATAAGTTTGCCATATGATAATCAAATAATGGACTGGTTATCTGTTTATCTTTTTAAACCAGTTAAAATGTTGGCATTGATAAATACGTGCCTCTTTGTGTCTTCCTAATTAGTAAGCACGTGTACGCACAACTAGGCCAACAGTCGGTAAACGAAGCCACACCGGTGTATGGAAACACTAACGAAAATACAGGTATGATACATTAATACCCCTTTATGGTATCGCGCAGTAGTTGGTAATAAAGGAAATACCAATTTGATTATATGTTTAGCGTCTTCGGATTGGTAGTTTTTCGAGTGCCTGAACAAACAAAAACATTTTTATAATGTAAAAAATCGAGTTGGAACGCTTATAAAATATGCGCATAATGACACATTTTACCGATACCGCCGCCTGCTATTCGATAAAGAGACGGAAGCACGTATTCGTCATGATTTTATCTTGCTCTAGGCGCTCAAACAGGGTTTTCAAGGTACTGTCGATATTTCTGTTCTTTCTTCTTTTGTTGGAAAACTTAATACATACTTGTTATCGGTAGCAAGTAAATTAAATGGTGGCCTTTTAATTGGGACATTTCTCATGGCAAGCAGTATCTATGTAGTCGCTTGTCAAAGTCAAACAGGGTCGGGAAAACATCCTTAATTGGTATGCGATTCAAATATCAGATAAGAGCTAAATGAAAGATTGACATTGTAAATAATATAAGCATGAATCTTAGTTAAAGTTATTTTTGATTTTGAATTAATATTGTTGGTGGAAATCTTGCATTTTGGGTATGTGTATCTTGTGAAATAAGTTTATAATATTACATAATTCTGATATGGAATCTTGCATTTTGTCAATAACTTACCAACAGGTTTATAGATCTAAAACACTTTCAATAGATGTATTTTGTCTTATTATTATTTTGTATTGCTCTTCTCAGGACACACTTTCAAATTTGTATCTATTCAAATTAAAATATGTTAAAACAGATCTATGTTAAAACATGTTTCTAGGATCGCGAATTTGTTAGCATATACATGTATTATTTTGTGTCAATGTCAGGGTTTGTCATTACCCATAAGATATGATCTGACTTCAGACTGATCTTAGAAACAAAATTACGTTTATGTGTTTTTACAAATATTTGTAAAAAACATAGTGTACAAGTGGTCAATTTACACATTTAAAATACTATGTTAATGTAGGTTCCTAATATGAAGATGAAATATACTCGTTTTGCAAGTAAACATTTGCTTTAGCTTGTACCACTGCCATGACTAAGTTGTGAAAGAAAAAATGTTTTTTATCAACTCGAAAACTGATCAGGACGCTAAACATAGAATCAAATGTGTATGGTCTAATCTAGTATATCGTAAATGCATCCAAGGAGTGTTTGAACCCTTTTTCAAAGGAGATTATTGAGATATGCTTAAAAGGTTTTACGTAAATTGTACTTTCAAAGGGTCTTGACAAACGATGCTACTTTACCTTTGGGGCGGGGGGGGGGAGGGGGTGGGATGGGGCAATGAATAAAAATCAGAAAATAGTATTTAAATTCGCTGCTTCCACATGCAAAACATGATTTTTGAAAAGAATAATCATTCAGTTGAATTATATTTTGCATTGAGTAGATTCAAGCCTTTCTTGAATTAAAGTTGGGAGTATGATTAGGGTCTTTAATATCTTAGACAGTATTATACTCATAGAAACGAGCATCATGCTCATAAGGTGGAGCATCATGCTGAAAGAACGAGCATGATGCTCAGTAAACGAGCATCTTGCTCTTTCGGCCGAGCATCATGCTCATAAGATCGAGCATCATGCTCGTCAATTCGAGCGTGAAGCTAGTTTTTGGAGCATTATGCTGGTTTAGGCAATGAAGACCCTCTTCGTACGGCCTAGTACTATTGAACATGATGCTCAATGAACGAGCATGATGCTCGACCTAAAGAGCACGATGCTCGTTCATTGAGCATCATGCTCAATAGTACTAGGCTGTACAAACAGGGTCTTTATTGCCTATTCCAGCATGATGCTCCAAAAACTAGCGTCACTCTCGAATTGAGCAGCATGATGCTCGATCTTATGAGCATGATGCTTGGCCGAAAAAGAGCAAGATGCTCGTTTACTGAGCATCATGCTCTTTTATTGAGCATGATGCTCCACCTTACCAGCATGATGCTCGTTTCTATGAGCATGATGCTGTCTAAGATTTTAAAGACCCGAATCGTACTCCATATTAAAGCATTCAGAAGGACAAACCAAAGCTAATAAATTTCTTGTTGTTTTGCAGAAAAAGCTGTGTACTTGAACACCTCCTTTGGAAAATATTAGGGTTTTCGTGAAATAGAAACAAACAACTACTGTACCAGACATTTTGTTAATATATGATAAACCATGATGACTCAGACTGCGAGACAGTGGTGTGTTTTATGTGTATTGGAACGTTTTCAATACAAATCTATATAATATACGTGTTGCCACAAAACCACACTAATACAGGAACCTTTAACTTATATCAAACATTTGGTATTCACATACTGAGATCTTAGAAATGCGTGTTTATTTGGATCCAAAGAGAAAACTTTTTGTTACAGAAAATAAGTTAAATCACCCTTACTTCGCATATTTTACATGTGCATTTACTAAGATACGGTCTAGGTAAGTTCAGGGTTCATAAAAACTGTTGAAACCAAAATCCCATGATGTTTACATGACATA
The DNA here is from genome assembly GCA_027627225.1 of Congeria kusceri. Lineage (NCBI taxonomy): Eukaryota > Metazoa > Mollusca > Bivalvia > Myida > Dreissenidae > Congeria > Congeria kusceri. Next base: position 30,024,134 of record CM051030.1, on the reverse strand, counting down.
GCTCAGTATTCCAGGATACAAACCGAACATACTTAAGTCAAAATAGTACACGTATATCCACATTGTATTCGATCTACATACTACAATTATTCATCTAGACTGATTCGCGCCCTGTATAATATAATGTAATTGTTTGATTTGCTGCAATGCATGTTTGTCCATCATTACATTATTGAATTTTATTTTTTGTTTGATTATATTATAATGGATTTGTTAATGTGTATGCACTTACATGCATGCATATTCACGGATACTTTTCAACTGTCCATGTCATTATTTGAAAATTCCAAGATTTGCCCATGATAAATTCCAAATTATCAAGATTCCGTAATTTTTGCAGACAAAACCATTATCATGACTTTTCCAGATCCGTATGAACCCCGTAAATATTTACACATGTATAAAGACATAATATGAAATGTCAGTTAGATATTGATTATATAAACACATTTTATTTGTAGATTATTAAACATGTTTCAATGTTTCGTTAATATATAATGTACACGTTCTTGTCTCCTTTATTCTTTGACATAAATATAAACAGCATAAAATGATTCCAAGCAAATAGCCATTGATGACTTGGAATTTATGATAGCAACCGTTATGTAATCTTTTATAGTTATCAGACTATGTATACTCATACAAAAAAGTATATTTTACATAATATGTCATAAAATAATTAACGTGGTATTTGGTAGACCTTTGAACTAATGAGGACTTTTATCATTATTCAATCTCAATGGTAACGATGTAATAATTAGTATCGTGTTCACTATATAAATCATTTTAATGAATAACTTTAGTCTATTCAACATAGATAAGGTTTATGACTAGATTAAAGCTTTATAATATTTTATCTATTTTAGTTTTATTTCTTGCAATATGTATAACGCTTGAATATTGTTAAAACAATTCATACAGTCATATAACAACATATAATGCACTGTAGTAAGTTCCAATATGTAATTCCTAACGTTTGAGATTTGTATGCATTGTTGTGTAGTATAAATAGCGGAAAAAAAAAGATAAACAAAGCCATTTCCCAGTGGACCGATTGTTGTATTGCTATTATTAACAGTAGTAGTTGCCATTTGTGATTTGAGCTCGTATTCTTCACAAAATACTTCAGAAAATAAGAAAGGCACCATATTTGGCACAGTTGCACATAATGAAAAAAAAATGAGCATGACACCCAACCCCAAAAATCCAAGATGGCCGACAGATCCAATATGGCCACCATATACATACTTAGTGTTTAGCAATAAGAAATGTTAATTAAGATATATATATAAATCACATGAAAAAGATGAAAATTTTATCTAACTAGTTTAATCTAACAAAATCATTTATGTTTAATTTCTGCTGATCTTTTAGGTCATTTTGTGCGTAAATTTATCTTTAAAAGCAGAAAAACTCAAAGTTATTCTTATTATAATTACCATATCCATAAATAAAACATAAACTATTAAATAAACACTATGTAAAACATATTTAAGTATTTAATTTGGTACCGGGGATGGAAAAATCACCTTAAAAGCATAAATCATTAAAACACTCAGTATAAGTTGTCTCCCTTTGTTATGATCTCGCCATGAATCTTAGTAGCAGAAGATAGACAACAGCTTGTATATGTGAATAAAACCACAACAATCATGGCGAGGAATATGTCAATATGCATTTAATTCCTTTATAATTATATTTAATGAAATAAATACAAAGTAAGTATCAACAATAAATTTCAATAAACGCTTATTTTATTTGTTAGCTCTGTCTTTTTCATCTGAACAAGTTAAGCTTAAACCTCACTCACACGTTGTGAATGTAAGAACAATATGTAAAAAAAAAAGCTTGAGTTTTCTTTAAATAACTGTAAATACACCCAAACACACTTCTAACGCAACACGTATAATTCTAACTTCTCATAAGTTGTCAAGTTGTGCTTCTAAATCTAACTCCGTTAGAGTTGATACTGTAGTGCAGTGGTAAGCAATATAAGTTTGTACGCGTGATGTTTTGGGTTTGAGTCCTAGAACAGGCAATTTTATGTATTTAAGTTATTTATTTACTTTTATTGATCATGTTAGTGACATCATTGCACGTATCGAGTCTGACCATCAACCTCGATTCTGACAAAGATACTGTGAGCCAAAGTGGGTCTTTGTTAATGCATTTTTATTTTTTTTATGTAGATAAAATGATTTAACTAATAAAAAATAAAACAAATGAAACAAGAGAGCCACGGTGGTCCTAGGTCGCTCACCTGAGTTTAAGGCATCATAATTGCAAATACCAAGAGGGCCAAATAGCACTAAACCACGTACATAAGTATAAAAATCTTGGCCTTGCAGTTTCAGGAGAATACTTTTATATTCTAAATAAACCATGTCATCCACAGGGCGTGGCCTCTTCCTACCACAGGGGCATATTTTGAACAATATTTGTAGTGAACATGTTTCAAGCCAAATATGAAACATCTGGGCCTTGCGGTTTCAGAGGAGATTGTTAAAGCCCAATTTCCATATCAGTCTATAGAAACCATGTGACCACGGGTTGTGTCATTTTGCTGTTTAAGTCTATATTAACTATGTGACCCCCCCCCCGGGGAATGGCCAGTTTTGACCCCAGGGGCATCATATGAACAATCTTTGTAGAGGACAACTATACAATGTTACATACCAAATATGAAACCTCTGGGCCTTGCGGTTTTAGGAGAAGATTTTTAAAGTCATTTTGCTATTTAAGTCTATATAAACCATGTACTGGGGCGTGGAATGGCTGTCCGGCTAGCGCAGTGGTTGGTACACTCGCTTCTCACTTTGGCGTCCCGGGTTCGCTTCCCACTCCCGGCGCAAGAGAGTTTGGTTGGTGGTCACCATACCGGACATGTGGGGTTTCCTCCGGGTACTCCGGTTTCCCCCCATAGCACAAGACCAAACCAAAATTAAAAAATCTTTCAGTAAAAAATAAATAGCTGGACATTGCAGCTATGATTCAAAAATTCGTCCCAACTTTCGTGAGTCTCTAGTAAGTTAATTAGGTAGGAGAGCTGGGACACACTCCGGGTCCTCACATAATGCAGCCTCAGGCGCGGAAGGACCTCATAATCTTCGAAATACACACGTACTGGGGCGTGGCCAGTTTTGACCCCATGGGAATCATTTGAACAAGCTTTGTAGAGGACCACTATACAGTGTTACATACCAAATATGAAACTTTAAAGTCATTTTGCTATTAGAGTCTATAGAAACCAATTGACTCCCGGGATGTGGCCAGTTTTGACCCCCAGGGGTATCATTTGAACAATTCTTTGTAGAGGACCACTATACAATGCTACAAACCAAATATGACACATATGTGCCATGCGGTTTTAGAGGAGAAGATTTTTAAAATTATTTTGCTATTTAGGTCTATCAACCCTGTGAACCCCGGGGCGTGGCGAGTTTTGACCCTATGGGCATAATTTGAACAATCTTTGTAGACGGACCACTATACAATGTTATATACCAAATATAAAACATTTGGCCCTTGTGGTTTCAGAGGAGAAGATTTTTAAAGTCATTTTGCTATTTAAGTCCATATAAACCACGTGTCCCCCCCCCCCGGGAGCGTGGACAGTTTTTAACATCTGGGGCATCATTTAAACACTCTTTGTAGAGGATAACTATAAAATGTTACATACCAAATATAAAACCTCTGGGCTATGCGGCTTCAGAGAAGAATATTTTTAGAGTCGTTTTGCTAGAAATTCTATACAAGAAGGCCATGATGACCCAAAGTGCTCACCCGAGACCTGGTACAGCAGATGAAGACCATACTGTTGTGACAGGTTTGAAAATTACGGTATCTTAACAATACGCAGATGGGGATAGGATCAATTTTGATTTAAAAGGGGTTAGTGCAATGAGCTAACTGAAGTGCGATTTGGGTTATGGATGTGCGATTTTTTTGCTTATGGTTCTCAAATCATTGCTTTCGATATTCTTGCCTGACCATTTTCATTAAGTCATTGACAATTCTGACATATGCAGAAACAGTAGATTTTGATGCCTTTTTCGCAAACAGTTTTGGAGAACTAGTTGCAATGCGATAATTGCGATGGCTGTGCTATAAGGTAAAGTTTTGTTTTTTCTTTGATAATTTTCTGTCCAATGATGATAAATGATGTTAATGCATACTCTGAAGACATCAATGTTGCATGTCCAAATAACTGCATGCAAGTCTTGCAACTGTTGGAAGTCAAATTTTATCAATAAATTTAAATGGTCATGCGCAAACTGTGTAAGTTTGGTCAACATTGAATCAAAAATCGTGTGTGCAAGCCAATCATTCATAACTTGTTGATATTTTTTCCAAACACAAGGGGCAATAACTCTGGTGTTTCTGGTCCGATCATGCTTATATTCGACTTTACCTGTAGTCTTACGTTCACAGACATACTGTGCACGACTGGTGAAGATTGGATGAAAAATGAAGTCTCTATCCGGAATAATGTCCATTTTTGCATATTGTTTTCACAGACAAAGGGCAATAACTCTGGTGTTTCTGGTCAGATCTTGCTTATATTCGACTTCAACTGTAATCTTATGGTCAAATACAAACTATGCAAGATTGGTAAAGATTGGATTAAAACTCAAGTCTCTATCCTGAATAATGTCCATGTTTGGTATATTTTTTTAATAAACAAAGGGTAATAACTCTGGTGTTTGAAACACGAACACAACCTGTGAAAGTTTGGTTAAGATTGGAAAATAAAGTATATACGTTGGTAAATGGCATTTTGGCAGGTTTTTGCATGCAAAAGCGGCAATAACTCTAGTGTTAATGGTGTGATCTGACCAAATAGCAATCCCATCCAAGATTTTATGGTCATACACAACTGTGCAAGTTAGGTCAAGATCGAATACAAATGTAGTCTTTATCGCGATAACGGTCCAAATTGTTGACAGCATACGGACGATGGATGACGGACGACGCCGAAGAGGTCCCCTATACCAATAGCTCACCGAGCACTTCGTGCTCAGGTGAGCTAAAAAACCATGTGACCCCCAGGGCGTGGCCCGTTTTGACCCCAGGGGAATACTTTGAACATTCTTTGTAGATGACCACTATAGGATGACACTCACCATATACGAAATCTCTGAGCCTTACGGTTTCAGAGGAGTAGATTTGTTAAATCATTTTGAAATATATAAACCATGTGAACCCTGGGGTGTGGCCTAGATCCTTTAGATCCATTTTTAGCTCTGGCGACCTACATATGCAGCGGACCGGAAAGATTTGAACAAGTTTGAAAGAGGGCCTCCCAATGATCACTCCCGTGAAATTTAGTAAAAATCTACCAAGTGGTTTAGGAGATGTTGTTTTAATGTATAGTTGACGACGGACGGACGGACGCACGCACGCACGATGGACAACGGGCTATCGCAAAAGTTCACAATGAGCACGTTGTGCTCAGGTGAGCTTAAAATGGGAAAAGAAGAAAACATATAATGAGAATAAGTGCTGTTTAAGTAAAAGAAATTGATAAAACAAGATTTCTGCAGGACTCGAACCACAGTCATTGTGATTCAAAGTCTAGAGCACTATCCACCGCGCTATTCTTCCCGACGATTGTTGATGGGTACTTTTGATACCGTATATGATTGAAACTACTATTTTGCTATACGCTTGACTGATCCGCTAATATCGAGAAACTTCGGACCATATGAACAAAGAAAGAAACTGCGGACCCTATGAAAACAGAAGGAAACTGCGGACCATATGAATTACACTATTATTTCGCTATATATTTAACCAGTCTGCTATTATCGAGAAACTGTGGACAATATGAACATAGAAAGAAACTGCGGACCGTATGAACAAAGAAGGAAACTCCGGACCATATTAACAAAGAAGGAAATTGCGGAGCATATGAATTAAACTATTATTTCGCTATACGTTTAACTAGTCCGCTAATATCGAGAATTGGCGGACCATATGAACACAGAAGTAAACTGCGGACCATATGAACAAAAAGAAAACTGTGGACCATATGAATTACATTATTATTTCGCTATATACGTTGAACTGGTCCGCTTATAACGAAAAACTGCGGACCATATCAAAATAAATAAGGAAAATTCGGACCATATGAATTAAAATATTATTTCGGTATACGTTTTACTAGTCCGCTAATATCGAGAAACTGCGGACCAGATGAACAAAGAAGTAAACTGCAGACTATATGAATTACTCTATTATTTCGCTATATACGTTTAACTGGTCCGGATATGACGAGAAACTGCGGACCATATGAACAAAGAAGAAAATTGTGGACCTTATGAATTAAACTATTATTTCGCTATACGTTAAACTAGTCCGCTAATATCGAGACACTGCGGACCATATGAACAAAGAAGGAAACTGCGGACCATATGAATAAAAAAGGATAGCTGCGGACCATATGACCAAAAGAAAACTATCACTGATTTCTTGATTTTGCAATACGTTTTGTTTAATTTTGCTATGCCTTGAATAGTTTTACCTGGAGTAATATTATAAATCATTTATTAACTTTTATATAAGAGACTGATTATAACTAATTAAGAAATTTTATTTACCACTATTATGTCTACGTAACACAACTTCAAAACCTCAGTGAGGTAAGTATTATACCCTTTGAAATCACGTTAATCATTAAAAAAGAAACGAAAACATGGTAGAAATTGCACATGAAAGGGAGGCTGTTAAAAGCATACAATTCATGCTTAATCAGCATGTTTTTATCTGGACACAAACTAGTAAACTGACAGTCCCTACAACAGATTTTTATCAGCTTGTCACTAATTAGTATATCATAAAATGGCATCATAAAAGGTCAACGTTGAGTGCAGAAATCATAAGATGAGAGGTCACGAGGCGCTAATTGGCTTTGAAACGGGTACGGTCGCGGATTAATAATGGGCACGACTCGGCGCTACTAAGACAAGAAGAAAACTATACGATTAATTGGTAAGCTAATATCGAGCAATAATATAACACAGAACCAACTACAATGTTTTACTGTTATATACTGTTTTGTTATAAATATTATATAAGAATACATATCAAATAGGAATTTTGTTGATCATTAACATTCACACCCAAATATTTCCATCGACTTCCTAATCAATAACCTACATCTAGTTTAATGTTTGAACGCCTTCTTACAATAACTTAAGGTCAAATTTGACAGATCTAGCGGAATTGTTGTTACTTTCACGTTAAAGTGTATTCTATTAGAATGGGTAACAATTAAAATGGACGGTCATCATTTACGCATTTTAAATTTTGAAATAAAAGCAAATTAGAAAATACAAACAAACAACTAATAAACATGTTAATTGTGTCAACGATACAATTAATTTGCGGACTACAGGACATTCGAAATGATTCCGAAGATAATTAATACGATAATACACTTACCGTCTTCTGCGGCACTAAGTCATACAATCCAAGGTGATCCCCATGGAAATCCGATTATAGAGATTGGTCACACGTTACTTTTAAAGGATATATAGTTGTAATTAATTATTTATACTTTGTCTAAAGACTTCGAGCAAAAATAAATATCAAATAGCACCTCTATAAATTCAAATTATATATATTTTGTAGGTGATAATGGGAAGAAAACCCCAAATGCTTGTACTGTTTAGTGCATTTTATTAAATATTAGTTTAATTACTTTAAACAAAAATAATATACTAATTATGAGACAAATAAAAGTGTAACATCTTTTGGTAATATTTATTCTACACAATATTAAACAAAATATAAAATGTGGGAACATCTTTAATTAAACATAAAATCAAGTCTGTTTGTATACACGGGTCAGTTACACATTCAGTACAGCCGATTTCCTTCTTTGGCAAAAATGCTCTCATCAAGAACAATTATCACAAATTATTTGATTTGGATATTGGGGTTTCTCACTGATAAATTAATTTAATGTATATATAATTTTCATATGATTTTTTTTATTTTGACTATTGCAACCTGAATATTAACCGGACCCAGCTAGCTCAGTTGGTAGACGGCTGGACTGTCAATCCAGGTGTAAGTGAGTTCGAGCCCCAGCTAGTGTGGGATTGGTCATACAATAGTTTATACGGCCATTCTCTCTCTACCTCTGCTTCAAGAAGGGCAGTAGTCACTTTCATTAAAGTATGTACATTTCGTACTGGTCAACCGCTTAGATCGGCTAAGCTGGCCCAGGAAACGTATGTAGATTTACTGACCGCCGTAAAGTCTGTAATTGTAGTAGATTTGGCTGCAGTTTATACAGGATTAGTCCTGCAGTTCCACATAATAGACCTGTGTCCTACTAGTACCATCATAAGGAATACATGCAGCTTAATTATCTTCACTTAATCACTTAGTTTTGGCTGTATGCTCATTATAGCAGACGAACTCTGGCGAAATATTATTTAACCCGCAACGACGTCAAGGACGTGTGTAGTAACTACATAGATACCTAACGTCTAGTAAACTCTTTAAAACGTAATGCTTCCGTATTTGTTTCAACGCCTTACTTATATCCTCTAGTAATTACTAAATTATTTGATAAAGTTGTATTATTTTGATATACATTACGCATCTTATTATTTATTTGTTGTATAGATTAAATACAGTTATAAAGCAATTCTCCGTATATTTCACTGGTAAATAAATTCTCCGAAAAGTACTACTGTCAAAAAGAAAAAGACCTTGTTTTATGTACACCTTTCAGGGCCTCTATTGTTGCGCATGCGCACAGGTGAAACTTATTTTGTTTACATACGTAAAAGGGTGATCAACCCAGGATGTTACAAGCGACTTTTCATCACTGAGTTTGTTCATGAATGAAAACTGTCAAAAAATAAATGCATATTTCGTCCGAAAAAAATAGCCCACCAGTAACGTTCATAAAGATAAATATACTGGCGTTCTCTTTCTTATTTCATAACCTATTTGAAAGAAATGTATAATCCAATGCCAAAATGAAATATGTTGCCTTTATAGCTTAGTCTTTCGATCATTAAATGATTAATTCCCATACCCCTCCCACGTTTAGAATGTTAAATTTTAGCCTGTTTTAAACATAACAAAGTGCACATAACTATGTATAAACGTCGACTAGCCAGGTCTTGATATAAGATATCTGTGTATGAAGTTTCATTAAAGTATCTCAATGCGTTCTCAAGTTATTGAGCAGAAATCATTTTTCTAATGTTAGTAACAGTGACCTTGACCTAGACCCCATCCACCCCATATGCAATCTCAAGCGAAGTCTCAAGATGCTTTTCACTTCTGCCAGGTTATTTGAAATTCCATTCATGTTGGACAAAGATATGCTCCGGACAAAGTGTTTAAGATTGATTTCTTAAATTTGACCTTGGACCTAGGGATCTGGTCCTTGTGCGTTTTTCAAACGGGCGTATTAAAAGGGGAAATAACTCTAGTGTTCTGGTTCTATCTTGCCCATCAGTGCACCCAGAGGAGATTTGATGGTCATATACAACCAGTGCAAGTTAAGTTAACAAAGTTAATTCTCTATGGGGACTGAAGTCCAATTTTTGACAAATTATGGATTGTTTCACAATCAAAGGTTATAACTCAGGTCCTTCTGGTCTTATGTGGCCCATATTGAACAATGACTGAGACCTAATGGTCAAACACAAATACTGCAAGTTTAGACACATTGTCCATTTTTTCATTTTTTTTTCTCACCAACAAGGGGAAAAAACTCTTAACATTTGTGCCCCAATGTCGGCCATTTTTTATTATTTTGAAATCTTCAGGTCATACACAGGGTGTGCAAGTTTGGTCAAGTTCAGAAGAACAAGGTTGTCAAAGGATGTGACATATGCCCCCAAAGCATATGCTAGTCAGAGGAAGGCAACACACTGTCAGTTACATGTTGGCAAAAATGATGCTTCCTACAAAAAGAGTTATGGTCCTTGTACTCTGCACTTCCTCTCAACATCCTCTATCAATATATGTTGTTTATGTTAAATCACTTCAATACTAATGGAGTTATGCACTGCACCATAAAATTAAATGAAGGGAAATAACTCCATAAATATTGAAAACAGAGTTATGGTCCTTGTACTCTGCACTTCCTCACATTGTCTTCTATCATTATATGAAGTTTCATTTGAATCCCTTCAATATTAATGGAGTTATGCTCCACACAAGAAAACTAAATATGCGCCGCACAAGAAAATTTAGCAAAGGGCAAAATCTCCGTAAATATTGAAGAAAGAATTATGGACCGTGTGCTCTGCACTTCCTCTCATTGTCCTCTATCATTATATGTAGTTTCATTTGAATCCCTTCCATACTAATAGAGTTATGCTCCGCACAAGAAAATTAATGCTTTACATAAGGAAATAAAACAAAGGACAATAACCCTGTAAATATTGAAGAAAGAGTTGTGGTTTTTGTGCTCTGCACTTCCTCTAATTGTCCTCATTATGAAGTTTCATTTGAATCCCTTTAATACCAATGGAGTTATACTCTGCACAAGAAACTAAACAAAGGGCAATAACTCCTTATACAATGGAGAAAGAGTTATGGTCCTTGTGCTCTGCACTTCCTCTCATTGTCCTCTTATCATTATATGAAGTTTCATTTCAATCCCTTCAATAGTAATGGAGTTATGCTCCACACAAGCAAATTAAACAATAAGTTCCCTTTGGGGGCATGAAAATAACGTCTGTATGTTGCACAAAGTCCATTTTGCAATTATTCTCACGAAAAAGGGGATATAACTGTCGTTCCTGGTCCGATCTGGCCCATAATACAACGTATCCGAGATTTTATGGTCATACACAGACTGTGCAAGTTTGGTAAATACTGAATGAAATGTGAAGCCTGCATTGCGTCTATGGGCCCAATTATTGACGCATTACGAACAATGCTGGATACTCCCCCTATACCAATAGCTCACCGAGCATGTTGGTGAGCTAATAAAAATATGCGCATTACACTGATCATAACAAAAGGATTAATATGGCCCTGTGTTGCTCTCCTGAGTTTAATGAATCATACAGGCTTGTGCAAATTGAAAAGCCTGCTATGCTTAATGTAAATTGTTTACAACAACAGATGACAGCAATGTTTTTTGGCAAATCAAAACAAGAGGGCCATGATGGCCCTATGAGCTCACCTGAGAACTGGTACAGATGAAGACACTACTGTTGTGACAGGTTTGAAAATTAAGGTATCTAAACAATACGCAAAGGGGGATAGAATCGATTTGATTTAAAACATCTGTTAGTGCAATGGGCTAACTAAAGTACGAGTTGGGTAGTGCATGTGCAGCGTTTTTGCTAATGGTTCTCAAATCGTTCTCTCTATATTCTTACCTGACCCTTTTTCATAAAGTCAGTGACAATTCTGGAAGATGCATAAACAGTAGATGCTGATGTCTTTTTCGCAGACAGTTTTGAAAACTAGCTGCAATGTGATAATTGAGATGCTATGCTATAAGGTAAAGTTTTGCTTTTTCTTTGATAATTTTCTGCCCAATGATGATAAATGATTTTAATGCAGTCTCTGAAGCCATTAATGTTACATGTACAAATAACTGCATGTAAGGTTTGCTACTGTTGGAAATCAAATTTGATCAATAATTATTTATGGTCATACGCAAACTGTGCAAGTTTGGTCAACATTTTTGTAAAACATTGTGTGTGCAAGCCAATAATTGATAACTTGTTGATGTTTTTTTTTTCCACAAACAAGGTGCAATAACTCCGGCCTGAAAATCCTTATATTAGACTTCACCCGTAATCTTACGTTCATAGACCAAATGTGCACGATTGGTAAGGATTCGATGAAAAATGAAGTCTCTATCCTGAATGTCAATTTTTGTATATTTGTTTCACAAACAAAGGGCTATACATCTGGTGTTTCTGGCCCGATTTTGCTTATATTCGACTTCACCTTTAATTTTATGGTCACAGACAAACTGTGCCAGATTGGTAGAAATTGGATGAAATATGAAGTCTCTATATTGAATAATGTCCATTTTTGTATATGTTTAAACAAAAAAATCGGGCAATAACTCCGGTGTTTCTGGCCCAATTTTGTTTATATTAAACTTGACTTGTAATTTATGATTATAGACAAACTGTGCAAGTCTCTATCCTAAATAATGTCAATATTTTGCATATTTTTTTCATAAACAAATGACAATAACTCCGGTGTTTCTGGTCCGATCTTTCTTATATTCGACTTCAACTGTAATATCACGGTCATAGACACACTGTGAAACATTGGTAAAGATGTCCTGAAAAATGAAGTCTCTATCCTGAATAACATCAATTTTTGTACATTTTTTTCATAAACAAAGGGCAATAACTCGGGTCTTTTGGCATTTTTTTTGGCATCTGCTGAGATTTGATGGTCATACACCAACTGTGAAAGTTAGGTTAAGTTTGGATTAAAAATTAAGTATATATGTTGTAAAAAGGCATTTTTGCACTTCTTTGGCATGAAAAAGGGGCAATAACTTTAGTGTAACTGGTGTGATCTGGCCCAATAATAATCCCGTCCAAGATTTTATGGTCATACACAAACTGTGCAAGTTTTGTTAAGCTTGGATAAAAAGGGAAATTTGCAGCGTGAGAACGAAACAAATTGTTGAAGGCACATGGACGACGCAGGAGAGGTCCCCAATATGAATATCTCACCGAGCACTTTGTGCTATGGTGAGCTAAAAAAATAAGAAATTATGTAGCGTCACCTATTTAACATTTCTGTTTGTTTGTTTTTGTGTGTGTAACGGACAGTAACTGACCACATTAGCTCACTTTTGAGCACTTTGTGATGAGTTAAAAGGCTAAAATCAAATGTTTATTGTGCTGGTATTGGTACAATATGATATATGTTGTTGGACGGCATATACACGAACCAGTTATCACCAAATAATGCATAACTGTAAACATACACATAGCTTACATTCCCATTCATATTTTCATGTATATATAGCACATTTATAACACTGCAATATTCTTTTTTTAACCATGGCTATTGTACATAATCCAGATATAATGCAATAATGGTATCGCTTTGACCTCGAAGTGTGACCTTGACCTATAAGCTAAGGACACAGGTCTAGCGTGCGACAAGCGTCTCCACATGGTGAACATTTATGGCAAATTTTTTTTAAATTCCCTGATGGATGAGGAATTTACAGTCCACAAAAGCCGTGCCCATACTTGACCTTTGACCTCTAAGTGTGACCTTGACATTTGAGCACACTGACATCCATGTGTTTAAGTGAATCAGTGGTTGCAGACAAAAACATTTTTAAAGGGTCTTAGGATAACTGCCCCGCCCCCTGACGGACGCTTTTTGGAGCATCGCCCAAGGAAGTTTGGAGAAGATCTGCCAAGTGGTTAAGGAGATGTTGTTTGAATGAAAAGTTGAGGATGGACTCACGCACGGGTGGACAACAGACAACGGGTGATCACAAAAGCTCACCATGGGCACTGCTCAGGTGAGCTAAAAAGTTAACCAATCTAAGGAGTTAACCAAAGGTTATCTGCTTGATAAGATATATCCAGTTTTATACAACAGACCACTGGAGGCTATGTTTTTTAACAAATCAAAACAATTTGGTAGAGGGTCACCAAAGGAACATATAAGGAAAAGTTCCCCGACCAATGAAGACCTTGCTTTTTTAAGATACTAACCTCCAGATTGGCATAAAATGTGTTCTATACAAATATGTAAGTAAATCTGGTATTTGTGACAATTTTCTTTTGTTTTTACAACTGGACCATCTGGAGACCATCTGGAGTTCAGTCCCTTTAACATATCAAACTAAAGGACTCGTTTTTTAACAAATTTTAATTATTTGAAGAAATTTGGTAGATGGTAGATGGTCTGCCAAGGAACATAATTGTGAACTTCTTTCGAAATCCACCCAGTGGTTTCGGACAAGAAGATTTTCAAAGTTTTGACTATAGCCATATGCGGAAAAACTGCCCTGCCCCTCGGGAGCTATTTTTTTTACAAATTAAAATTATTTGAAGAGATATCATCGACAGTTTGCAAAGGAACATTCCTCTGAAATTCTTTTGACATGCAGTTAGTGGTTTTTGACAAACAGATTTTCACAGTTTTAAATATAGCCGTATAGAAAATCAAACCCACCCTTTTTGCCACGAATAGCTTGAACTTCTCTTCAGATTTTGTTAAGCTATTGATTTCTAATCATAAAACATCTCAAACAGTACCACATGCTCTTTGGAATATCACAAACAAATTCCACATGCTCTTTTGTATGGAATAGTTTAACCGCTGAACATGTGATCCTCACGTGTGATGATTGGTTAATATTGCAGATTAATTTGAATATGGGTGACATTTGTGGAAACGTATATTTGAGCAGTAAACATAATGATAATACACTAGTTTTTTTGTCATTTACATTTAAACACCCATGCAGCTGTTGTTCAAGGATTTATTTCCATTCATAGAGATTCACAAACCAGTCACAAGCTTTACCACATCTCTTGTGTAAAACATGTGATATTCAAGAACCATGATTTGATATACTAGATTAATTTGCATATGATTGTCATTTGTGGAAACGTCTAATGGTATTAATACCAATTAATAATACTGTTAATACTGAAGTATCAACATATTAAATGCTTAATAATAAATGTAGATACGAATATCAGAAAATTATTTGATCAGTATCATTGACAATGCTGACAAATTCATTAGCATTCAGTATATAAACAAGTATGCATATATACCATTGTATTTTTTTGCATCTGCAGTGGTCATCATTGGTGCATTTTTGTTCTGTTTATTCAGGTCTACAGTGGCATAAACATCCCCTTTATCAGCTACTGTGTTTTTATTCAAACGGCTTGCATACTAAAACTGGTGCATTAGCAGTTGCTGTATTAATATCACCAGCAGAAATATACATGGGATTTCTTACTTCATCTGGAATCTCTGTAATATGCAGAATGCAAAATGTAATAGCATGGCCATTCACAGAACTGATCAATGCATGGTTCAAAGATGAACATGTTAAATGTTGCTAGTGTTACCTATACAAGTATTCTTTAAAGCGGCTAAAATAACAAGAATATCTATTAAACTGATCCACGCCCCATATTGACAAGAATATCGATGAAACTGATTTCTGTTCATGGACATTTCTAACGATTGTAGATTTTGTAATTTTCAAACGTGTGAAAATGATGCTTTTTAGGTTTTATGACATCTTTTAAGGGCTCTTCATTAAATGCTATCATGCAATTACATAATGAATTGAAATTATTGTTTAAAAATAAATTAATGGCAATATGTGCACATGAAGAACTTGTATAGCGTAGTGTATGTAGATTTGGACAAATTAAGTGTTCGGTGGTATGTTTATAAGAATGTGACTCCGTGGGTCCCAGGCATCAAATCAAATACATCGGAAACAATAATTTTTGTGATTTAAATACATACTTTAAATAAACTATTGATACTGAAGACTATGTAGACTACGAAGACCAGTAGTTTGTCATGAAAAGCAGGGCTTTTTTCCTTACATAGTTGAGTCCTATAAAAGACTACTTTACAATCTTATATATGAAACAAGTGTGGCAATATGTGACAAGTGTGTGTGTGTGTGGGGGGGGGGGGTTGAGTGGTCGGATTGGAACGCTCTGGGAGTTTAGTAATGGTGACCTCATCTAAATGTGTTCTCAATTTATTGAGTGGAAACCATTATATATTTTTTATTAATGATGACCTTGACCCTGACCCCACCGACACCATATCTAATCCCAAGCGAAGTTTCGATGCCAGGTATCTATATACGAAGTTTCATTAAAATATCTGCATGCATTCTCAAGCTATTGAGCGGAAACTGTTTTTGTATTTTTAGTAACTGTGACCTTGACCACACCCACCCCATATCCAATCCCAAGCGAGGTCCCCATATAAGGTATCTGTGTATTTAGTTTCATTAAAATGTCTCGATGAGTTCTCAAGTTATTGAGCTGAAACCGTTTTTCTATTTTTAGTAACGGTGACCTTGACCTTGAACTCAACCACCCCATAGGGAATCCCAAGCGAGGTCTCGAAATAAGGTATCTGTGTATTACGTTTCATTAAAATAAGTCGATGCTTTCACAAGTTATTGAGCATAAACCTTTTTTCTATTTTTAATAACAGTGACCTTGACCCCACCCTATCCATATGTAATCCAAAGTGAGGTCTGAGTATGAGGTATCTACATATGAAGTTTCATTAAAATATCTGAATTCATTCTTAAGTTATTAAGGGGAAACCGTGTTTTCTATTTTTAGTAATGGTGACCTTGACCCCACCCTCTCCATATGCAATCCAAAGCAAGGTATTGATATACGGTACCTAAGTACCATATTTTTCGGTATATAAGACGCAAATATTTGTCCAAATATTTGTACCTGCGAATTATACAACGATGCGACTTATAAGTGCACAAAATCAGAAAATTTTCCATTCCCCACCCACTTTTTACATCAAAAGTTCTTTAAAAATATGTGCAGTGCATGATATTAAAATCAAAGATAATATTTACCATAACCAAATATTATTCAATTATATGCATTACAGTGCACATTTGTCTTTATATTAATGTGGCAAAGTAGTTCTATTCCAAGCAATTAACCCATATCCCATTCTGTATCGTTTGCAGATATGTAACAAACTCTGTGTATTTCATAGACACTCATGAAATTTCTTTCAAATTATTATTTTCATAACGCACTATTCACCTGGCTAAAATCATTTAGATAGACACGTATTGATCCAGTTTATCTGACTTAGACAGACACGTATTGATCCAGTTTATCTGACTAACACTTACTATGGTTGGAAAGATCAAAGCAAATAGCTGGGGAAAATGTTGACGTTGTCAAGGGATTTGCTAATGACATGCTTTGTTAATGTACCAGTAAATGCATTTTTGAAATAGAATTATTCGTGTTTATGTTTAAAATAAACAAAATGAAGATTATCTGCAATTTGTAGTAGGAAAATACAATAAAACTTGAAATATTTTGTGAATAATAAATTAGGTTTGGTTGTGTAATATTTTGTGGAGAATTATCCGGGTTGCCAACTATTATTTCACCAGGTCTGTGATGTAGACTTTAAAACATCATGTTATTCTCGTGGAGGGTTGTTGTGCAATGTGTAAGGTGTGAATAACAAGGACTATTGTATGCTTTGTTTATAGAATAGTTAAACAAGGATGTTTTGACAGTCTGGTTAACAGGTGTGAATTTGTAATGTCTTTCAAGGGGACTTATTCTGTTATAGAATATGGATTAAAAAAGTGTGACTTATATACCGGCGTGACTTATGTGTGGCTAAAACATGAAAATAAAATAAAGTAGCAAACGCGTCTTATATACCGATGCGACATATAGTCCAGAAAATACGGAATCGAGGTCTCAATATAAGGTATCTATGTATAAAGTTTCTTTACAACAGCTCAATCCATTCTCGAGTTAGAGAGTGAAACAGAAAAGTTGATGCCGCCCCCCAGTCCGCCCAACGACATACCCAATCTATTAACCAAAATGTTTCTTCGAAAAATGTGGTTAAAAATATGTAATTGTATTCTTGATTTATAATAAACTCAACAATATGTTTTGAAACTGCTCTGCTTATTTAAATTTGTATTGCTATGCCCATCTGAAAAGACTTAGTTGTTCTCAGTGTTATGCAATACCTAACAACCAGAGTGCATTCAGCGCTTTGATTCACATATTGCATTCATTTGAATGAATTTAGTAATGGGCCTTTCCAGGTACATTATGCCATGTTTGGTTAAAATCAACTTAGCTGTTTCAGAGAAGTTGTTTCAAGTCATTGTAATGACATTTGCTGGAGAAAATATTTTGGTAGATCTAGTATTGGCTTATCCTTGCTTATACCCCATTCACAATTAAGGCCCAATATCACCCTGTGGAATCATTGCAACCATAACGCAAGTGTTATGTGCAGAAAATGTTGCAATGCAGCTTCCGTTGTGGTATCAATATCAAGAAATAGATAAAACGACTCTGTATTTTTGCTTATTAGAAACTTGTGAGCGAGAATTCAAACAAGAGGGCCATGATGCCCCGGAAGCGCTCACCTGAGAACTGGTACAGATAAAGACCATAATGTTGTGACCGGTTTGAAAATTATGGCATCTGAACAAGACGCAGAGGGGGATAGGATCAATTTTTATTTAAAATATCGGTTAGTGCAATGGGCTAAAGTATGAACTGGGTAGTGGATGTGCGTGTTTTTGCTAATGGTTCTCAAATCATTTTTCTCGATATTGTTACCTGAGCCTTTTGGATTTAGTTATTGACAATTCTGGAAAATGCAAAAACAGTAGATTTTGATGTCCTTTTGCAAACAGTTTTGGACAACTAGTTGCAATACGATAATTGCAATGGCTGTTCTATAACGTAAAGTTGTGCTCTTTCTTTGATCATTTTCTGTCCACTGATGATAAATGTTAATGCAGGCTCTAAAGACATCAATGTTGCATGTACAAATAACTGCATGCAAGTCTTGCAATTGTTGGAAATCAAATGTTATCAATCAATTTCAATGGTCATGCACAAACTGTGTAAGTTTGGTCAACATTTAATCAAACTCTGGTGTTACTGGTGTGATCTAACCCAATAACAATCCCATCCGAGATTTTATGGTCATACACAAACTGTGCAAGTTAGGTCAAGATTGAATAAAACATGTTTTCTTCATCGCGATAACGGTCCAAATTGTTGACGGTATACGGACGACGGACGATGGCCGCCGGACGCCGCCGGAGAGGACACCTATACCAATAGCTCACCGAGCACTTCGTGCTGATGTGAGCTAAAAATCGGAGAATGCTATTTGACACAAAGATGTATATGCTTTACTCTAGTTACAAAAACTAAGGGAAAATTACGAACTTGTATCCTGTAGAACTTTCTTTCGAAACATTGACTGCTTCAATGTTAACAAAGAAAACTTGAAATTGTTTGGACATTTCAACGATTTCGATACATTTTAACCAGTTTTCGTCCTATAAACATAATTGTTAAAATAATTTCCATCAACTGCTACACTTAAATTAGCACCTTCGGTGAAATATTAGGTTAAATGTTTTTGAAAATGTTATGGTCGCGAGGCACAAGTTGTGGTGACAATGCGTAGTTGTGGTGCTGATGTCAAGTTAAAAGCTAAGAAGAAACTTTTGATAAAACCAAAGTTTAACCACAACCTGGTAATTATCTATCCACATTGTACCTCAGTGTGTCTTTGAAATGGTTTTCATAGAAATATATCACTTATAATAACATTTTAAAGTAAGAAAATCAATTAAGCCTGTCTTGAAAATCAACATTTTGTTACTTATCACTCTAAATATACTGGGGGTATATTGCTTTGCAAATGTTTGTCTGGTGGTATGTGAATCTGAAGGTAGGTCGACAAACCAAACTGATTCCGAATTTATAATAGCCCCCAAATTGTAAACGTTTGTTCGTGTAATGACTTAGAAATCCTCGTGCATGCAAGAATAATTCATTTTGTTTAAATATATTCATTCTGTTTCTATAATTTACAGCAATAGACACATGATGACTAAGAACCCCTACCCTGCTACGCGCCCGTGTGTCAAAATGTGAGCAGCTGTACAGGCCAAGTGTGAACCTTAGATCTTTACAAGAAAACAATATGAGTTCAGTGTGGAAACAAAAACAAGCACGGGTCAGCTGAAGATGAAATATACAATCAGAATACATATCTTAATCGACATCGTAATTGTGAACACTAGTGTATGTAGTTATCAGTGCCATGTCTGTAGCTATGCACTTGTTGATAACTTTTTAGACACCAAACTCACATCGTGCCGGTGAAATTGTAGCTGCTATATATGACATGGTCTTGATGTAGTTCATAAATCATTCATACAATCGATTTTGATGTTTCTGACACAAACACTGATAAGCTTTATGTATTGCAACTACATGTATTCGTATGTTAAAGAGAACATGCTAGTTGTATTAATTGCCACTTTATAAGGATGTGTTATTCACTGTCCAAATATTAATAACAATCGAGTTTCACACAACAGTATTACTTATTGATAATTTATTGATGAATTATGCTACGGTACTGAAAAGGTACGATTTTGTTTATGTAAATGCTATTGTCAAAGTGTAACAAGTGTCATCACCGAACTATTTATAATGATTATAATCAAAATATAAGTAAACAAAATAGACAAAACATATGTACGTATTCGTGTTTTTTATTTTCATTGCTCCAAATAACAATTGAACACATGTATGTATTAATAAAAATGTAATAATTGAGGTCAATGTAAAGAAATAACTTGAATTAGGCTATCTTTTAAGGGGATATAACACAGGTTAATTAAAACAAGAGATCTGTGATATTGGCGCAATGAAATTGTCCACGTATTCTCCACTGTTGAGTTATATCAATTAAAGCTGAATGACTTTTCACAGAAGGTACATGTGAATCGTTTGTTTGAGACTGCCCGCATCTCCAGAACTTGACCTGAAACAAAACAACAACAACAACAGCATAATTTGGCATAAAAAAGTAACGTTTGCCGTATGGTTTTAGACCCACAATTTATTGCTATAAATCCTACAGAGTAACTTAGCATCAGCACTGCAACCATGCATTGACACCACAACATGTGCCTCGTGACCATAACATCTTCAAAAATGAACATTTAACCCAATTCCATACCTAAGATGCCAATTTGCATGTAGCAGATGATAAGTAATTCTATCAACAATGATGTTTATCTGTTCCAATGTACCAACATTCTTGGAAATTTGCAAAAAAGTTCACGTTTTTCTTGTGCACATTGAAACAGTCAATGTTTCGAAAGATCTACAGGATAATATATCGCAATTTTCCCAAAGTTTTGTAACTTGAGTAAAGCATATACATATTTGTGTCGAATAGCATTCTCCGATTTGTTTAATTCTCGCTCACAGCTTTTCAATAAGCAAAAAAAAACAAACTGAGTCATACTCACCGCTGGCGTCCATTTCTTGATATTGACACCACAACGGAAGCTGCATTGCGACATTTTCTACCCATAACGCTCGCGCTATGGTTGCAATGATTCCACGGGGTCAATATATGAACTACAGTCGAAACGCGATACTGCGAATCGTGATACTATGAAATGACGGGATACTACAAATGAGGCAGCCGGTCCCGTTCGTTTTCCTTTTATATTTTACTACAAAAAGATGCGATGCGACGAATTTGTGATTGGACGAAAATTGCGTTGTAACAAACAAATTATTTGTTCCCATCATAGCGTTTGTAATGAAATGTTAATGCGATACTACAAATGGAATTGTCATGGAGACTGTTCACACCTTCTCGACGAAGATTTCACACCTCTGCCAAGTCAAACACCAAGCCAGTTTGTTTGCACCATGGACAAACATAGTTTATGGGTATAATTACCATTTAAATCCACTTTAAATGTTGTGCAGTGTGAGATTATTTTGGTTTGACTAAAGGACTTTCGTTGTTACGTATATGTATTTAAAAGTTTGATTTTTTTGCGGATATAATACTTTATTTTTGCTTCATAATGCAAATACACGCATGTATTGTCAAATGGAATTACTTTAATAAGTATGTAAATGTACAAAGATTATATAACCACCGATTACCTAAAGATGCGATACTACGAAAAATGCGATACTACGAACAAACTCTTGTCTCCCGTGGCTATTTGTAGTATCGCGTTGCGACTGTACTTGTTTCTGGCATATCTGTAGGTTCTTGAGGCTGAAGGACTTCTGGCCACCTGCCGTGTCAGTTTATTTTGAGATCTGCCAAATGCACAATTAATTTTAATACGGAGTTAAAATAAGTTTTGATAACTTAATGTCTTTAACTAGTGATTAACCCACGTCAGCCACTTCTTTTATTGACCTAGCAATTGACAGGTGCACTACAGATGTCTCCCCGACCTAATTCTATTGTTTGACCTGGCAATTGACAGGCGCAATGCAGGTGTCTCTTCGGTTCACTTCTGTTGTTTTTCCTTTCAATAAACAGGCTCAATAAAGGTGTCTCTCCAACCAACTTTTGTTGTTTGACCATTCAATAATCCAGTTGACAGCAATAAAAGACACCTGTCAGCAGCACGTATATCATTAATTAAGCCTATTCAATCAAACAGACCAATGTACTTTATGTAATTCAATTTTAATTGTGTTTTAGGTCTTAAAAACGATATTGGGCTCACCGGTTAGCAGCTCAAATACCAAAACCAAATAACAGGTTACTGAAATACTATTTGTTGCCCTACCAAATGAAAAACAAGAGGGCCAAAATTGGCCTGGGTCACTCATCTGAGTTTAAATAATCATATTGGCTTGTACAAATTGAATCTCATGTTATAAGATGTTTGAAGTAAAGTTGCCAACAGTTGTTAACATCGACCACTGACAGATATGCTTTTTTATGAAATCAAAATAATTTGAAGGAATTTGGTAGATGGTCAGCCAAGGAACATTTCTGTGAACTTTTTTCGAAATCAAGCTAGTTTCAGACAAGAAGCAATACAAGCAAAACTGTCCCGTCCCCCGACAGCCATGTGTTTTTAACAAATCAAAATTTAAAGAATCTGGTAGATGGTCAGCCAATGAACATTTCTGTGAAATTATTTTGAAATAGAACCAGTGGTTTCAGGTAGGACGATTTTAAACGTTTACTATATAGTCATATACAGAAAACTGCCTTCTTTCTGGCAGCGGTGTTATTTAAAGAACCAAATTATGTGAAAGAATTTGTTAGTTTCACCCAACGAACATAGCGGGGAAATTATTTCAATCAATGGTTTCTGACAAGACGATTTTTAAAGTATTCAATTTAGCCAAGTAAAGAAAACTGACCCACCCCCTGGCAGTCACCTTTTTAATGAATCAAAATAATTTGAAGAAAGTTGGTAGAGGGTCACCTAAGGAATATTTATGTGAAATTATTTTGAAATCAAGCTAGTGGTTTCGAGCAAGAAGAATTTTAAATTTTCAATATAGTAATGTAAGGAAAACTGCCCCGCCTCCTGGCAGCCATGTTTTTTAACGAATCAAAATAATTTGATGAAATTAGGTATAAGGTCACCAAAGGAATACTTCTGTGAAACTATTTTGAAATCCAACCAGTGGTTTCCGACAAAAAGATTTTAAAAGTTTTCAAGTTTTTCAGCTTTTGGTTGCCATGGCAACACGAGTTTACCTTATATTCAAATGAATTGAAGGAATTTGTTGAAGGACCATCCCAGGAACATTCATGCCAAGTTTGGTTAAATCCGTCAAGTGGTTTCAGAGAAAAAGTTGTTTAAATAAATTGTTGACAATGACGACGGATGACGGCGATGACGGATGGTAACTGATTAGAATAGCTCACCCTTTCTTGCTCAGGTGAGCTAATGAAGTCTCTATCCTGAACATAATCCATGTTTTGTTCTTTTCCACAAAAAGAGCAAATAAATGTGTTCTGTATATCCTTATCAGGACAAAACCCTGGTTTATTATGAGATCTTATGGCCATACACAGGCTTTGCAAGTTTCATCAAGATTTGAATGTCACACAATGTCCTTTTTTGGCACATTTTCTCATAATGAAGGGGACAGAATTCTAGTGTTCCTGGTTCTATTTGGCCCATTATTGCACCCTGATAAGATCTTAAGGTCATACACAAACTGTGCAAGTTTAGTCAACAAGGAATGAAAAGTTAATTCTCTATGAAGACTGAAAGCCAATTATTGACAAAATATGGATTTGTTCACAATCAAGGGGCCAAAACTCTGGTCTCTCTAGTCTAATCTGTTCCATATTGGGGACTGAATGAGACCTTATGGTCAAACACAAACAGTGCAAGTTTCGTCAAGATTAGGCAATAAATGAAGTCTCTATACTCCACACTGTCAATTTTTTCAGTTTGAACCCAAATCAAGGCCATTTTTGGAATAATTTGAAATATTCAGTTCATACACATGCTGTGCAAATTCGGTCAAATTCAAATGAAATATGAAGTCTGTATGTTGCACAAGTCCATTTTGCAGATTTTCTCATGAAAAGTGGGCAATAACTCTGGTGTTCTTGGTCCGATTTGGCCCATTATCAAACCAATCCAAATTTTATAGTCAAACACAAACTGTGCAAGTTTGGTAAAGATTGATTGCGCTGACTCGCAGAGATGAATCGATTTTAGTGATACGCAATCTCCACTATCTGGGTTATCTTTGATTGACCTACAAAGGGAGATAACACAATTTGTTGCAATTATCTTCCTGATACTGCAATAACCGCCCTTTACCAGGTGAGTTATTCAGGAATATATGTTTTTCCTGCAAAAAAGGGACACTAACTCTGGTGTTCCTGGTCCGATCGGGCCCATTTAATGATTACTGAACCTATCCAAGATTTATGGTCATACACAGACTGCACGTTTGGTCAGGATTGAATGAAAAGTGAAGTCTCTATTGCGTCCGTCGACCCAAATGTTGACGCATTACTGACGACGACGCAGGACAGGCCCCTATACCAATAGCTCACCGAGCACTCGACTATTCGAAATATTGGTACATATTTTTGGATAGTGGAAGGGGCATAAAAACATAAATTTGTTAAAATACAAAACTTTTAAGTGAAGCCTTGTGTAGTTTATATATTTTTGGACCAAAAACGTTAACCACAAAATCTATGTAAAAAGTGTGCATAACTCCGTCAAAATACAAAACAGAGTTATGGGTAATGTTGCACCCTGATACTAGAGTTGATGACAAAGGTTAGTTCCAAGTTTCAAGTGAATATCTTATGTAGTTTTGAAGTAACACAACTTTTAAATATAAAATTTAACCAGAAAATCTATGTGGAAAAAAGGGCATAACTATGTCAAAAAACAAAACAGAGTTATGGGTAATGTTGCCCGTGATACAAGAGTTGATGACAAAGGTTGGTTCCAAGTTTCAGGTGAATAACCTATGTAAATTGAAGTAACCAAACTTTTGAATATTAATTTAAACAGAAAATCTAAGTGAAAAAGGGGCATATGGGGAATGTTGCTCCAGATACTGGAGTTGATAACAAAGGTATATTCCAAATTTCAAGTGAATAGCTTATGTAGTTTTGAAGTTACTTTTGAATAAAATCTTTAACCAATTCAGACGCGGACGCCGACGCTGGGGGTAGTAGGATAGCTCACCTATTCTTCGAATAGTCGAGCTAAAAATGCAATCAGAAGGGCAGAAATATTACAATAACTAGAACTTGCAGGACCAAATCGATTGTCAAACTGTATTTCAGCATTGCAAGAAATACCATATTTACATGTTGATGAAGCAATCAACAAGCGTGGTCACTGCAAGTGACAAATGTCCTGGAAGATGTGTTTTGACAGAAGACAGAGTTATGGAACTTGTACTATGCGCTTCCTCTCAAAGGCCTCTATCATTATATAAGCTATAATTTGAATCCCCTAATACTAGAAGAGTCACCCTCCACAAAAAAAACACTTTGTGCTTATGGTCTGCACAAGAAAAAAAGAGCCATAGGCAATAACTACATAAATATTGAACGGCAAACAGCTTTGGTCTTTGTACGCTGCACTTTTACTTTACGTCCGCTATCAATAGATGTGGTTTTATATAAAATCAAATCAAAACTGTTTAAGTTATGGTTGGCACAAGACAATTAACCAAAGGGCAATAACTCCATGAATGAATAGTAAGGGGGAAAGAGTTATGGTCCTTGTACTCTGCACACCCTCTCAATGCCCTCTATCAATATACGTTTTTTGTTTAAATTCCTTTCAAAACGAATGGAGATATGCTCCGCACAAGAAGTTAATCAAATGCAATAACTCCGTAAATATCAAACAAGCGGGCTTACCTGAGTATGAACATCTGGGCCTTGCCGTTTCATCGAAGAATTTTGAAGTCATTTTCCTATTTAAATCTATATAAACCATGTGACGCCTGGGATACGGCCCAGTTTTGATACAAGGGGCACAATTTGAACAATCTTTGTAGTGGACCACAGTACAATGTTAAATTCCAAATATGAAACCTCTGGGCCTTTCGGTATCAGTGGAGAAAATTTTTAAAGTCATTTTGCTATTTAAGTCTATATAAACCATGTGAACCCAAGGGCATTGTCACCTTTTACCCCACAGGCATAATTTGAACAATCTTTGTAGAGGACCACTCTACAATGTTACATACCAAATACGAAACCTCTGGGCCTTGCGGTTTCAGAGGAGATTAAACAATCTTTGTGGAAGATCACTATAGGATGTTACAAACCAAATACGAAACCTCTGGGCTGTGGTTTTACAGCAAAATAACCTCTGGGCCTTGCAATTTAAGAGAAGATTTTTAAAGTCATTTTGCTATATAAAACCATGTGACCACCAGGATATGGCCACTTTTTACACCAGGGGCACAATTTGAACAATCTTTGTAGAGGACCACTTTACAATAGTTCATGCCAAATATGAAACCTCTGGGCTTTGCGGTTTCAAATGAAATATTTGGATTCCACTTGTCATATAAGTCGATAGAAACCATGTGACCACGGGCGTGGCTTCTTTTTACCCCAGGGGCATAATTTGAACAATTTTTGTAGAGGACCGCTTTACGATGTTTCATGACATGTAAGAAACCTCTGGGCCTTGCAGTTTCAGAGGAGAAGATTTTGATTTTTAAGTCTATAAAAACCATATGATCTCAGGGCGTGGCCACATTTTACTCCTGGGGCATAATTTGAACAGTCTTTGTAGAGGACCACTACACCATGTTACATACCAAATACGAAACCTCTGGGCCTTGCAGTTTTCAGAGAAGATATTTGAAGTCATTTTGCTACTTAAGTCTTTATAACCGCATGACGCACAACACAAAAGGCGGTCACAAAAGCTCACCATCAGCATGCTGTGCTCAGGGGAGCTAAGAAAGAGTTGAGGTTTTTGTACGCTGCACTTATCCTCAACGTCATCTTTCACATATGTGGTTTTATTTTAAATTCCTTCAATACTAATGGATTTATGCTCTGCAAAAGAAAACTAACCAAATAGTAACAAGGCAGTCCAAAGGACAGCTATATACCCCGCCGTTATCCTTCATTAGATGTCTAAGGTGATTTTGAAGTATCACACTGACCTTAATCAGTTTCATGAAAATTCCTTACATGGCATAGGAGATATGGAGCTGACAGGAAAATGGTGGCTCAAACATTTGACCTTTAAGTGTGACCTTGAACTTGAGTTGACAAGACTGCTCCATGCCTTCTGCACATCGCCTCAATGTGATAAACATTTGAGTCAAGTTTTATGAAAATCCTTCAAATGGCATAGGGGATATTGAGCAGATACAACAAGAGCTGTCAGAGGACAGCACACTCGACTATTCGAAGTATAACAGTTGGTACATATTTTGGATAGTGGAAGGGGCATAAGTTTGTTAAAATACAAACAATTTAGGTGAAACCTTGTATAGTTTCTACATTATTGGAACAAAATCTTTAACCACAACGTCTATGTAAAAGTGGGCTAACTCTGTCAAAATACAAACAGAGTTATGGGTAATGTTGCCCCTGATGACAAAGGTTAGTGCCAGGTTTCGAGTGAATAACTTATGTAGTTTTGAAGTTACAAAACTTTTGAATATAAACTTTAACCAGAAAGTCTATGTGAAAAAGGGGCATAACTATGTCAAAATACAAAACAGAGTTATGGGTAATGTTGCCCCTGATACTAGAGTTGATGACGAAAAGGTAAGTTCCAAGTTTCAAGTGAATAACTAATGTAGATTTGAAGTTACCAAACTTTTGAATATAAACTTTTAACAGAAAATGTAAGAGAAAAGAGGGCATAACTCTGTTAAAATACAAAATAGAGTAATGGTTAAAATTGCACCTGATACTGGAGTTGATGACAAAGGTTAGTTACAAGTTTCAAGTGAATAACTTATGTAGTTTTGAAGTTACAAAACATTTGAAAATAAACTTTAAACAGAAAATCTAAGTAAAAAGAGGACTAACTCTGTAAAAATACAAAACAGAGATATGGGTATTGTTGCCCCTTATACTAGAGTTGATGACAAAGGTTAGTTCCAAGTTTCAAGTGAATAATGAATGTGGTTTTGAAGTTACAAAACCTTTGAATATGAACTTTAACCAGAAAATCTATGTGGGAAAGGGGCATACCTCTGTCAAAATACAAAACAGAGTTATGGGGAATGTGCACCCTGATACTGGAGTTGAAGACAAATGTATATTCCAAGTTTCAAGTGAATAGTTTTTGTAGTATTGAAGTTACAAAACGTTTGAATATAAACTTTAACCAGAAAAAATCTATGTGAAAAAGGGTAATAATTCTGTCACAAAACAAAACAGAGTTATAGGGAATGTTGCCCTTGATAATGGAGTTGATGACAAAGGTAAGTTCCAAGTTTCAAGTGAATAACTTATGTACTTTTGAAGTTACAAAAACTGTTGAATATAAACTGTAACCAGAAAATCTCAGTTAAAAAAGGGCATATCTCTTTCAAAATACAAAACAGTTATGGGGAAGGTTGCCCCTGACTCTGGAGTTGATTACAAAGGTATATTCCAAGTTTCAAGTGAATAACTTATGTAGTTTTGAAGTTACAAGACTTTTGAAACAAAACTTCAATACAATTCAGACGCGGATGCGGACGCCGACGCCGGGGGTAGTAGGAAAGCTCACCTATTCTTGGAATAGTCAAGCTAAAAATGGAGGCTCAAACATTTGACCTTCAAGTTTGCCATTGTCCTATAAGTGGCGTGACTGCCTCATGCCTTCTGCACATCGCCCCAATGTGATAAACATTTGAGGCAAGTTTCATCAAAATCCTTTAAAGGGCACACAAGATATAGAACGGACATGAAAATACAGGCTCTAACATTCAACTTTCAAGTGTGAACTTGACCTTGAGTTGGCGTGACTGGCTTATGCCTTCTGCACATGGTCTCAATGAGCAAAACATATGAGCCACGTTTCATAAAAATCTTTCAAAGGGTATAGGGGATATGGAGCGGAGACAAAAAACGGACACGAAAATGGAGGCTCAAACATTTTACCTTCAAGTGTGACCCTGACCTTGGGCTGGCGTGAAAGGCCCATGCCTTCTGCACATTGTCTCAATGACCTAAACATTTGAGCAAAGTTTCATGAAAATCCTTCAAAAGGCATAGGAGATTTGGAGCGGACATGAAATGGAGGATCGAATATTTGACCTTCAAGTTTGACCTTGACCTTGAGCCGGCGAGAATGACTCATGCCTTCTGCACATCGTCTCAATGACCTAAACATTTGAGCCAAGTTTCATGAAAATCCTTCAAAGGGTAAAGGAGATATGGAGCGGACACGAACATGTTACGGACATGCGGACGGACGGTCGGGCGAAGGGCATTTCTATAACCCCCATCCAACTTCGTGGCTGAAGATTAATAACTCCGTAAATATTGAAGAAAGTGTTATGGTCCTTGTACTCTGCACTTCATCTGAAAGTTCTCTATCATTACATAAAGACGGACGGACGAGGCGATTACTATATGTCCCCAAAGCTC
Source organism: Congeria kusceri (assembly GCA_027627225.1). NCBI lineage: Eukaryota > Metazoa > Mollusca > Bivalvia > Myida > Dreissenidae > Congeria > Congeria kusceri. The sequence continues at coordinate 29,994,473 of CM051030.1, read as the reverse complement.
CATTCGCGGGCATGAAAATCAAGGGTCTATTATGTAAAATAAAGTGGTGGAACATTATTATATTCATTTCATCCTGGTTATTTAAATTTTCATCCAATATCATTGAATTTCAAACAGCAGTTCCAGAGAATCACAAAGAAATAGACCAGCCATAAATAATGTCTATGAAATTATTTGATAATTCAGTAAATGGTCTCATACAAAAAGATAGTCAAAGTTGCCGGCACAGCCATATACGGTGAAACTTCCCCACCCGCTGCCACCCGTTTTTAGGAATCAAATTTTTTAAGCAATTTGGCAACAGGTCTTACAACTATGTCTGTGAAGTTAGCCAATTTACCACATGTAGCCCATTAGGCCCCTTCATAGATGAATGAAATGTTCAAACCATTTAGTCAATTTAGCCTATTCATCACATTTAGCATATTTATCCCATTTAGCATATTCATCCCATTTAGCCCAAATGGGGACTATTAGCTTATTTAGCCAAGTTAGGCTATTCCAATATCACGGATTTCAGTGTTTAACCCATTTGGCGTGCTTCTGCCATTTCGAAAAATTATTATTTTTATCACATTTAGACTACTTATACCAAACAAATATAACTTACCTATCCAACTTCAGCAATTTAGCCTATATTAAGTCCAAGTATTCTTTCTATGTTATTTATTCCAGTTAGGCAATTTATCCTAAATGGCAAAAATAGGTTAAAAAGATATATGGGCTACATAGGATAAGTAGGTTAATTGGAATAAGTATCGTAAAATTGTGCGTGCGGTTAAATTACACCATGTGTATGTATGATGTGTTCTTCTATAAACATCAATCAAAACTTATTGCATTTATTCGGTTGTTTGTATTTACATATTCAACACATTATATGAAATCAAAGTACAATGTGATATAAGCACTTTGGGAGAGCATTTTACGGAGGGGCACCATATATCCCATTAATGTTGATTATTTACCCACGCGTTAATCAACACTTGGTAAACCCAAGAACAAAGACAGGTGCGAAACAGTACTTGGCGACGACTGCCAATTCATAACACCTTTGACAGACTGCTTGGACATAGGTGGAGACTTCGATGTAAACACTGATGAGTAGGTGTGAAAAACGTAGTTGGGGCTGGAATTTTAGTTCGAAATAAGTAATGAATTTGAAATAGGCAAATGCGAATTAATGATCGATATTTTAATTGAATAAAGAAGGCAACAAAATCGGGCCCCCAAAAATAGTTAGAAATGGTGATTAATTCGAATTAACGGTGTTCAAAATAGCGATCTTCAACTCTAAATAGGCTAAATGGGAAATATACTATATAAGATACATGGGATAACAAGAGTGCCATTGTCACAAAGATACTCACGTCAAACAAGCTTTTAAGAGGTAAAGGTTCAACATCTTAAGAGAAACAATTCAAAAACTAATAAGGTAGAGTCATGATATCTGTGCATCTAATTCATCTCCAAAGCGGCTCTCTGTGTGGTGAGTTGAAGTATCAATACTATTCCTAAAATATTCTTAAATCTATACTCAAGATGGCAAAATAAACAAAAAACATGGAAATTCCCATAAAACCAAATTGTTTGAAAGAAATCCATTAAAGTCAGCACAAAAATAAGTCTTAGTAATGGTGACCTTGACCTTGACCAACCCCATATGCAATCCCAAGCAAGGCCTAGATTAAAATTATCTACATATGAAGTGTCATCAAAATATTTTGATGTCTTCTCAAGCTATTGAGCAGAAATTGTTTGTCTATTTTAAGTAACAGTGACCTTGACCTTGACCCCACCCATCCGATATGCAATATCTAGCAAAACCTCGATATAAGTTATCTTTGCATTAAGTTTCATTAAAATATCTCAAAGCATGCTCAAGTTATTGAGCATAAACTGTTTTTCTATTTTTAGTAACAGTGACCTTGACCTTGACCCCACCCACCCAATATGCCATCCCAAACGAGGTCTGGCTATGAGGTATCTATGTATTAATTTTCATTAAAATATATCCATGCTTTCTCAAGTATTGTGCGGAAACCGTATTTTCTATTTTCAATAATAGTGACCTTGACCCCACCCACCCCATATGCAATCCTAATCGAGGTCTCGATATAAGGTACCAATGTATTAAGTTGAATTAAAATATCTCAATGCTTTCTTAAGTTATTGAGCGGAAACCGTTTTTCTATGTTTAGTAACAGTGAACTTGACCTTGACCCCACCAACCCCATATGCAATCCCAAACGAGGTCTTGCAATAAGATATTAATGTGTTAAGTTTCATTTCAATAGCTCGATTTGTTCTCGAGGTATAGAGCAAAAACTAAAAGTTGACACCGCCACTACGTCTTTGACCTTTAATTGTTGATCTAGGACCTAGGGAATTGGTTATAGCGCGCGACACTACATCTCACCATGCTTGTCACTTCTGCTAAGTTATTTAACAAAGGATATCAGTAAAACTGACGGATGCTCCCCAATGCGCTTTGTCAAGCAATATAAATGCAATGAGAAGAGCAGAGATATTAAAATGACTAACAAATGGGCCACGATGGCCATAGGTCACTCACCTGAGTTCACGGCATCCCAGTTTTGACCCTGGGCATCATGTGAACAATCTTTGTAGAAGACTGGTATGCAATGTTACATACCAAACATGAAACCTTTTGGCCTTGCGTTTTCAGAGGACATGATTTTTGCAGTAATTTTGCTATTAAAGTCTATACAATACATGTGACCCCGGGGCGTGGACAGTTTTGACCCAAGGGGTATCATTTGAACAATCTTTGTAGAGGACCCCAATACAATGTTACCAACCAAATACCTTCTTGGCCATGCGGTTTCGTCGGAGATTTTCAAAGTCATTTAGATATTTCAGCCTATATAAACCATGTGACCACCGGGACGTGGCCAGTTTTAACGCCAGAGGCATCATTTGAACAATCTTTGTAGAGGACCACTATGCAATGTTACATGAAACCTCTGGGCCCTGCGGTTTCAGAGGAGCAGATTTTTAAAGTAATTTTGCTATGTAAGTCTATATTAACCATGTGACACCCGGGGCGTGACAAGTTTTGACCCCAGGGGCATCATTTGAACAATCTTTGTAGAGGACCACTACAGGATTTCAAATACCAAATATGAAAGCTCTCAGGCATGCAGTTTCAGAGATTTTTAAAGTTTATTATCACTTTTAAAATCTATTTTTAGCTCTGGTGACCTACATATGCAGCTGACCAAAACAATTTGAACAATTTTAAAAGAGGGTCACCCAAGGATCATTCCTGTGAAGTTTAGTGAATATCTGCCCAGCGGTTTAGGAGATGTTGTTTGAATGAATATGTTTACGCACGACGCACGAAGAACGACACACAATGCACGATGGACACAAGAACTGCAAGACCAAATGTTCCATCGAAACAGTATGTGAGCATTCCACAAAAATACAATATGAACACGGAGTAAAATTGTAAAAATAAGAAACGTGGAAATTCCATGTAAACCAAATTTTTCGAACAAAATGCATAAGTCAGCACAATAATAAATTTGTTAGTAATGGTGACCTTGACCCCACCAACCCCATAAGCAAACCCAAACCAGGTCTAGATATAAGGTATCTACATCATTTTGAAGTTTCATTAAAACACCTCAATGTTTTCTCAAGCTATTGAGCAGAAGCTGTCTATTTTTAGTAACTGTGATCTTGACCCCACCCACCCCATATACAATCCGAAGCGAAATCTAGATATAATTTATCAATGTATTAAGTTTTATTAAAATATCTCAATGCGTTCCCAAGTAATTGAGCAGAAACTGTTTTTCCAATTTTAGTAACAGTGACCTAGATCTTGACCCCACCAACCCCATATGCTATATCAATATAAGTTATCTATGTATGAAGTTTCATTAAAATATCTTAATGTGTTCTCAAACTATTGAGCGGAAACCGTTTTTTAATTTTAGTAACACTGACCTTGACCATGACCCCATCCAACAAATATGCGATCCCAAGCGAGGTCTTGATGTAAGGTATCTATGCATTAAGTTTCATCAAAATATCTCAATTCATTCTCAAGATATTAAGCATAAACCGTTTTTCTATTTTTAGTAATAGTGACCTTAACCTAGACCCCAGCCACCCCTTATGCAATCCCATGCTAGGTCTCGATATACAATATTTATGTATTAAGTGTCATTAAAATATCTGAATGCGGTCTTGAATTATTAAGCGGTAACCGTTTTTCTATTTTTAATAGACGTCGAACCCACCCAGCCAATACGCAATCCCAAGAGAGGTCTTGATATGAGGTATCTTTGTATTAAGTTACATTTAAATATCTCGATGTGTTCTTAAGTTTATGAGCGGAAACCGTTTATATATTTTTAGTAACAGTGACCTTGGCCCCACCCACCCCATATGCAATCCGTTGCGAGGTCTCGCAATAAGGTATCTATGTATTCAGTTTCATAACAATAACTCAATTTGTTCTTGAGTTAGCGAGCCGAAACGAAATATTTTACTATGAACTGTGACCTTGACCTACGGCCCTGGTTCTTGCTAGCGACACTCCGTCTCACCATGCTTGTCACTTCTGCCAGGTGTTTCGAAAATCCATACATGTTGGACATAGATATGCTCCGCACAAAATGTTTAGGATTGACTTCTAAACTTTGACCTTTGACCTGGACTTGTGACCTTGACCTTGGACCTAGGGACCTAGTTCTAGCGCGCGACACTCCGTCTCATCATGCTTGTCACTTTTGCCAAGTTATTTGAAAAGCCATCAATGCTGGACAGAGATAAAGTCCGGACAAAAAATTTCCGCAGCCCGCCCACCCGCCCGCCCACCTGACCGACCGCCCGCCAGGGTCGTTCCCATAATATGTCCCGTTTTTCAAGTGGGCGTATTAAAAGAACTATGATAAATAGGCTAAATGGTATATATGGACTAACTGAGTTGAACATGTCACCCCATTTACAGGTATCGGTTAATAGGCTGAACAGGCTAATTGAGGTAAATGGCTTAATTCGCATACTTCTTACAAGGAACATTTATGTTAAAACTATTTCAAATCAAGCCAGTAGTTCCTGACAAAAGATGTTCAAAGTTTGCTGCTTTTTAGGCTTTTGGTTGCTATATAGCAACCAAAGTTGTCCATATATCCCATTGAATTACAGGAATTTGGTAAAGGACCACCCCAAAAACATTCCTGCCAAGATTTGTTCCAATCCACACGGCTGTTTCAGACAATAAGTTGTATGAAACAATTGTTGACATTTACTTGACAATGAATGACACATATCAAACTCAACACTGGACAGTGACTGACCGCAATATTTCACTCTTGAGCACACTTGAGTTTAATTAATCAGAATGTCATGTAAAATAGGGTGTTCAAAGGTGTTTAAGTAAAAGGTTGACAACAGACAGCAACATTTGACCACTGAAGTCCATGTTGTTAACGCTAGGTTCCCACTGCTGTGTGATCAGTTATCAATGCCGTGACTGGCCATTCGTAACTCTTTGTTGAGTTTTTCTTAAATTTCAGGTTTTGATATGAGAGAATAAAAGTCGATACGTTCTTATACATATTTTTGCCTTCGAATGCAATCCAGTCCGAATTGTCAATTAAAGGTGTCACAATCTGTCACTGCCTGATTTTCAGTTCAAGCACAATTACATATGTTCTGTTGGAATTGTTTCGATCAAATCCATCATTAAGTCTCAATCTGACACGATCGTCACGATTTGGATGCACGATAAGATGCGATTTGTTGCGCTTCGTTACAAAGCCAAATGATCTAGGGTGAGTTGCTCAAAACTTTAACAGCAAGTTAAGCTAACAGCCGTTAAATTTTGGATTTCTTTATTTATGTTCATGAAACGTTACAATTTTAAACTGCCAGTGTATTCTATACAAAAAGTAATGCTAAATAATGTACCAAATGTTTGATAAACAAGTAGCTTGTAGTATTTGCTTTATTTAAATCTTAAGTAAACAGGCTGTTAGCTTAATTGGCCGTTAAAGTGTTGAGTCTGATTGAAAATTGGTCAAGTTATTCGTAAAAACGTTTTGAACCATTCACACATTTTCTACAGTTAACATGATTGCCACGATTGACCTCAAGACCTGATCAGATCTGATAGGATCACCACATTTAGTCCATAACAAAGACTGTGATTTCAATCTTGCCTCGACAGTGGGAATCCGAATTACAAATCAATCACTTTGGCCGTATAAGGAAAACTCCATCCTCCACATTGTCCTTTTTTCCAACAAACAAGGGGCAATAACTCTGGGGTTTGTATATATATATATACATAACCCATTTAGCATATAAACGTGTATAATGTTAACATATGCATACATCATTTTACTAAATCAAGAAAGGACATACCTGTTAGAAATATTTAAAATAAAACTATATTTACGTCTCATTTTAAATCTGCATGTACACTGAAAATTAAAATAATGATGTAATTTGTCATTGACATGATTTCCATATTGCTTACTAATCAACATGCATTAATCATGTAGAAATAAACCAAGCAAGATATTCCGCTTAGCTACCTGACCATTGACTGTCCGTGCTGATCAAGCTAATCTAAGCTGATTTAGGTCGTAATCGTCGCGTCTTTTTTTCTTATCCATTCATGTCTAAATACTTACAATGGCATCTAAAAATTCTATTGCACTATGTTAAAACACGTTCCCTACTAAAAAATGCGGCTTCGTGATAAAAACAATGTCTGTATAGATGATTTACAAATATCTTTACTCGATTTCATTACCACCCGAATTTAGAGTTGATCTCACAATGACATTTTTTCTCAATTGACGTTGTGCATCACCTTCATATCAATATTGTTTTATTAATAGGCAATCTTACAACAATGCCAATTTTTGGTATACCACCATTTTTTTAAGTAAGTTCACTTATTTCGTACAGAATTTATCATCTATTTACTTGTTGCAATGCAAATAAATGTGGTGCACCGCTAAACGGTTACCATGGTTACCATGGTTATATTATCAAATAGATTAGCGGCATAACTAATTAATTTCACAATATTACTTATTAAACATGTTCCATTTGAATCCCAGTTCATATTTATACAGGTTTTATTCAATTAATTTTATTTAGTTGTAAACAACATAAAAAGTCTACGTTAACGTGCAATGCTTGTAATTCTGTAGATACATATGAATAAACTGTATTAAAACCAATAACATGAAGGTAACACTTATTCTTATATAGTACAACAAACACTGTATTATATTGTCTCTACAATATGTTAAGTGTTGAAATAATTCTTATAGACCATTAACTATTTCCCGTTTTGAAAACTTATTTGTGGATATTAATTGCCTATACTCAACATTGTTAAATAATGTATGTTTCACTTTCCCCTAAACTGTACACAACACTCACATAATATAACGGATTTTTTGGCTGCACAAACTGATATGACCGTACAATTCAGCATTTTATAGAAATGTCTCAATCAGATAAATATGTTCAGGTAAAAAAAAAACAGACAGTCATATCCGATCTGAAAATAAACAATGCGGTAAAATAACGCTCAATGTATGGATTGTTAACAGTCTTTATCACAGCCGCCTGACCCATTTACGGAGTAATAGGGGCGGATAATTCAAAATGTTAGCAGGATATAATTCCTCAGTTTCCGACTGAATATCTTGTTCCGTTATATGTTGTAAACCAGGCAGATGACATTGTTCATAGTTCATCTGAAAAAAAAACATAACGAAAACAAATATTTTAGTATTAATCCTTTATGTCAATGTAATGTGTTGTTTTGATAATGTATAATGTCATGTTCAAAACTTGAGTAAAATAATTATAACAGTTAAATCATACTTAAAGAAATTCTAACATTTAAACATGTTAGGTGTGCATAAACATATGAAGACTAACGTACTAAAGTGTCTGTTAACTCAAAATACAGTACACTGTTGGAAGCACAAAACATAAGAGTGTATTAAAGTCTATTTACCTCTATCCGATCAAATTCTTTGTGTTCTTCGAATGAACACTTGCATTCATAAACATATATCTGCGCGAAAGGTTGTTGTTGTCCGCCGTTTTTTCGTGTGTGCCTGACCCATTAACGTAGTGGCAGGGGCAGGTAATCCAGAATACGAAAAGAGGATAATCTAAAATCTAGGCGACACGACACTAAATTGGTTCAAGCTCAAACATATTGGCGAAACTAAAATATCATTGTTACAGCATGCAACACCAAATGTGTTTAGTCGTAATAAACGAGTCAAATAGAAAAGTAATAAAATACATATTGCATATTCCACGTCACCCGGGGTCGCATAAACCTGATTTGACTGTGTAGGATTATATTAAGACATTACTGAGTTAGAATAATAAACAGGGCTTTATTTTTACTTAACTGACAAGCACAACTAGTATACATGTATAACATTGTCAACGTTAAAGAAATTCAATTTACTGTAAATAACGAGACTAAGAATCTAAGTTTCGCTTAATCGCACATTAAACTTTAAACCCGGAGTTTAACGAAATATAAGTTGTTAGTAAATGCTCAGAAACATCTCGTTAACTTGAACAGTGTTAATTTGAAATTTAAATTAAATGTAACTTTGATTAAATTTTAAACGTTAAGTTTATTAAAATTTCATAGTCAAGTAAATCAACGTAAATGCATCTTTTCGAGCAGTGTGCTGGCTGGATTTCGAAATAATTTGAAAAAAGTTCCTTGGTTGACCCTCTTTCAAAAAAACTTTAGAAAACTTTGAAACAACTTGTTGTCAGAAACCACTGGTTGGATTTCGAAATAATTTCCCAAAACTGTTCATTGGATGACCGTCGACCAAAATACTTCAAATTGTTTTGATACGTTAAAAAAATGGCCGCCAGTGTGCGGGGCTTTTTTCCTTTAATGGCTATATTGAACACTAAAGGTCTTTTTGTCAGAAATCACTTGTTGGATTTCGAAATAATTTCGCACAAATATTCCTTGTATGACCCTCTACCATAATCAAAATTAATTGGATACGTTTAAAAACATGGCCACCACGGATGGGGGGGGGGGGGGAGACGGGGTCTTTTTTCCTAAATGGCTTTATTGAAACTTTAAAATCTTCTTGTCAGAAATCTCTCCTTGGAATTCAAGATATTTTCACATAAATTCTCTACACAAATAATTCAAAATATTTTGATTAGTTAAAAATCATGGCCGTAAGGGGATAGGGCCTTTTTCTTTATATGGCTATAATGAAAATTTAAAAAAAAAATCACTTGTCAGTAACGACTGGTGGATTTCAAAATAAGTTTACAGAAATGTTCCTTGGGTGACTCTCTTCCAAAAGTCTTCAAATTATTTCGAAACTTTCAAAACATGGCCCGAGGTGGCGAGGCCTTTTTCCTTGTATGGTTTCATAGAAAACTTTTACAATCTTCGTGTCAGTAACCACTGATTTGAGTTTGAAACAATTTCACAGAAATGTTCGTTGGGTGACCCTCAAAGTACTTCAAATAATTGTTGATACAATAATAAACATGGACCCCAAAGGGCAGGGCCTGTTTAATATATGGCTATATCAAACACTTTAAAATGTTTCAGAAACCACTGGTTGGATTTCGAAATAGTTTCACAGAAATACTGCTTGGATGGTCCTCTAGCAAATTACTTGACATTAATTTTGATTCGTTAAAAACATGGCTGCCAGGGGGTGGGGCCTTTTTTCCTTATATATCTACAAATACACTGAAAACTTTAAAAATCTTCTTGTAAGTACCCTATTGTTGGATTTCCAAAGAATTTCACAGAAATGTTATTTGGGTGGTCATCTACTTAAGTAAATTTAATATTTTGAGTTGTTAAAATCATTGCCGACAGAGCGCGGGGTCATTTTTCCTTATATGACTATATTAAAAACTTTGAAAATAGTCTTGCCAGAAAAAAATTTTTGGGTTTCGAATTAACTTCACAGAATTGCTCCTTTGCTGACCCTCTACCCAATTCCCTTGTTGCTATATCTATAAACAAAACTTGCATTCCCTTCTGTGCATATTAAACTGGGACAAGAACAAGTATGTTAACTGTCCCAATAAGGTTATGACAGTAATCTTCTCTAGAAAATCAGAAACATTATTACCAGAACACCTGTTCCGTAATCGTATTCAATCTCATATCCTATTATCTTGTTCAGAAAGGAACTGCGTAACATTTTCCCAGATTCACTGCAAACATCAACACACACCATGTCCAACTTTATAACTGACTCTTCTGTGACCTCTTATTTTTCATGGAGTGAGCTGCTTATAGAAACAAGGAATATATTTGTGTTCCTTGTGAGGCCCTCTGATAGCTTCCTAGTAATATAATCTCGTGCGATACCTAAGAAAACTGTCCCAATTGATTCACAAGGCTTCATTTTTACTGTGCTTTGAATTAAAAAAGTTTCTTCTACATAGAAATATTTTATGCTCAACTTTCAGAGGGGGGGGGGCATTTAAATTTACACTTGACCGTCTGTCCCGTCCTTCCGTCCGTCGGACTTTGTGTCGCGCGTAACTAGACAAGTATAACTGATAGAGTGATGAAACTTAATCAATATATGCATCAGCATGTGAACTTGTGAACCTGGATATTTAAGTGCGTGTTTTATTTTCGACATAGTCGGAATTTTTGCCCTTTGCTGCCTAAAAATGAAGTTTTGGGGCTTGAGTCGCGCGTAGCTCGAAAAGTATAACTGCTAGAGTGATGAAACTTAATAAACATATTCAACAGCATGTGAATTTGTGCACCTGGATATTATGGTGCAGTTTTTTTCCACTTCATCGGAGTTTATGCGCTTTGTTACAGAAAAATAAAGTTTTTGGGATTGAGTTGCGCATAACTCGAAAAGTATCACTGCTAGAGCGATGAAATTTGTAATCATATTCATCAGCAGGTGAATTTAGGCACCTGGGTATTTTGGTGCTCGAGATATGAAACTAAAGTATGTATAATAAACTATCAAACTATTCATCAGCATGTGAACTTGTGCACCTGGGTATTTCGGTGCAATTTAGTATATTAGCGGAGTTATTTCCCCTGTTTAAGTAAAAATAACATTTGTTACTCAAAAGGTATAACTTCTAGAGTGAAGAAACTTTAAAGACATACTCATCAGCATGTGAACTTGTGTACAGTAATTGCATATAGTATTATTACAAGCGGAATATGGGGCATCCGTGTCCTCTGGACACATGTCTAGTTCACAATAAGTGTTATGTAATTGTGACATTAAACGTGTTAAAATGTAATAGATCTAAAAATAAAGTACATGTATTTTACGCCATCACCATCATTGATGCCGGCAGGCATATGGTGTTGGTCCTTTTTGTGTGTTCGTAGGTACGTTTGAATGTAATATGTACGTACGTATGTAGGGGTTATTGTCCAGGCAATGACTTTGTCCAGCAGTGAAAGTTCTTGAAATTACTTAGCAGAAGTGATATAGAAATGTGCCTTGGGTGACCAGCTACCCAATGTCTTCATATCATTTTCATTTCATTGAAAAATGGCCAGGGTTTAGAAAAATTTGACCTTATATGGCTATAAATGCAATTGTGACAATCATCACGTCAGTATCCACTTACTGGATTTAAAAAAAGATTCATAGAAAATTAATGTTCCTTGGTTAAACCTCTACTAAATGCCTTAACATAATTTTTTGATTAATTAAAGAACATGATCGACATGGGGTGGGGAAGTTTTACCCTATATGGCTGAGTAGGCAAATTTAACAATTTTGTCTTCAGAAACCACTGGTGAAATTTTAAAAATTATTTCACGGCGTTTTTCTTGTATGACCCACTATCAAATTCCTACAAATGAGTTTGATTCGTTAAAAACATGGCCGCCAGGGGTGGGGAAGAATTACCGTATATGGCTGTACAAAAAACTTTAAAGTCTTCCCGCAGAAAACACTTACTTGATTTCAAAATAATTTCATTGAAATGTTTATTGGGTATCCCTCCACCAACTTCCATCAAAGCTGTGTGATTCGTTAAAAAACATGGCCGCCAATGGTTGGGGAAGTTTTACAGTATATGGCTGTATAAGCAACTTTTACAATATTTTTGTCAGAAATCACTTGCTAGATTTAGAAGCAATTTTAAAGATATGTTTCTTGGGTGACGTTCTACCAAATTTCTACAAATAATCTCACTCCGTTTTAAAACAAAGCTTCCAAAGGGTATGTCAGTTTTCCAATATGTAACTTCAAACAACTATGTAGAAGTTATTACATTTTTACAAGCCATTATGATGCCTTAAACGTAGGTGAGCGACCCAGGTCCATCTAGGCCCTCTTGTTTAAGGATTATGATGATTATTACATCATTCCTTATTTATTAAATTCTGCAGTATTTTGCCTTTTTTGTGTACATGTTATAAATCCATCTGTCCCATATAGTGACCAACAGCCAAACTCATGTGGTGGTACTTTACCGTTTCAGCCAAAAATTCGATTTGGTAAGGGAGCACATTTCTAATAAATAGAGATACATTGAAACTGAGCAGTATTTTCACAGTTTCAGAAGTTGTAGTAGCAAGTTTCAGATATAAATGCTGGACTTATGAATCGCATGCTTAAACAATTCTAAAATTTATGTAGGCGATCCACGTGTTGTCAGCAATTTTAACGAACACAACAGAAACACTCCAAATTATTCCATCTTTTGGCGTTACAAACGCTTTATAGAAAAATGTCCCGAACTCTGGCAGACTCATTTTTGATGAATTAAATTAGTTTAAAGTATTTTCGTAGAGAACCACCTAATGAACATTTCTGCGAAATTATTTCAAAATCCAACCAGTGGTTTCTCACATGAAGTTTTAAACATAACCATATTAGGAAAAATGGTCCCATCCCCTTGCGACCATTATTTACGGACACGAATCATTTAAGCAACTTTGGTAGAGAACATTTCTGTGAAATTATTTCAACATACAACAAGTTGTTTCTGACAAAAAGATTTTCAAATTGTCTAATATAGACATATAAGGAAAAATGACCCCACCACCTAGGGTCATGTTTTATAATGGACCAGAACCATGTGAGCAACATTCGTAGAGAACCACACACAGAACATTTCTGTGAAATTATTTTGAAATCCAGCCATTGGTTTCTGAAAAGAATATTTTCAAAAAATGTATATACAGCCGTATAAAACATGATCACGCCCCGTCGACCATGTTTTTCAACGAACCATAACCAGATGAGCAACTTTGATAGAAACCTTATCACCTTATCACCAAAGGCACATTTCTGTAAAAATATTTCACAATCAACCTGGTGGTTTGTGACAATACAATTTTCAAAGTTTTCAATATAGTAATACAAGGTAAAATGCTTCCGCTCCCTGGCGACCATGATTTTGAACGGACAGGAACCATTCAAGAAACTTTGGTAGAGTACCACAAAAGAAACATTTTTGTGAAATGCATATAGTGGTTTTTGGCAAGAAGATTTTCCAAGTTTTCAAAATAGCCATATAAAAAATGCCCTCCCCTCTGGCGGCCATGTTTTTAGACGGAATAGAAGTATTTGAGCAACTTTGGTAGCAAACCACCCAATTTATGCGAAATTATTTCGAAATCCAACCAGTGTTTTATGAGGTTTTCAAACATTTCAATATAGCCATATAAGGACAAATGCCCCACCACCCTGGAGGCCATGTTTTTAGTAGGACAGGAGCAGTTTGAGAAACTTTGGTGGAAACCACCCCAAAAACATTTTTCGAAGTTCAACGAGTGGTTTCTGACAAGTTGATTTTCAAAGAGTTCAATATAGCCAGATAAGGAAAAATGGCTCCAACCCCTGTCGATCATGTTTTTCAACGGACCTGCACAATTTGAACGACTTTCGAAGAAAACCACCAAAGGCACATTAATGTGATTTTTATTTTCAAACTACAACCAGTGGTTTGTGACAAGAATAATTTCATGTTTTACTATACAACCATATAAGGTAAAATAATCCCGCCACATGGCGGTCGTCTTTTACAACGAACCGGAACCATTTGAGCATCTTCGGTAGAAAACCACACAACAAACATGTCCGTGAAATTATTCCGAAATTCAACTTGTGGTTTCTGACAAGTAGAAGGACGAACGGTCGCATGCACGACGCACGAAGTGTCGTGGTATAAATTCGCTGGCCTTCGGCCAGTGGATTTCACAATTTACGAATTATATGATTTCTAAGATATACTATCACTTTTTGGTATATAGCGATGAAATGCTTATTCTGTAGCATATAGTTACTGTAATTTTTTCCCGTTTATGGGTAAGACAACTAAACAGAAACCTACAAATTAATGCAAAATAGCACTCGATATGACCCAGTTACTTCGACCAGTGTCATTTGGTCGTTTACACAGCTCAAGTTATAAACATTTTAGGCATTTAAAAATACAGAAGAAAACTGAGTTGCTCACACCGGGGTTCGAACCTCCGACCTCCGGATCAAAAGTCTTACAATTGGATTACTCAATCAAAGTTATTCCGGTCATCCGGGTATTAAATGAGCTGACCTAGTAAATATGTGTTTTTTTTTATACATTTTTAACGACGGAGAAGAGGCCGGAACTAACGAAGACTTAAACGTTGCACCGGAAAATAATATTATTCAATGTGGGCGCGTTAAAAATGTAATCAATCAATGACCAGATATCACAGAAAGTAGGCGGAGTTAATTTTGTTATCAGACAGTTGCATAAAACAAAATATTTTATCAGGGTGGTAAAGGTAATTGTTCGCCATTGGCATAATAATATATTGTGTTGACATTTTCCCAGTCTGTGACACACTAATTACGACAATTATTATGACGGAGTTTTAATATTTCAAAGTAACAACTGTCAATTGTTGTTTCAGCAATACTAATTGTTTATTTAGATTTTTATTTGATCTTAGACAATCTAGCAAATGGTTAGGTACAGAAACAATACAATGCAATGTGTATTGTTACAACTTGACAACATTGTTTAATATATAGTTATATCCAATTCTCCGAATTTCGTATTTATCTTAAATTGTTTTATTTTTTGCGTTTATAAATGGCTCGTTTTCATGTGAATTATATCCAAGGTGCCGGTTAGAACGTCTCAACCGCCGACCTGATGATAACTGATAACTGTCTCGATTCAATTATTACAACGGATAAAATGGTATACATCATGGCAGCTGGTTTGGGTATGTCAAGGCTCGCATTTCACAGCCTACATGAGAGCGGATGTACATACTGTTTGATTACAGCCGAGATATACCATGCATTATCGTCAGTAATGAATACTATTATACGTTTCACCAAGTTCGAGAACCGAATATAAGGTTATATAATTTCACGGTCATATATAATATCATAACAATAATAGTATTCGGACTTGTTTGCACACATTTAAAAAAATCTGCATTTTTAAATGTCAAGCATGTGATATATAAGTTTGAATATTACTTAAATGTTTTTAATTATCATCTACTCTTAAAAATAACTTTACTACATATAAAATTCAACTATAGACCATTAATGATTCCACCGCTACATATAGGTACCTCGCCGTGACTTACTTTACCAACTGCGGAAGACGAGGTCGGGTATTTCAAATGAGAAATTCCGCTAATGACCAAAAAAAAATGCGCATCGATTTCCTCAGACATTACACCATTTGAGTTTGCTACATTCCATACCACCACATTGTTGCTGACGGTCGGTGGTTTATGACGCGCACGGATGACGCTAGTGATGTGATTTACACGCAGTGGATATACTGATATCAGACGGGCACGAAACAATGTATTGAGGGTTATACTGATTCATGTTTAAAGTGTTATTTAGGATAAAAACAACGCGTATTTGGTGTTCATTAATTACTTACATGTTTGGCGTAAAGCGTGCCAATAGAATGGTAGTAGCATGCTTATATGTATTGCTCTTTTTTAATAACGTTCATTATCCTTAATATCGTTACAACGCACTTGTAGAAATTTGTATATAGGGATATGTATTTTCTTTCCTGACATGTCAAGTGTTAAACCATTACACTAAACTAGTGACTATTCGGGGCTATTTATTGTTCACCAAATGTCGGTAGCTTATCCGTTGTTAATATATCTTGGACAAAAGACATTGCAGACGACAGAAAATTGTTACAGTCTGAGGCTGGTATGGGATAAATCGTATGCTAATCTTAACGCGCAACAACATTCGTCAAAAAGGTCGCTCAAGGAACTTAACGAGTAAAATGACGCTTGAACCTAGAACCGCTGATCATTGCGGAAGGCTCTCTGTTCTGAACTAGAAAGGTCTCGTTGCGTTATGACAATGCCATGTGTTTTACATGTTTTACGACTGAAATAAAAAAAATTGTTACTTGTACTAATTTTTAATCACTTTACCAAAATTATTGTGTATTTATTGTTGGCCGATGAGTTCATTTGCTTAGTATTAAAGTATATGAATCTAACATAAACACTTACAACTTACTTACACCATTTGCTTCCGGTTTTGTTATTGTTTTTTATTTTTGTAGAAGGGTTATGTAAATAATCTTAAATCAGACAAGAGTCTTGATCACATATGTATTTCACAATTGATGGAGTACACAACGTCTGGTAAATAGAGCATGTAAAACATGCACACGTTGTTAAGAACAACAACAGCGAAATATTAAAACTCTTGAAACAACACGCAAACATTACTATACGAAGACGAAGACATCATATAATATATCGTTTAGTTTAATATTGCATATTGTGTAATAATGTGTCACACATTCCTAGTACGTAAGATGAATATTGCATGACATGAATGACTTAAAAGACATAATAACGAATATAAATTATTGTTTTGTGATAATAATTATTTCAAAAAGTTATCAAATTTATAAATGAATGTGTATTGAGTTTGAACAATTTCATTTATATACTAGCCGAAATGCACACACATGTTTTGGAATCAACATTATTATTTGCATCTCAAACAATAAAATGTGTTATCCAATAACGTCAAAAATCAAGTATGGACTGTGATGGTGGTTTTTGTGAGTAATATTCGAATCGTTTCTCTCGACACTCTGTATGGCAATTGCCAAAACACTGTCTGTTATGTCCTTGCACAAGCTGTTTGAAAATGTAATGATAATTAAAAGCCTGTTGTCAATTCTCAATCCAGAGAAGATTAACCTAGAACCGCACTATGAAGGCTCCAACATTGCATGCACAGGGCTGGTTATGCCAGTGTTGGACATCCCATTACATTCGATGTCTACCAACGTAGCGACTTTTACTTTCAAATGGCTCTATCGCATACGTGTCAAACTGTGATATTATCATTTTCGTCAGCAACATAAATATAGACTTCCTTTATTCGGGGCAATTTGACATAATCGGGGTGTGTTGCCGGTCAGACCTGCAATGCTAGGCTAATAATGGTGCAAAAGATGAATTTAAATGCACACGTGCTTTACTATAATTGCAATACATTACAAAGAACGTTTGGTAAACTTTTGTACGCACAAGTGTGCCACCATTTTGTAATATTCACAACACAAGTATCGTATATAAAAAAGTAAATAATTTCGGAGCTGCTTGCAATGATCAAACAGAATATACATGTATTTAAATTCCCATAGTGTGTACCAAAGAATTACGTAATGATAACATTAAGCGTTTCACTATTCGTTAGGTATTTTCATGTGTATTGGTTAACTTTTACAAATAGAACCAACAAATATAACGATTTATAATTTATAATTTCGGAATATGTTTACTGAATGCATGTCACGTTATTTTTATTGCAAATATTATCCATATATTATATTAAATTAATAACATAGTCTTTACCAGGTGGTATGAATAGCATGCATTTAAGGAGCCAAAAGTATGCAAGCCTAGAAAACAAATACATTATGTTTGATATTGGAATAACAAAACACAACGTAACATCTTTTTTCGAGCCAGCAAACAATCAGCAAAATATTGCTAATGCAAAATAACGACATATTCTCTATGACATAACAGACATAGTAAAATAATTGAAAACAAATCAATTTCTAATAGTTCATCATAGAATAACAGTAACACAAAGGTTTATGATTTTGAAAATCATTACAGTTAACTTACAACCAGGCACATTTTAAAGTACGTTCACTTCAAGATGAAATGTAATATGTATTATTATGACTAAACATAATAAACTGCGCATCATGACAAGGTTTTTAAATACTATGTAAGTACTACATTAATTATTTATGTGTTAAAATTCAGTACATGTTATGTATTTATGTTTTGGTATGTTGTTTTCCAAAACAATGGACAGTGTCTTCACAAAAGAACCGACTTCATATCGGATCAGCTTCGGAACATTGAACGCAGTTCTAGTCTTTCAGATGACAGACATCTCTTTTACTTGCAGGTGAATATTGCTCACTTTGTCGTCTAAGCCGTTTTGAAAGTAGTATTTACGTAGACCGCTTTTCCTAAGATAAACGATGTATATGTTAATTTTATTCTCAAATCAATTTGACATACATATGATAGAATAAATGTCTTCGCCGTGAATTTTGGACGTAAATACGCTTTTAATATATAAACATTAAGAACTTTATTATACAATTGTAGTGTACCTGTAGATACATCCATATTGTCATACAGACGTAGTTTCCCCTGCACCGACGCTTGGTCTAGCGAAGAGTAAATTTGCTTGCTGCTAACATAAAGGGCACTGGCAATGTTGACTTGTAAGGCTTTGTTCATTATATAACATCAATTAACAGGCTTAAATATATAACGACGTTTACATTGATATGGTTATGCCAACATATAATTATTTAACGAGAATTAAAAAAAAAATGTTTATTTACCTCTGACCAGCATCTGAAATATTAGCACACAGCAGGAGTATTATTTTTTTAACAAACATATATGTTTGGTCTACAACCGATTGTGAAGATAACATATGCGGAGAAGGTGTTAAGTCACATGCCAAAATATTCATTTACTTTACTATCGGTATCATATTTGTGCCAACACATACAAACATAAAATAAATACAAAAACAGTATTCATGTTTGATAACATTCTTATTTGAATAGTCGTGTAGAATATTATTACAGTATCATTAAACGTTTACACTAACTAAACTGTTTTAAGGTCGCCGCTATTTCAGTAGTTTCCGCACAGTATTCATAGTGCGCGTTTTCTATTGTATTTTACCTGATGTAGATATTCTGATTGATCTTATGAACATAATACTGTTTTATGTATTGTCCCTGGGAAGTCTAAGGAGCGGTCGAACTCGTATGGCATTAAAGGAAAAACAACACGTGGGTTAGGATCGAAAAAGGGCATTTATTTAAAATGCCGTAAAATAACCAATACATTGTATATACATAACAATTTGTAATATACAATGAAAACACAAGTTTTTCCATAAATGATATAATGGGAAAAAGGGCATTTATTTAATATGCCATAAAATAACCAATACATTGTATATATATATAACAATTTGTAATATACAATGAAAACACAAGTTTTTCCATAAATGACATAACGGGCGGACAAAAACCGCCACAAAGGGAACCGGCCGCCGCCCATGAAGACCGAGACGAGACAAGTATTTGGGGGTTAAAACGTATGTAAGTGATATTAGAAGAAAAATCCTAATACTGACAAAGATCATTTAGGCTGGTGAATATAGCAACCCGCATGTATGACTAAGCACAAAAATGTAGAGAGATAACAAACAAAAACATTAAAAGCGCAAATATATGGGGAAAATTAAGTTGTATATACACATTAACCTATATTATATGTAAGATATTAAAACATATAACGGACTACATATGAATGCATCTGAATAAAATAGTAATAACATTCGGACCAAAATATTTGAGGTAAGTGACAAGGTGTGAATTCCAAGCAGAGGCTGAAATATACGCAAAATATTAGTTGCAGAATACCTCAGAAGTCACATGCCAAAATATTCATTTACTTTACTATCGGTATCATATTTGTGCCAACACATACAAACATAAAATAAATACAAGAACAGTATTCATGTTTGATAACATTCTTATTTGAATAGTCGTGTAGAATATTATTACAGTATCATTAAACGTTTACACTAACTAAACTGTTTTAAGGTCGCCGCTATTTCAGTAGTTTCCGCACAGTATACATAGTGCGCGTTTTCTATTGTATTTTACCTGATGTAGATATTCTGATTGATCTTATGAACATAATACTGTTTTATGTATTGTCCCTGGGAAGTCTAAGGAGCGGTCGAACTCGTATGGCATTAAAGGAAAAACAACACGTGGGTTAGGATCGAAAAAGGGCATTTATTTAAAATGCCGTAAAATAACCAATACATTGTATATACATAACAATTTGTAATATACAATGAAAACACAAGTTTTTCCATAAATGACATAATGGGAAAAAGGGCATTTATTTAATATGCCATAAAATAACCAATACATTGTATATATATATAACAATTTGTAATATACAATGAAAACACAAGTTTTTCCATAAATGACATAACGGGCGGCCAAAAACCGCCACAAAGGGAACCGGCCGCCGCCCATTTAGACCGAGACGAGACAAGTATTTGGGGGTTAAAACGTATGTAAGTGATATTAGAAGAAAAATCCTAATACTGACAAAGATCATTTAGGCTGGTGAATATAGCAACCCGCATGTACGACTAAGCACAAAAATGTAGAGAGATAACAAACAAAAACATTAAAAGCGCAAATATATGGGGAAAATTAAGTTGTATATACACATTGACCTATATTATATGTAAGATATTAAAACATATAACGGACTACATATGAATGCATCTGAATAAAATAGTAATAACATTCGGACCAAAATATTTGAGGTAAGTGACAAGGTGTGAATTCCAAGCAGAGGCTGAAATATACGCAAAATATTAGTTGCAGAATACCTCAGAAGTCACATGCCAAAATATTCATTTACTTTACTATCGGTATCATATTTGTGCCAACACATACAAACATAAAATAAATACAAGAACAGTATTCATGTTTGATAACATTCTTATTTGAATAGTCGTGTAGAATATTATTACAGTATCATTAAACGTTTACACTAACTAAACTGTTTTAAGGTCGCCGCTATTTCAGTAGTTTCCGCACAGTATACATAGTGCGCGTTTTCTATTGTATTTTACCTGATGTAGATATTCTGATTGATCTTATGAACATAATACTGTTTTATGTATTGTCCCTGGGAAGTCTAAGGAGCGGTCGAACTCGTATGGCATTAAAGGAAAAACAACACGTGGGTTAGGATCGAAAAAGGGCATTTATTTAAAATGCCGTAAAATAACCAATACATTGTATATACATAACAATTTGTAATATACAATGAAAACACAAGTTTTTCCATAAATGACATAATGGGAAAAAGGGCATTTATTTAATATGCCATAAAATAACCAATACATTGTATATATATATATAACAATTTGTAATATACAATGAAAACACAAGTTTTTCCATAAATGACATAACGGGCGGACAAAAACCGCCACAAAGGGAACCGGCCGCCGCCCATGAAGACCGAGACGAGACAAGTATTTGGGGGTTAAAACGTATGTGAGTGATATTAGAAGAAAAATCCTAATACTGACAAAGATCATTTAGGCTGGTGAATATAGCAACCCGCATGTACGACTAAGCACAAAAATGTAGAGAGATAACAAACAAAAACATTAAAAGCGCAAATATATGGGGAAAATTAAGTTGTATATACACATTGACCTATATTATATGTAAGATATTAAAACATATAACGGACTACATATGAATGCATCTGAATAAAATAGTAATAACATTCGGACCAAAATATTTGAGGTAAGTGACAAGGTGTGAATTCCAAGCAGAGGCTGAAATATTCGCAAAATATTAGTTGCAGAATACCTCAGAAGTCACATGCCAAAATATTCATTTACTTTACTATCGGTATCATATTTGTGCCAACACATACAAACATAAAATAAATACAAAAACAGTATTCATGTTTGATAACATTCTTATTTGAATAGTCGTGTAGAATATTATTACAGTATCATTAAACGTTTACACTAACTAAACTGTTTTAAGGTCGCCGCTATTTCAGTAGTTTCCGCACAGTATACATAGTGCGCGTTTTCTATTGTATTTTACCTGATGTAGATATTCTGATTGATCTTATGAACATAATACTGTTTTATGTATTGTCCCTGGGAAGTCTAAGGAGCGGTCGAACTCGTATGGCATTAAAGGAAAAACAACACGTGGGTTAGGATCGAAAAAGGGCATTTATTTAAAATGCCGTAAAATAACCAATACATTGTATATACATAACAATTTGTAATATACAATGAAAACACAAGTTTTTCCATAAATGACATAATGGGAAAAAGGGCATTTATTTAATATGCCATAAAATAACCAATACATTGTATATATATATATAACAATTTGTAATATACAATGAAAACACAAGTTTTTCCATAAATGACATAACGGGCGGCCAAAAACCGCCACAAAGGGAACCGGCCGCCGCCCATGAAGACCGAGACGAGACAAGTATTTGGGGGTTAAAACGTATGTAAGTGATATTAGAAGAAAAATCCTAATACTGACAAAGATCATTTAGGCTGGTGAATATAGCAACCCGCATGTACGACTAAGCACAAAAATGTAGAGAGATAACAAACAAAAACATTAAAAGCGCAAATATATGGGGAAAATTAAGTTGTATATACACATTGACCTATATTATATGTAAGATATTAAAACATATAACGGACTACATATGAATGCATCTGAATAAAATAGTAATAACATTCGGACCAAAATATTTGAGGTAAGTGACAAGGTGTGAATTCCAAGCAGAGGCTGAAATATACGCAAAATATTAGTTGCAGAATACCTCAGAAGTCACATGCCAAAATATTCATTTACTTTACTATCGGTATCATATTTGTGCCAACACATACAAACATAAAATAAATACAAGAACAGTATTCATGTTTGATAACATTCTTATTTGAATAGTCGTGTAGAATATTATTACAGTATCAATAAACGTTTACACTAACTAAACTGTTTTAAGGTCGCCGCTATTTCAGTAGTTTCCGCACAGTATACATAGTGCGCGTTTTCTATTGTATTTTACCTGATGTAGATATTCTGATTGATCTTATGAACATAATACTGTTTTATGTATTGTCCCTGGGAAGTCTAAGGAGCGGTCGAACTCGTATGGCATTAAAGGAAAAACAACACGTGGGTTAGGATCGAAAAAGGGCATTTATTTAAAATGCCGTAAAATAACCAATACATTGTATATACATAACAATTTGTAATATACAATGAAAACACAAGTTTTTCCATAAATGACATAATGGGAAAAAGGGCATTTATTTAATATGCCATAAAATAACCAATACATTGTATATATATATATAACAATTTGTAATATACAATGAAAACACAAGTTTTTCCATAAATGACATAACGGGCGGACAAAAACCGCCACAAAGGGAACCGGCCGCCGCCCATGAAGACCGAGACGAGACAAGTATTTGGGGGTTAAAACGTATGTAAGTGATATTAGAAGAAAAATCCTAATACTGACAAAGATCATTTAGGCTGGTGAATATAGCAACCCGCATGTACGACTAAGCACAAAAATGTAGAGAGATAACAAACAAAAACATTAAAAGCGCAAATATATGGGGAAAATTAAGTTGTATATACACATTGACCTATATTATATGTAAGATATTAAAACATATAACGGACTACATATGAATGCATCTGAATAAAATAGTAATAACATTCGGACCAAAATATTTGAGGTAAGTGACAAGGTGTGAATTCCAAGCAGAGGCTGAAATATACGCAAAATATTAGTTGCAGAATACCTCAGAAGTCACATGCCAAAATATTCATTTACTTTACTATCGGTATCATATTTGTGCCAACACATACAAACATAAAATAAATACAAAAACAGTATTCATGTTTGATAACATTCTTATTTGAATAGTCGTGTAGAATATTATTACAGTATCATTAAACGTTTACACTAACTAAACTGTTTTAAGGTCGCCGCTATTTCAGTAGTTTCCGCACAGTATACATAGTGCGCGTTTTCTATTGTATTTTACCTGATGTAGATATTCTGATTGATCTTATGAACATAATACTGTTTTATGTATTGTCCCTGGGAAGTCTAAGGAGCGGTCGAACTCGTATGGCATTAAAGGAAAAACAACACGTGGGTTAGGATCGAAAAAGGGCATTTATTTAAAATGCCGTAAAATAACCAATACATTGTATATACATAACAATTTGTAATATACAATGAAAACACAAGTTTTTCCATAAATGACATAATGGGAAAAAGGGCATTTATTTAATATGCCATAAAATAACCAATACATTGTATATATATATATAACAATTTGTAATATACAATGAAAACACAAGTTTTTCCATAAATGACATAACGGGCGGCCAAAAACCGCCACAAAGGGAACCGGCCGCCGCCCATGAAGACCGAGACGAGACAAGTATTTGGGGGTTAAAACGTATGTAAGTGATATTAGAAGAAAAATCCTAATACTGACAAAGATCATTTAGGCTGGTGAATATAGCAACCCGCATGTACGACTAAGCACAAAAATGTAGAGAGATAACAAACAAAAACATTAAAAGCGCAAATATATGGGGAAAATTAAGTTGTATATACACATTGACCTATATTATATGTAAGATATTAAAACATATAACGGACTACATATGAATGCATCTGAATAAAATAGTAATAACATTCGGACCAAAATATTTGAGGTAAGTGACAAGGTGTGAATTCCAAGCAGAGGCTGAAATATACGCAAAATATTAGTTGCAGAATACCTCAGAAGTCACATGCCAAAATATTCATTTACTTTACTATCGGTATCATATTTGTGCCAACACATACAAACATAAAATAAATACAAGAACAGTATTCATGTTTGATAACATTCTTATTTGAATAGTCGTGTAGAATATTATTACAGTATCATTAAACGTTTACACTAACTAAACTGTTTTAAGGTCGCCGCTATTTCAGTAGTTTCCGCACAGTATACATAGTGCGCGTTTTCTATTGTATTTTACCTGATGTAGATATTCTGATTGATCTTATGAACATAATACTGTTTTATGTATTGTCCCTGGGAAGTCTAAGGAGCGGTCGAACTCGTATGGCATTAAAGGAAAAACAACACGTGGGTTAGGATCGAAAAAGGGCATTTATTTAAAATGCCGTAAAATAACCAATACATTGTATATACATAACAATTTGTAATATACAATGAAAACACAAGTTTTTCCATAAATGACATAATGGGAAAAAGGGCATTTATTTAATATGCCATAAAATAACCAATACATTGTATATATATATATAACAATTTGTAATATACAATGAAAACACAAGTTTTTCCATAAATGACATAACGGGCGGACAAAAACCGCCACAAAGGGAACCGGCCGCCGCCCATGAAGACCGAGACGAGACAAGTATTTGGGGGTTAAAACGTATGTAAGTGATATTAGAAGAAAAATCCTAATACTGACAAAGATCATTTAGGCTGGTGAATATAGCAACCCGCATGTACGACTAAGCACAAAAATGTAGAGAGATAACAAACAAAAACATTAAAAGCGCAAATATATGGGGAAAATTAAGTTGTATATACACATTGACCTATATTATATGTAAGATATTAAAACATATAACGGACTACATATGAATGCATCTGAATAAAATAGTAATAACATTCGGACCAAAATATTTGAGGTAAGTGACAAGGTGTGAATTCCAAGCAGAGGCTGAAATATACGCAAAATATTAGTTGCAGAATACCTCAGAAGTCACATGCCAAAATATTCATTTACTTTACTATCGGTATCATATTTGTGCCAACACATACAAACATAAAATAAATACAAAAACAGTATTCATGTTTGATAACATTCTTATTTGAATAGTCGTGTAGAATATTATTACAGTATCATTAAACGTTTACACTAACTAAACTGTTTTAAGGTCGCCGCTATTTCAGTAGTTTCCGCACAGTATACATAGTGCGCGTTTTCTATTGTATTTTACCTGATGTAGATATTCTGATTGATCTTATGAACATAATACTGTTTTATGTATTGTCCCTGGGAAGTCTAAGGAGCGGTCGAACTCGTATGGCATTAAAGGAAAAACAACACGTGGGTTAGGATCGAAAAAGGGCATTTATTTAAAATGCCGTAAAATAACCAATACATTGTATATACATAACAATTTGTAATATACAATGAAAACACAAGTTTTTCCATAAATGACATAATGGGAAAAAGGGCATTTATTTAATATGCCATAAAATAACCAATACATTGTATATATATATATAACAATTTGTAATATACAATGAAAACACAAGTTTTTCCATAAATGACATAACGGGCGGCCAAAAACCGCCACAAAGGGAACCGGCCGCCGCCCATGAAGACCGAGACGAGACAAGTATTTGGGGGTTAAAACGTATGTAAGTGATATTAGAAGAAAAATCCTAATACTGACAAAGATCATTTAGGCTGGTGAATATAGCAACCCGCATGTACGACTAAGCACAAAAATGTAGAGAGATAACAAACAAAAACATTAAAAGCGCAAATATATGGGGAAAATTAAGTTGTATATACACATTGACCTATATTATATGTAAGATATTAAAACATATAACGGACAACATATGAATGCATCTGAATAAAATAGTAATAACATTCGGACCAAAATATTTGAGGTAAGTGACAAGGTGTGAATTCCAAGCAGAGGCTGAAATATACGCAAAATATTAGTTGCAGAATACCTCAGAAGTCACATGCCAAAATATTCATTTACTTTACTATCGGTATCATATTTGTGCCAACACATACAAACATAAAATAAATACAAGAACAGTATTCATGTTTGATAACATTCTTATTTGAATAGTCGTGTAGAATATTATTACAGTATCATTAAACGTTTACACTAACTAAACTGTTTTAAGGTCGCCGCTATTTCAGTAGTTTCCGCACAGTATACATAGTGCGCGTTTTCTATTGTATTTTACCTGATGTAGATATTCTGATTGATCTTATGAACATAATACTGTTTTATGTATTGTCCCTGGGAAGTCTAAGGAGCGGTCGAACTCGTATGGCATTAAAGGAAAAACAACACGTGGGTTAGGATCGAAAAAGGGCATTTATTTAAAATGCCGTAAAATAACCAATACATTGTATATACATAACAATTTGTAATATACAATGAAAACACAAGTTTTTCCATAAATGACATAATGGGAAAAAGGGCATTTATTTAATATGCCATAAAATAACCAATACATTGTATATATATATAACAATTTGTAATATACAATGAAAACACAAGTTTTTCCATAAATGACATAACGGGCGGACAAAAACCGCCACAAACGGAACCGGCCGCCGCCCATGAAGACCGAGACGAGACAAGTATTTGGGGGTTAAAACGTATGTAAGTGATATTAGAAGAAAAATCCTAATACTGACAAAGATCATTTAGGCTGGTGAATATAGCAACCCGCATGTACGACTAAGCACAAAAATGTAGAGAGATAACAAACAAAAACATTAAAAGCGCAAATATATGGGGAAAATTAAGTTGTATATACACATTGACCTATATTATATGTAAGATATTAAAACATATAACGGACTACATATGAATGCATCTGAATAAAATAGTAATAACATTCGGACCAAAATATTTGAGGTAAGTGACAAGGTGTGAATTCCAAGCAGAGGCTGAAATATACGCAAAATATTAGTTGCAGAATACCTCAGAAACAAATAAAATAGAAGGCAGTAAATAAAAGATATTTAAATTGAAATAAGTACATAGTAGGTCAGTGTAGTGTGACAATATTATAGGACAAGTCGCAGTGAGTAGTATGCCAAGCTGTGAAGCTTTGCAGCTCTATACTGACAGACCATAACCTAAGGTGAAAACATCATATACTCTAAATTCATTCGCAAAAAAAATAGTAAAAAGAAAACAGGACCACATGATTTATGTGTGCGATAACAATAAAATAACACATGTATGTGTACGTACAGTTGCAACAGGAAAGATCAGCTCTGCATCCTTAAACTGTCTGAGTCTAACAGAAGATTTTGACATGTGTATGCAACTGCATATAATACTAGAAAGCTCTGCAGCCTTAAACTGTCAGAGCATTTCAGTTAATACAAGGTAGCACAAAAGGTTGCTGCAATGCAGCAGTAAGGCTATTTAATAAAATGGGTACATGTAAATAAACCCACAGTAGCTGGAAGTAACAATTCAATAATATAATTATCTGTATAGAAACAAACATGCAATTCTGCAGCCTTAAACTGTCAGAACATGGTAGCATAATATGTTGCTGCAAGGCAGTTAAAAAACTGTTGAAGAAAACAAGTAAATAGACCCCACAGTAGTGGAATGCAAACATTGATGAACATAATGATATGTACATGTATAATAGAAAACATAACTCTGTAGTCTTAAACTGTCAGAAGATGGTAGCATAATAGGTTGCTACAAAGCAGTAATAACGTACATGTAAATAGACCCACAGTAGTGGAAAGGTAACCATGCAATGACATAATTATATGTATAAAAACAAACATGCAATTCTGCAGCCTTAAACCGTCAGAATATGTTAGAATAAGATGTTGGTATAAAGCAGTTTTAACACAGTTCCATACAACAGGTAGATAGATCCGCAGTAGGTAAAGGAAACCATGCAATAACATAATTATACATGTATGTAAAGAAACAATCATTCAATTCTGCAGCTTAAACTGTCAGAATATGGTAGCATAATAGGTTGGTAAATAGCAGTTATACAACTGTTCCATAAAACAGGTAAATCGACCTACAGAAGTAAATGGTAATATTGATGTAGAAAACATGTAACTCGGCAGCCTTGAACTGTCAGACCATGAAAGGTTTGGACCTCAAAAAACTATGACACACAGAGGGCAGAGGCAAGAAGTAGATAAATATGACATACATACGAAACACCAATAAAATAATAAATATGCAAGTGCATTGATCAAGCGCTGCAGCCTTAAAGTTAAACTGTCAGAGCTGCACCAACGGCTTCCATATAAATGGATTGCCGACTAAAAGTACAACAAATTTACTGCATTGAACTAAGACCAAGGAGGATAAGTGTGAAATGACAATACAAGTGCATAAGAATATATATATAATAACATGCAACAATGAAACTCTGCAGCCTTAAACTGTCAGATCACAAGTTATGTTTGCAAAGAAGTGAATTATGAAAGAAGGTGACATACAACATGCAAATAATAAATATATAAGTACATTGATGAAGCTCTGCAGCCTTAAACTGTCAGAGCACTACCAAAGGCTTCCATAATATAAATTGATGGCCTTCTAAAAAACTGTAAAACGACAAAACAAAAACATAGGAATGTATATATATCAACATTCAACAAAGAAGCTCTGCAGCCTTAAACTGTCAGCGTTTAGAGAATGAATGTATGCAATAAGGTAACAAAAAAGCATGCAAATAAGCACAAGTATGCCCTATTTGATGGAATAATGCTGTATAAAGGAATGATGCTCAGAAGCCTTCAGCTGTCAAAGCATAACACGTGTCAACATCAGCATGTGCATACAAACTGTCATTAAAGGATACAACATCAATATTCCCAAAAGAAAAAGAAACAATAGTATTAATAAATTATGTTCAAAATTGACAAAGTTCTGCAGCCTTAGACTGTCGGACCATACAATTTTCAACCTACAAGTTGACAGACAACTGCGAAGAAAACGCAGTACATGAATCTAGAATTTAAAATAACAATATTCTAACAAAAGTATGTAGAGAAGTTATTAAGCTATGCAGTCTGAGACTGTCAGAGGATGACAAGGGAAACAATATTTGTTGGCAAACAAGCCTTAAAGGAAATGTCGTTAAAGGTAGTTTGACGCTCACAGGAAGCTTTTGTAAAGAAATGATATTAGAACATGTGCAGTAATATGAAAGCTCTACAGCCTTAAACTGTCAATCATGACAAACTAGAATTATTATGTTTTGAATTGTTGGCAAATCAGCCTGAGTTAATGAAAAGTATGTAACAAAACAATGTACATTGTACTATTATAATATAAGTATGGCAGGATGTTTATAAAGCGCGGCAGCCTCGAACTGTCAGAGCCAATGTTAACGGTTAATATGCATAAAAAAAACTTAAACTGGACCATGTGATGTTATTGGTTTTCAAACAATTTATATATTAAAGGTGACAGCAATTAAACAAACACAATGAAACATAAATAGCAACGATTTAGGAACATATAAGTTTTCTCTGAGCTTATAGTAGTAAAACTGTATGACTATGTGAAGAAGAACCTACTGCATAAGAACGATATGTATGTGTTAATGTGTAATAAAATAAAGAGCATAATAATGATTGAAACTGTTAAAAGCAACCAAGAAAACTACAATTATAGCGAGTACACTGGAGGCAGTCAGATAAAATGGGAACTGCTGGTATAGTGGTGAAGTGATAACATGGGTTGGGACCAAGAACAGCAGACAGCAAGATGGTGTAGCACATATAGGTATATTGATAATAGAGACATGCAACAGAGGAAAAGACTCAAGAGCCACTTAGTGTAGATAGATCATTGGAGACAGGCGTCATATCAAATGGTATTTAAATATTTTGGCCACAATCTCGGACTTAGAGACTCCATTTGTAGAAGAAAACAGTACTGAAACATAACATGAGGGCAGTATTAGAAGAAAAACATAGTAAGATTAAGAAGACATAACCCTTTTGTGGAGTTACAGGAAATCATAGGTATTATTGTATGACAATAGCCTATATGGCTTGGTAATACAAATATAGTAGTAAGACTACTTGTAGGCAGTGAAAGATGTGAGATGAGTGGGCAAGTAAAGTGGACAATGTTTAAACCGCCTTCTTGAAAACCGCAAGGGTAAGAATGCATGTGACTGTGAGTTTGGTGGAGCGAGTGGCCATATCAATTTAAAATAGACATGTACAGAACACACAATGCATGTTGATAATGGAACGTTGTTTACAATGGAACTTTGGTAATATACAGATGCGTCGCAAACCCCGGATGCGGTAAACAGGCTGGCTGTGAATGAACTTGCAAGGTGGTGGACAGGATTTGCACAGCTTAGTTGCACCAGGCGATGTCTGGAAGGTAACCTGAAATTTCCAT
This sequence comes from Congeria kusceri, assembly GCA_027627225.1. NCBI lineage: Eukaryota > Metazoa > Mollusca > Bivalvia > Myida > Dreissenidae > Congeria > Congeria kusceri. The sequence goes on along the minus strand of CM051030.1, from coordinate 29,963,041 downwards.
CCGGCCAGCGTTGGGTTGATGCGTGGATGGAAGAGAGAACACTTTCGAGGCCAGGTTGCTCGAAGCACTTGATGGCACAGTCGACTGGTGTAAAACTGCAGCCCTGCTGTGAAGCTGATGACTCCCTGTCGATAAAACATGAAAAATGTGAAAAACATGCAATAATATAAATGTAAAATAGGTGTTGGTGCAAACAACACATACTAAAGACTGAATACCGCTGACCGTTTTCAAATTATATGGCTTGAAAATGTAAAGAAAGAACCCAGAAAACAACATCTAGTAACAGTTGCTGTGTAAGTTGGGTACTTAAAAGGCAATGGCAGTCATAGAAACTGACACTGTAATGCAAAATGGAATAAGCAATGCAAGACATGAATCAAATCTCATCAATTAAATAAATATATGTAATTTAGTAGTGGTGTGAAGAGCTAAGCAATTCCCACATAAACACCGTATGAAATGGAATTTAAGGCATAAATTTGATAATGCATCATGAACTGGCCAAAACCGACTCCAGTTAGAGTATGGCATTGATGTGTGTGAACTCTAAACATTGAAACACACAGACAAATATATAAATGCAGCGTGAAGTGTAAACTAAATCACGCTTAATAACGCCCTCAAAAGGCACAATAATAAAATCATGTGGCGTGTAGTATGAAATCCATCACGCAAAATAATAACTATGAAATAGCATGAACGTCAAGTATGTCATGCCGTTAGAAACTAAATCGAAAAGTTGCTATTCGACTATGATGTCAATGCAAAAATAATAATACTGACAGGGTAAGTTATAAATGTTATGTGGCACGTAAATATCTAGCCAATTTAAGGCTAAAAAACGGGTTGCTTTGCGACAATACTGTCAAAATAAAACCTGCCATACAAGGCTTACAAGCATAACAAGTCACCCTAAAAAGAAAGGTTTACTTAGCTTGTTAACTGTAGGTGGATCGATTAAGGTGAATAACAGCATCCAGAAAAGATGGCCTGTCAGGCTGTTGTACGTTGAACTGAACCCTCAAATTCATTCCTGGCAAATGACGCATTTGGCAGCGGTAGCGAAGTCCGGACATCGTTTGGCAGGCAGTAAGAGTTTCTCAATGTAATTTCCTGTACTTTGTAGGCACTTAAGTACTCCTCACACCTGTCGACAGATCGACAGGAAGACCGGAACGTTTACAGTTATAGTGCGATGCTGATATTGCTAGGCGCAGCCATATTGAATCCCGTCGATTCTCGCTGAGATATTCGAGATGTCATTCCTTTGTTCTTTTACGTCGTATTTTTAGAAATCGATCCGCCACGTAATATAAACTACAATACTGATCAAGCGTTGAATAATAAACCATCCTGAACTTTGATAACGCAGTTTGTGAACGGCAAAAAATGCACGTCTCAAAAGCTGCATTTAACAGCTGATTTTTTTTTTTTTAATGCAAAATGGTGAGGCATCCGCCAGCACCAAATATAATGTAAAACAATGAGTTCTACGTATTCTGATTGGCTAACTAACACCACGTGATGAAACACTTGTATACGATTGGATATTGACTACTGAGCTAAGGTTAACTTGCACTAAACAATTTACGTGAACAATAACATAAACATTTGTATGTGTTCATAACATATAAATGATGTTTCGCCACGATGTATCCGTTTAAGACAATTACCAAATGTTAAGTATGTTATGTGTATCGAACATAAACAAACTTTTGAAACTTTGAGAGCGGTGACTAAAATTATATAACCAACAAAACTTTGTTGTGTCATAATTATTACTTACCTAGATATTCGTACTGTTGGATGTTTCTATCATCGCTGTGACTCTCAGCCGTTGTGCTATGTTCATTATGTCTAAAGAAATACACGAGCCAAAAAAGAAATCAGACAATTGACACAAAAAAGATACCACCTATACATTCGTGAACATCAAAATGTAGGTAATGGTGGAAATTGTAAATGCAAACATTTAAGTAAAGTAAGTTGACAAGCAATTGCAATATTATTTGTCGTCCTGAAAACAATATACGGTTAATAAATACTACCTACCTAATCACGTTGGAAAACCGAAGGTTGTCATATTCTCCTAGAAAATAACAATGTTAACACGTTTTCATAAAAATAAGCAACGTGTACAATATTTTATTTTGATTTCGTCAGATGAACATTGTACCTATGTTGACATCGTTATTGAATACATAATACAATATTCGTTGTTGTACATAAAGCTTTTTACCATTGTTCACAACAACTCCACGGGTTTCTTCATAAACAACTCGCCCAGTTAATTCTACAAACAAATTCATACATGTTAATTGGCTATAGCAGTAAGATAAAAGCGTGCATATTATTTTTCTTTTCTGGTGCAACATTTTATGTGCTCGTAGTACATAAATATATGCATTTGCACATACGCATATATTAGTAAATTCAAATATACATACATAATTGTGCGATGTATTAATGATTTAAAAGAGACTACACTTTTACAATAAAACAGGAAAAACATTTTACAAATACAGAATTGCAATGTATACATATAATAAGAGATCCTTGCATCATCTAAAAACCTGTTATATTGAACATTTTTGACAAAGACAACATTTACAGGCGTACATTAAATTAACAGTTTCATCATAAGCATTATCTAAACATGTTCTGACAAGTAACTTCATGCTTTACGGCTGTGTATAAGTTCGAAATTTGGTGTGCTTCTAGAAAATGTATCGTTTTATTATTAGACATAATATATTTTAATTATCCATTTATGAATGTGTTATTCCAATTATCATATCTTGACATGTTATACCGTAGCTGGTATTATATCTCTTTACAATATGGATAGCAAATTTAATAATTTTTTGAGAATGTGTAGAGTTGCAGAAGAAGTGTGTAATATTATCCTCTTCGTTTTTACAAAATATACAAAGAATGTCAGCAACTAGTTTGATGTTAAACGTAAGCGATTTCGTTTGCAAGACGTTGTGAACTATTCTGAATTAAGAACCATTAAATATATAAGAATATGTCTTTACAAGTTCGAATGCAGTCAATACAAAAAAATCTTTTATCACTGTTATTAATACAAAAAATATACTTTTTTTATTTTTAGGACTTGTTACTACCTTTTTTAAGTATATGTCTTTGAATTTTATTCGCAAAGGTAAACTTTTCACCAAACTTCTTACATACGTATAGTTCTGGTGAAACCTCGACAAAAGTAAAACATAAATTTGTTTGATCCTATAGTCCAAGATTCTTTGTTAATAAAATGCTCTTATCTATCAAACTATCTCTAACAAAACGAATACCTCTTTTATAAAGACATTATATTTATTATTATTGTCAATTTAATAACTGTCATTATAAGATAATGACACATCCAGGATATATTCACTTTCCTTATCAATTACAATTTATAGCTTTTTAAAACATCTAGACAAAATTTACATTCCAAGTTTACACTTCCCTTTAAGGCAAACATTTTACTGGTGTTAAAATGTGTTTAATATAAATGAACAATTAACACATTTTGTGTTATGATTCCCATCTCCTAGCACAATTATGTATAGCAATGCTATTTGCATATGTTTTTCAACAGAACAAGCATGTATCATTTTAATCCCCCTTTATATATCTTAAAGGGAGTTGTTCACAGATATGCAAATTGACAATTTTCTATTTTTTTTGTCATAGATCACAAAAATACATTATATAAAAACACGCAAAATATCACTACTGACGAAGAAATATATTGGCAATTTAGTGTCATTGATAAAAATTATCAATTTTCATACATAAAAATATATAGCGTTTGTTACGCTTTCCATAGATATTTTAGAAAACATGTGTACCACATACATAACGTTAACAATTCACAATAATGATTGGCAGTCAGAAAAGCCGAGTGGTTACAGCGACAGTTTTGCGATCCCGGCGGACGTGGTTCGAGTTCCGGCTAAGGCAAATGTTTTAAATGTATTTTGTTTTCTTTATTCAATATCTTCTTTTGGTCAGTCCAACTTCTGTAGACTTTGCAGTAAAGATATTAAATGACGTTTTCTAAAAATACTAACATCTGTTAACAATTCCCTTTATTAACTTTGCATTTTAATTTAATTGATTTTGCCCATATAAAGTCAAAACCAAGAATGTTATTTGTTTCGTTATGTATATGTTTTATATTGGTAAGATGACGCAAATAATAGGGTAAGTAGAGGGAGAAACAGCGACTTTAGTATCGTTATTCTTCCTATTTGTGTTATATTTTATATTACGCCGATTCAAATGATTTATTAAATGTTTGATACGGTTGATAGTATTATCAAAATTGTCCATGTCAATGTTGTCTTAGTTAATATCATTTACTATTCCAAGCACTATTATTGTCGTCTTACCCCGTTTCCGGACGCATTTGATTTCGTATCTTCTAAGTCCAACAACAACCAGCACTATGAGTATTACTCCACAGAGACCTCCAATTATTCCTCCAGCGATCACACCTGTATTAGTACGTGATGCGGCAGTCGTCTCCTCTGCAATGTATAATGTAAACACTAAATCGAAGCTGATTGTTCAAGCAAATTTCACAACTAAGTGTTATGTAATCATTCGTTGGTGAAAACCTTGAGTGATATAAAAAAGATGACACATAAAATGTTTTACTCATTGGTATATCATTACTTACAATTGTGGACATTGTACGAGTAATTTTATATGCAGTTGTTTCAAGAATAGTTGCAACGACGGATGTGATATTTAAGGCCCTACACTTAGTTCTAGAAATATTCCAAACATACTAGTTGTCTCTGCGTTGTAGTCGTAATAATTACGTGTTTGTAATAATTTTAGACACATACTAATTTGAAGAGGCTATATCTTAATGTTCTTAAAGTGATACCGTTTGCACTTGAAATAAATTGAAAATGGATATTTCTATGTTAATAAGGAGAAAATCCAAACACGCTTAAATAGAATTATTATTTTATATTTGAAAACACCCTAAAATTTTACGTGGACGATTAAGTTGTGCATAGAAATAATAACTTTCACATAATTTAAATTGTTTGCATGTAGTAACATACAGGAAATTAGAATCTCTAACAATTAGTAATCTATATAATGAATGGCGGCAGGCTCAATAAACACCATACCCGTATGTTATCACATGTCGCTGTTTTTTCCGTAACAAAAAAAAACGGAACAGTACACTTGTCACATGTAGAACCAATATAAGTTCGTTGCAAAAATCACCAGTGGTACGGTAATTCATCGTGCAACCAGAACACGTACGCGAATGCTGATGCGTCCGTGAATGCGATTGGTGACATAATTTAAGATGGCATTTATTGCAAACGCGTTTTCCATCTAAGGGTGAATATAAACTAGGTGCATTGAATGTTTGAATAACAAAGTAGACGTTTTGGGTTGAAATGTCCATAACGATTATTTCTATACATGTTTTAGTTGCGATTGGTAATTATGTCTTCATTATAGACACGTATAGACGAAACTCAACATTTGAGTAAGAGGGTGTAGAAAGGTTCAGTACCTACCAACTAATACATATATAATTTACACATTTTGAAAACCAAAGACAATTGTATTGCGCTATATTATTGTTTAGCATTTTGAAATGATTCTAGACAGGTACTATACTTCTGTGCAACATCCAATGAAAATTGTAAAAATAACGAGACATTAATATCAATATTCTCTAAAGTAAATATTTAAGTATATTTTTTATTATTGTGGGGTTCAAACAATCAAATCTTAGACAATTTTACGGGGGCGTACGAAGCCTCCACCCCCCTCTAAATCTGCCAACGATTGATATAAGTTGTGTTCAAAAAATAAATTCCTTAATTGTTTTTGCTTTTTAAGAAAGTGAACACTTTGCTAAAAACACAAGTGTCATCGTCTTCCCGAAATGTTGCATTTAACACCTGAGTCACGTACAGCCTTAATCTTATGCACCTGAAAGAATAGACTGGTGGACCTGCATACATGCTATGAATTAGAGTACTTTAGAAATTATTTTATCTATATGGGACCAACAAAAATAACAAAACGCTTCTACCTTATATTTATATGCGGGTATGTAACTGTATGTTTTGCCCGATATGCTTGACCTCGAGTAGAATTTTGCGTCGTCCTTACCTTTGCATTTCTTCTGTAATTAGTCCGAGAGATATCTTTCTAAACAGTAACACCTATATGGCTGTAAATGAAACGACTTGAACCATGTTTTTGTTTGAAAACAATTAATAAAACACTTAAAGAGTATGGGCTTTTTCCCTTTTTACCAAAATGTATTAAAGAGTTGTAAGCTGTAAGTATGTCTAATACAAGGTAACGTTAGATATCATTAACCTTCTCCCGTTATTGATGCAAAATATGTTATCATGCAAAATGCACTTAGTGCATACATGATCGAAACAGTAGACACGCTGGGAAATGATCCCTTGAGTAGTATTTTATTCTAGTTCACATAAATGTCGTGGTTATGCATGTTAACCACAATACACAGTATTAATTTATACTAGGCAAACCTTTTCTTATCTCAACATTTGCAGCAAAGCATCTCCTACGATGTTAAATGTTAACAATATTGCACGATTCAACAATTCGGACCTTAAACTGGTTTTCATATAGGCCAATGTTTTCTCCAACAAACGATCAATTAAAATACTATATTGCCGTCGTTGAAACCACATATTCATGGAAGGAGAAGGTGTTTTCAATAACACTATAAGTAAAGTACTCTGGCTGCAATGGACAACCTGCACAAGTTTTCACGCAAAATGTCAAACACTATATGTCAAACAATATCTATATATATATCAAACACTACATGTCAAACAATATAATCGTCACTTAAACATATAAGTATATGTATAATGCAATGTTATTGCATAGTTGTCCTGATGGGATCCGATTTACTGAGTATCCGATGTCCTTAATATCCATAGACATGCATTATGTACACTACGACTTCCCTAAAAAGGAATGCATGTTCAACATAGCTACGTTGAAACGCACATGTAACAAACAAAATTCATACGGATCTGTGTTAACTAGTTTATTTTTTGCAAATAAAGCAAAATAAATTGAAAAAAATCATGTAACAATGCGTATTTTTACAGTTAGAAAGAACATACAATTTTTAAATAAGTTTTAACCTTTTTTTTTAAATTAATTTGCTCGGGTTATAAACCTTCAAATTTTTTATAATTATTGAAATGAAATATATTGTCTATTTATTCACAAGAGATTTTGCCCTTCATGGGGGTGATAATGGAACATTTTCACAAGAAGAGGTCCCACATATTCTTGTAATGTGTGTGTGCTTTTAAATTATTTTAAAATATATATCAGAAAATATAATGCATGCAAAATATCCAGTACACATACACCTGTAACTGCTCTTTGTTGTACAATACTTGTAAGCCGTACGTAAATTTTATATCGGGAACCAATTCAGAGTTTCTAAATTATTTATATAATATTATATTATATTTATTATATTATGACAGTTTAATCACAGTAAAACAACAACGCCGTAAAGTAATTAATGAATTAAACTTCATAATTAACATTGTTGTTTTAGTTATATTGAAGATATATGCATAGGTTTTTAGTAATGTATTATTCAAACCAGGCAAAACATTTGGGTACAAACGTGACGTCGCGCAATACCGAAAAAATCAACACAACTTGGTACACAAACTTGAACTACAAAACTTACAGAATTATATTAATACAAATAGACACAAATACTGTATAATGCATTTATCACTGCAATCAAAGTACGAGGGATGATCAAAAACAACGTAGACGTTTTTCATATTTTAGACATATACATGTAAATAATTCATAGAAAAACGTACTTTAAAAGAAACTGGATAATATGTGTCATCAATTTACAAACTTTCATCGATTTTGCTCTTCTCTGTTAAAAGTGGAAGGCGTTAAAAATGAGTCACTCTAGACAACCCGGAGCACGTCAACTGGAATTAAATGACGACGGTAACCTCATTTATTTCAAGGAAGGTTCTTGTTTCTTTAAAATTAATCAGTTTTATCGAATATTTTCATTACATTATTTAATAAATGATTATTGTGTTGGAATTTCCGTTAATAAATCTTTGTGTAGTTAATTCTCAAAATTGTCTTGATGCAATATATCGTATACCCATGTATAGAGCGCTTTATAGCGTTTGGAATACCAATATATACAATCTACTTAAAAGCATTCTGTATTTTAAGTATATCTAATTACATTATACCCATTAGCATATACTTTTGTATAATAATAACACATGCATACATTACTTAACTGAATCAAAAAAGGAAATAACTTGTCCTTTTTAAAATCTTGGTACATTTACACTGACAACTAAAATATTTTTTTATTTTGCCTTATACATTTTATATTTATTTCTTATTTATTAACATACATGTACATATAAAATGAAGAAATAAACCAATGGAGACATTTCGCATGTAAAAAACACGAGCCTAACTCACAAACTGCATGCGCCTTGTTGATAAAATCAAATGTTTGCATAGCTGTTTTACAAATATCTATACTGGATTAAATTACCACCAGAATTTTGAATTGATCACACTATGGCAACTTTTGTTAATTTACGTTGCGTATTATAATCATATAAATATTGTTTTCAGTAAGGTATTCGAACCATCATTAGCTGTTAATTTCCGTGTAATTTCGACGAAAGCCTTAGCCGTCCGTACATTACCGTTCGCATTCGGAATACATACACAGCTTCTTTATAAATAATTTATTTCTTTAGCTACACCGTAGTATTTGTTTCAGATTTTAATATCGTCGCTTTTAAAAACAAATTAGATATACAATAACTTAAAATGTAGGTTACAGTATACTAAATATTTCAGGTGTGCAATGCTATACTCTCTAAATAAATCAACACCATTTATTTGAAGACACAATTTTCTGTATAGTCACTTGCCATGACTTTATTTTTGAATATTTCTTTGTACGTGTGGTAGGAAAAACATTGTTGTGTACAAAAAATTCACTGTTTCGCTTGAAGGTTGGAGACTACATGACGAGACTTTGACAGTTGGCAGTATACCTTCAACTGGAGAGTAGCCGGTAAAAAGATGGCCGTAAAACAGTGAACTTTGATTCGCGTCGAGTTCTTTCTTACATATCACATGACCTATCTTTTTATTGTCTAAATCAATTCGGCTCGGAATGCTCTTTAAGAAAAGGTATGGTTATGAGGGTCTCTACGCGCAAAATGTTGAGTTTATTTTTTGTTGAATTTATTGCTTTTACATTGAATTTGTTAAGGAAATCTTTTAGTATATTGTGACCTACACTGACTTTGGGTTAAAATAAAATATCGTCTGCAAGTGCAAAATATGGATGAGAAAGCAGATTTTTGGTCATTTCTGAGCAAAAGAGTAGAAAATAAGTGCATTAAATGCATCAATTCAGATTGTTTGATCTGGAATGGTTGTATTTCAAATAGTTCCTTACCCTATTATGGCCGAATGAGGGCTAAATTGCCTTCGGACATAAAATCAGAGACATACTTGGTTCACCGTGTAGCGTTAGTGTGCTACATGAAGTCAGAATTGAACGCCAGGGACTCTGTGAGCCACTTATGCAACAATAGCTTGTGTGTTAAGCCTGAACATTTAAACATAGAGCCCCATTCCACCAACATGGAACGGCGGACATGTTTACAGTTCGGACAGTGCAGCGGGCATGGAACTGAGCCAGCCTGCATATTTGGTAAAATCATGAATACAACAAGCTTTATCACTTCCTTTTATTCATAGAAATACACTTAAAATACATAAATGCATATTTTATTTCATTTTATATCTATTTCTATTGGGTATTTTTGCCTTTTTCAGGTAGAGGAACGCCTGATGCTGACGCGAGGGCCATTTGTTAGAGGTCTCTTATGCCAAAACAGGTAATAATAACAATTTATTATCAGGTACACAATCAACTAAGCATATTTATGATGCTTAAGGTGTGGAAGACTGTCATAATCAGGTTTGGGGTCACTCATGCCCTTGCCGTAGTGTAATTCCTCATGCAGTTTGTATCGATAATTCCGCGTCCTGGCACGTAAAGCTCGTGCTTTGTTGGTAGCGGATGTTTGCTTTCGGTTAAGGTCGTTGCGGTCCTCATATGCTATCTGCTTAATAATCTTTGACCCCTGGGTAAGGTTAGCATTTAGTTCAGTGGTTTTTGCAATTACAGAGTCAGCATAGCCATTGTTTAATTTGTGAACCTGCCCGTGAATTCGACCTACACAGTTGCGTGAGAAAGTCACAGTTTTAGGATTGACAGCTTGGTACGACCTGTTTACTGCTTCACTTTTTTGGGTTGTGGTTAAAAGTTTGGTAGCGTCAAGAGCAGCTGGACCTAAAACCATTTCAATGCATTTTTTAAGGACTTGTTGGTCACTGTCAACCATTTTAACCTTGACATTGTCTGGCATGAAATTCTTAGCTTGCCTATTTGTACCAGCACAGACATAACTGTACTTTGCACAATGAGTACCGCAGTAACCACTGAAGCATAGAACAATGGTTGCGATTACATCAACCATGACCTTCTTTAGAACCTTGATGTAACCCTGGTGTTTATTGTGGGCAGCTTTAAGCTCAGCCATACACCTAGCTTTGACCGAGAGAGCGAACCGACTCCTGATATTAGACTTGGAATGACCCTTGAGCATACCCTTTGAGAAAGGCGCTTTGTTGAGCTCGCGCTTCAGCGAGTTGCCTAGGTGCCTCAGATCCTTAAGATGACCCACATTGTGACCGTGAGAGTTACGAACACCTTGGAATGCCATACTGTCCCCATCACAAGTGAAATTTGCTATTTTGATGTCCTTAGAGATCTGGTCACCTAACAACCTATTCCATTTGCCTTCATCACCTATTGGTTCCCTCTCTGAAACATTTGCAGAACAATGCCCCCTATGATTGGGGCACTGAACAGGTTTACCCTTATTCCTAAGCATTGATGCAGTCCTGCATAGTTTATTTGCTACTTGTACCACTACAATTTGCTTGTTTCTGGTATTGTTTTCACACATAGTGCTTATGGCAATAGTTCCGGCTTGAAAGGGTGTCGCGTCAGAGTTAAAAATTGGATTGTTGTAGCAAGTGTCCCCTTCAACATTTACCTTAGAGGGATCTTTTTGACCAATTTTGGCATTTTCAGCAACTAAGTTTTCTCTAATCTGGTACATGCTTCTCTCATGTAGGGATTTAAGGGCAGTATTGACCTTATTTGCTTGTTTTTGCATAGCAAGTGGAGAGGGAGCAATGATATTGGTTGTGTTGAGAATTCTGCGGGAACCTGTGTTCCCAATAGAAGTACTTGCAACACCTATTTGGAAGCCTACATTGATCTGAGCTGCCTTTCTGCCCCTGGTACTTGATGGAACCTCATTGTAAAGCTTATAATGCTTGCCTACATATCTGCATCTTGTACATTTTAACCTTTCCTCCCAGCCTAAGCCCCACTTTATGGAAGCACTGCCGTCAATTACCAAGTCGCCCCCTACATTTATCACTTCTTAACCTATGCTTTCTATTTTCAGAGGACATCATAGACTGGAGTAGGGCGGGGACATAGACCTTGTTCGTAAGTAAGTCGGGATGGACTTTTGATGGAGCAGGAACCCGTAACAGGTCTACATAGCGAATCTTGTTCGCTCTCGGACGCAAGGGCTTAGCTGGGGTTTGAGAGCCGTCTACATCCCGAAAAGTAAGAACCTTGTCATTGTAAGCTACCCGTGCTTCAAAGGATGACCTTTCTAACCTTACATAGGTTGTGTTGGAATTTGACCTTCTTTCATAATTATGTTTTTTCCCCTTCACCGGACTAGTCCCACCTCGTTTAAAACCAACATTGAGCAACTTTTTCTTTTGCTTGGTTATGAACCCCATTTTGACCAGATTGCCACCTTAAAAAAAGTCAAAGTACTTATTTTGTGCCCAAAATATGCAATTTTGTATTCCCTTAAACCTCTAAATGTGAGCAGGCAATGCAAATTGACCACCTGCTGCAGTTTAAAGGCACTCATGACATTATATACTAGAATATATAATTGGTGGCCTGTAATTAAAGAGGCTGTGACAAACAAGGTGCTTTAAAGGTTTACACTTTATTGGTTTGAAACAAGCAATTACTGGAAGCTGATTGATTTCTACACTTCAAAGTATCTTTGATCTCCCATTTTGACTAATTTGTTAATTGTCTTGGATGAAATTGGAATTTTTTTTCTATTAAATTTACATTTTTGGGGTGATTTTTTTTTAAAAAATACACACAAAATACATTATCAAAATGGCTTAGAGTAAAAATATCTAACAAATTCATTCTCTCCTCACTCCACATAAGCCCCCCATACATGTTTGTTTGGTTTGTTTGGGTATTTTGTCACAAATATTGCAAATATCAGCTTTAATTGTTAGAGGGACATTTAAGCTTCAAGACGCTTGAAATCACCGGCTTCCGACCAAAATCACCTGTGTTTGAAAATATGAAATAAAATGGCCAAATGGACAGATATACAAGCCAAACTTAATATATTGGTGCAATATGCATGGGAAGATAATTATATGCAAGAAAAACTAATTTTAATGAGAACAAATTTCTCTTATAGGTTACAGTATACTAAATATTTCAGGTGTGCAATGCTATACTCTCTAAATAAATCAACACCATTTATTTGAAGACACAATTTTCTGTATAGTCACTTGCCATGACTTTATTTTTGAATATTTCTTTGTACGTGTGGTAGGAAAAACATTGTTGTGTACAAAAAATTCACTGTTTCGCTTGAAGGTTGGAGACTACATGACGAGACTTTGACAGTTGGCAGTATACCTTCAACTGGAGAGTAGCCGGTAAAAAGATGGCCGTAAAACAGTGAACTTTGATTCGCGTCGAGTTCTTTCTTACATATCACATGACCTATCTTTTTTATTGTCTAAATCAATTCGGCTCGGAATGCTCTTTAAGAAAAGGTACGGTTATGAGGGTCTCTACGCGCAAAATGTTGAGTTTATTTTTTGTTGAATTTATTGCTTTTACATTGAATTTGTTAAGGAAATCTTTTAGTATATTGTGACCTGTAACGAGCATAATTAAAACGAAAGTAGAATCGGAGTTTGTTCCCTTTGGAAATCATGATCATTTGAACGCTTATACAATTGTAAGTGCATTTGACAGCGTTTATTTACCTTGATATAAATCAATCTGACTGACGAAAGCGTAATAAAAGAGGTAGATTTTCAAGAGAAAACGACATAGTAACAATGTAAATTGTGTCGGCTATGATCAGCTGCCATGATCTGTGACAGTGTGGTTGGAAAATTACCGAAACGCACATAAGTTTGACTGTTTATGTCTACGTGAAATCTTGTAACATTGACTAGTGTGATGTCAATAATGTTCTCTTTTGGAAAACTGACAAAGAAACCAAGTCAAACGGCAAGCCTAATACCAAGCTGTGTCATGGTTAGTATCAGTTCATTATCTAATTGTAAAGCCAGTTGTTTGTATGGTAATAGTTACTAAGATAATAACAACTCGTGAATGGTCGTGTAAATGTACTAAATACAAATGTTTGATTTTTTTTGAATACACGGAACATAAAGTTTGGAAATATAATAAGATGAAGTACTAGTATTAGTTTCCAAGCTTATTTAACAAAGTTCTATGTTTTGACATAATGATATAATTATGTTACAATTTCCATATTGATAATGCCATCAATTTTGCTTTGTCATTCTGTTAAGTGTTATAACATAACCTTATAAGTCGGTTACCAACACATGTCTAAAAATTAATCATTTGGCATTAAATTTTGCTCAACTGACATCGGTGCCATATCAGACAATCATTAAAGCAATGATTGTTGTGTTAATAAATGTCAGTCTGTAAGTAGAATCTACTGTAAAATTTTGTACTGAAAACATTTTTCAGTGATGCTGCTGTTCAGAAAAGCAAACACACATCCAGTACGATGGGCGACATGTTACATGGCGACCAGGCTGTTAGTGTTCAACCAGAGGCATCGCTAGTAGCAGTCGCATTTCCCATATTCATCAACAGCTGGGCGCAACCAGCTGATGTTCAAAAATGAGATGGCCAGAAACATTGATTCTGCGGGTCTTCTTGCCTATACTGACGTGATAAAAATACTACGGCAGAGGACATCGCTGGCTCCTCTTTATGTGCCATCGAAACATTCAACTGTGATGGCGCGGACAGTTTATATAGTATTTAACATGTAAATATAATAAATGGGAAGCCCCATATTTTACAATTGCAAAAAGGACGTTGGAAACTTGTATAACACAAATTAGCGGAATTGTTTGAAAAACAGACATTTTTTTTTAACCCAGTAAAGTTCATGATGGACATGGCCTGGAACCCTTAAATTGTTTTAGATTAAAATGTGTTAATGCAGCACATATTGGTTCTGTCTACTATTATGTTTATATTTATTTCATTTATAAAATGTATTAATTGTTAATTTAGTTAATACAACTCTTTTGTTCATATTCTAGATTATGTGTTTTAGACTTTTAGAAAAAATATTGTTTATAATAGAATATACAGTGATGAAACAAAGTTTTATTTTAATGTTTTATGTTCAAAAGTTATGGCACTAATTGTATATATTGCTTGTATTTTGTATCTAAGAATTTTTTTAAATTTTATGGGAGTATCTTTCTTAGGTTCTCAATAATTATTTAAAAATATTAAACAAAGGTATTTCTGAAAAAAGAATTCGGCTTTATTTTGTATGGCTGTAGTGTTAAAAACTGTTTCAATTTTTTAAATTTGCATGTTAAAGTTTGTTTGTTTTGCCTTCATTGTGTGGCTTCTAGTCCAATAATAAAATATATTATGGTTTAGATTGAGAACATGAATAAAATAAGCAAGTTGATCACATTTTGTTTGTGGCTTTCAAAAACTAGAACAGGAAAATTCTCATCGATCATAAATATAATTAGCAATATGAGGACATATTACTTCCATATAAATTATTTCAAGAATATTTGATTATTTTCATAACATGTGTTCAATATACCATTAATACATGTATATTTATATGAAGTTTATGAAATATTAATAAAGTATTTGAATTGTAAAGATGCCTATAGATTTTCAGTTTTTGATGTGTTTAGCAAAAGAGGGTGTATGGTAATTAAAAAACTATGTCTGACGAACCGAACAGTAAAATCTCCTAAAATTTTGCAGAAGAGTCCAGATATGAATGCCCTTCAAGAAAATAATATGATTTGTGGTGTTCTAGACATTGAGTATGATGGGTTGAATACCTTAATGGGCAAACTTCAAATGAAGCCAACTTTTGTTATGATGTCAAAGTATGTTTGTCTTGCATTAAACTTAAAGTAAGTATAATTATTTTATACAGAGTGTACGGTCAATTTACTGGTTATAATTCAAATAAATGACGGGCTCCATTTAGCCGTTACCATGGTTGTATGGGCACATCATAAATGAAGTTTACAATATTACCTATTAAACATGTTAAATTAGAATCCCGATTCATTTTTATATAGGTTTTATTCAATAAAGTCTTTCCTTGTAAACAGTAGAAAAAGTCTACGTTATTTTGTATCGTCCCTTGTACATGATTGAAGTGAATAGGTCACGAGAAATAAAATAGTGATGGTAATACATGTACCTGTTCAAATTTATATTAACATCATGCTACACTATTTTGATAAATGTACTACAATAAGACCCGGCCAAGTGCGGCATAGGCTAAACATTGCTATTGCAAAGGGAGCTTGTTTTCTTCTTTTGTGATCACAAACACACTTTGCATTGACTACATTATAAGTAAAACATTCCCCAAATGTCTGTTTCTGGTAAAAGATGTCTTGGGTTATGCGGTATTAACATTTCCTCACCTGTAGATATTTCGATAGTATAAAACTTTTTTAAAGCATTGTGTCAATAGGAGTCCGCTCATATGGTTTTAACAGTTGCACCAGTTTTTATTTTCTTTCTAAAATGGTTTAAGTTGTTTGCTTTAAATGTACAGTTCAGAAATAACTAGAATTGTCAGATTAATTATAAGTGAACCATTCGCTTAATAGAAAAGCGTTAAATAATTAATTACTTAATTAGAAATTTGTTTTAATGGGTGATACAACAAAAATAAATGCAATAATATACCATAGTACAAATAGAAATTTAGCTGTAGAAATTTATTAACACACAAGTTCTGTTTTCAACCAAACTATCAACATAGTAACACTGGACTCTTGACCAGGCTAATAGTATTACTTATTTGCTATTGTAATGGAGTTTTATAGCACATCAACAAGATTTTGACATATACTTTTTCAATGTTATAAGTAAATTATTATCATGAACATAGTTTCAAATGTATTGATCTCCATTTGTTTTACACTTTAAAGGAACTAATGTAATAAGGTAGTTTTTATTAAAAAATAAGATTACAAACTTCAAAAGCTACACGCTAGGAAATAGCCATCAACTATAGCTATGTAACGAAATTATGTAGTCCCAATATACATTTACGAGTTTGTGACTTTGGGGGAATAAAATACATTAATGAATTTTGTAGATAGAAACGCACGTTTACTTCTTATTTAATATGCAATTAAAAGCATATTAAATAAAAACTTGGTTCATAACTCAAACATCATTAACACACACACACATCGCTAATGCGGGTATGGTAATTTTTGTTGATTTCACAGTTTAATGCATGGAAAAAGTGATTAACCGCTTTGTATGGTGAACATAAGCACTGGTAAACCAATTTACACTACATACTTCAGTCGCTGTCGGAATGTGTGTGCATTTTTGTCCAAGCAGTTTCTTTGTATATTCGATAAACCAATTTAACGCAATTTTCCAAATTTGTACTTGAAATGACATTGAAATTAAAATATGGTAACCTTGAAAATAGCCTTGTTTGAATGCCCTCTAATTTCAGTGATAACCTGAAGTATGCCAACTGTCCACCCTTGATAAAAGTGACTTTGAGGCACTCCTCTAAACGAATATGCAAAGAAACCGTCTGGACAAAAAGGGCATACACTCCTCTAGGGACTAGACTAACAATAGTTCTTAAAGGTATTACATACCTGATTGTGTAAACATATTACATTGTGTGTGATATTTCAATGCGCTAAGAATTCAACAAATCTTCCTTTCTGCCACAACATTAAACTATACAGTAGCCACATTAACAACGTTCTTCATTTGCAGTTTGTTGTTCCCGAAGTCTAAGGTCGAAGGGAAGTTACTGTGATGTTATAATAAGGATTAAGACATACACTTTTATCTTCACCATTGCGCTGTAGGAATCAGTCTATGCTGTTGATTAGAGTAGTATTTGATTCAAGTTTACTTTCATGGAATTTGCTTACTTTAATGTTTTAGTCGGATACATTTACAATGTCAAAAAGTACTAGAGCGTGCTTTGTAAAAAAAACCAACACCATATGTCTTCCCACATGCACCTCCATAACTCCGCCCAAAAGTACCGTGACGTATCGAAGATATGCACAACCACCCTTGATACCGATCATTGACAAGCCTGTGAATTTTTGTGGAATTCCAGCCAGTGGTTACGGAAAACTATACTCACATACATGGCCTGTTATTGCAGAAACTTCAAAGTGCCATAACTCCGCCCAAAATATGCTGATCATGACGTTCTGACGATATGCAGAACGAGACTTGGTACAGTGGGGTCAGTGAATTAAGCGTTTTCAATGCGATTAATTTCAACCGTTTTCAGTGCTGTGACGTACATTTTATCGAGTGCACCGGGATTCTCTCCCAAATGCCCGTCGCCCCATGAAGACTTGTTAGTTGTGTTACGGGGATAGTGCAAGATACAGGAACCGTCCCGTTCCAGAGCCGACCCTGGATATAGTGCCCGGTGTAAAGCACCTAGCACACTGCACCTCGGTCTAACGTCTCATGCGAGTGAGTAGGTTAGGTCGTAGAAAAAGTTCGAACCTGCGACCTCCGGGTTGTGAAGTCAGTGCGTTACCACTAGACCACGGATCCGCCATACCACCGTTTTAATTTTTTTTCAATGTTTAAAGTCCTTCCGTGCTTAAGGCAGCATTACGTGAGGACGCCCATCTGTGGCTCGATAAATGGTAAATTTAGATGCCGAAATATCACAGAACCATGAAAGAAACAACAATGAGATACTATTTAACTTGTGTTTATTACTTTTAAGCGTATTTAGATTCCTAATGAAATGTGTATTGGATAGAGGCATTTGTTTATATTTGTTGTTGTGCGTACATTGTGTTTGTGTGGCCCTTCCGCGGTAAAGTGGGTGGGCGCTGGTAGATGTAGATGGTATGGCTGGTGGTGGCGTCGATGTTTCCCAGTAGGCATGTTTGCTAAAGTTGCAACAACCGTTGTCAACCGTTTAAATCCGTATAAATAGTATTGTTAGCGTTGCTACAATAGTGCGCATGTGTAGTGTTAAAAAGCGATGAAAAGGCGTGGCTTGGTAATATGCACATTCTTAAGCCAATAAAAATGCCGATAGTGGGAAGATAACACCGCCCATGATAAGGTGTTAAAAAACTATCAGCAGAATATTAACTCCGCCCTCTGAGCGTTTATTCTCAATAGTAATTTCAGCTAAAAATAAGAATACAAACTAATATTTAATATTGATAGTTCATGTCTATTATGTTTAAAAGGCGTATGGATGTGAAGAACATGCATATTATTGCAGTCATTCTTAAACATTAGAACCTAGTATTTGCAAATGAATATTGCAAAAATAACCTTTCTCTGTTTTGATTGGTATCAATATGTATTAAAGCTTTCAGAAATATTATTTGAATACAACAGAATATCATAACTGTCGGTGCAGCTTTTTAATCGCTTTGAACAAGCATTCTTGGCAAAACGCCGCTATATTGAACGACGTCGACAGTGATAAATATATCTAAACTGCAACTCGAAATCTACGATCTAAATCACATAAAAACAAGAAAAAAAAAGGAAATAAATTTAAAGTGTGAAAATAGTGCGAATAATCTCGAAATAATGCAGCCAAACGTGTACTTACGCTGAATGAACGCGAAAAAACGCCGCAAATGAGCTTTTAATAACGCAAAGTAATAGCCAATTTACGCATAAGAACGGCGTACTAATGCCAACGAGAAACTCCAAATGCATACGTAATAATGCCAAAGAAAGGCATAACAACGCTCACAAAAGACGCAAGTACGCACAGTTGAACTCGTAAAAACGCCTTTTTAATTAGCGTTATGGCGACTTTTTTCGCGTATCAACAACTTTATTTGCGTCATTTCTAGATCTAGAATAACGTTATTACGCATAACATGATTGTCGCGTTATTACGCCTTTCATTAGCGTAATTAAGGGTTTCTACTACACGTATGAACGACTTGCTAAGTTGTTTACCGTTACAATGCCTGTACTACGCATTATTACGAGTTTCAGTTTTGCGTTATACCGTCATTAATTCATTTTATTACGAGCGTCAAGCGTCAAGTTTTGCGTAAGTACGCATTTTCATTTGCGTTGCTTCGCATTTATATTGCATTATAAAACCATTCTTTCGCGTTATTACGAGTTTCAAGATTGCGTTAGTACGCCTTTGTTTCGCATAATTCCGCCTTTGTTCTCGTACATACGCATTGTTTGCCATTATAACGCCTTATCTTTGCATTATAACGCGTTTTGTTCACGTAATTATCAGTTTAAAAGCGGCCGGACGCACTATTTTGCAATATTTCGGACAGACGTAATATTTTTTGAGTACGAGTAAATTATTTTTATATTAATGAAATGGTAAGAACTTCGTAGATAACATATTACTTTTAACATCTTTTAAATAGTGTTTTTTCTTTAAATATCAGCTTTACCCAACCGTTTATACACAACAAATGTACTGCACACAAAGTAAACAATAATTGAATAACGAATTAAATCAAAGGTACTACATGAGTTCTTATTTGGAGAAATAGCAACAGCAGGTGTTGCAGTAGTAGTTAGTAGTAATAGTACGAGTAATCTAGTAGGAGTACCAGTATAATAGTAATAACCCTAGTAACGACATCATAAATGGTAATATTTGAGCTCTTGTTAATTTGCATAAATACGTTTAAATAAGTTTGGAGTTTTTATTATGTCAATTGAACAATCAATTATTGTTTATTTATTTGATTTTTGTTACAAATGCTCACTAAGTATAATTTTGTAAACATCATTTAGCGTAAAATTTTAATTCGGTAAAATTTAGGAACGTTGGTACACTACGTAAAAGTGAACACATTGGAGAAAATGTGTTCTGGAATTCTCAGATATTATTATGTTTCAACCACGTAGTGGGTAGAGAGAAATATTGATGTTATGCTGGAAAGTAATGTCTGGATTGATTGATTGATGGATGGATGAATGGGTGGATGGATGGATGGATGGATGGATGGATGGATGGAGGGGAGGGAGGGAGGGAGGGACGGATGGAATCCTGTAACTGACATTTTTCACATAAGAGACCTTGTCTGATCTTGTTCTCCGTAACCCTTGGTCGGATTTTGACGAAACTGCAAAGGATTGATCAGGGCCAAATCTAGTTTTGCATATCGTCGGCGGCTTTTTGGATGAGTTACGGCCCTTTGAAGTTCTTTAAATATCATACCTTGTTTGCGCTTATTCTCCATAACCCCTGGTCGAATGTTGACGAAACGTCAGAGGATTTATCAGTACCAAGTCGGAGTTATGGCTTTTTTTGAAGTTTTTTACATTAAAGACCTTGTCTGCGCTTGTTCTCCGTAACCCCTTTTCGGATTTTGACAAAACTTAACAAGATTTATATGTACCCATTCTAGTTGTGCATATCGTCGGCGGTAGAATTTTGACGGAGTTATGGCCCTTTCAACTTGTTGACATAACATACCTTGTGTGGGATCTTTTCGGTAAACACTGGCTGGAATTTGACAAAACTTCATAGGATTGATGGGTACCAAGTGTGGCTGTGCATATCTTCGGAATGTCATGATAGGCAGATTGGGGCGGAGTTATGGCGGTGCGTATGGGGAGACATTAGTAACTGTGTATTAGCATATATATTTTTTACTATAGGACAGTTCCAGTTAATATAATTTTTGCGATTTAAATTGAAATAAAGCAAAGGGTTGCTGTTACTTTTCTGGTTATATTTATGTATATATTGCACTTTTCCAAGCTCAATGTCAACCCTCCCCCACCCCACAAAAGAGAACACACAAACACACACACACAGATTGTTTGTGTTTACCATATGCACAAATAATTGATAATTGTGTAAAATATTGCTCACTGGAACAGGCGCTCAAGCACACACCGACATAATTCAATTAAAACTGCCTGCTACTACATTATGACTTCTTATTCATTTGTTTTCAATCATATATTCTGATTCTGAAAAGACATTGTGTTTTGAAACTATGAGCTATATTGTACAGTCGTTAATAAACATTTTGTTCTGTTTTGTGTGTGGTTTGTTTTTTATCATTACGCAAAGAATTTTGACAGCACGATACATTGCTTTCAATAATTATACACAAATTATCATACCATGTATCTTACAACACTGATGTAACACGTCTGACTTATCTAATTCCATATACCCAAATAGTGGAGTGCTGTGTCTGCCAGCCAGCCAGACGGACGGACGGACGGATAGACAGACAGACATATTTCCAAGTTTCCAGCACAAAAACTATTATTCTCCCTACCCACTACGTGGGGTGAAGACATACAAAACTGACATACGAAAATTACCTTTTTTAATTTCAAAATAACCAAACGCTTGCACTTCTGATGCTCCAATGGCATTGTATGTTAAGAGTCTAGCATGGTAGACACCAGCATCAAGGTTGGAGATGTTCACAGAATACAGACCATTTCTAAGTGAAGTAGAATCCTCCATGATAGTTGTATAATTGAAGAAATTATCTGTAAAATCAGTGGAGAGCTGAACGATGAATGTCTGAGGATCGCCCCCATTGAAGCCTTGCTTCCAAGTGAAATATACTGTGTTTTCTATCACAGTGTGGTTAAGATTCTCTGCGGGGGATGGTTTGCCTGAAACCAAATATGTACACAATACATATTTGTGTTTCTATATGATAATCTCTTATGTTGTCCGAATATGTATATATTAAATTCATTCCATCCAGGATGGTACATGTGATTAATTGGGAACCCTTTAACAAAACAGTTATGATGACCCAAAGCGCTCACGTGACTACTGGCCAACGATGAAGACCATACTTTTGTGACAGGTTTAACAAGTATTGTCACTATCAAGTGTCACAGTGACACCAAAATGAACCTTTGTAAAAATAAGTAAATGAAAAATGTAAACAAATGCTTCAGTCAAAGGGGCTGCTCTGGAAAAACGTAAAAAAAAAATAACCAAAATTTCTAAGTTAAGAAAGGAGCATAAATCTGCCAAAATGCAAAACAGAGTCATGAAGGTTGCTTTCCCTGGTGAAGACGTTGATAGTTAAGACTTATTTAAAGTTTCGGGTAAATACCTTTGATAGTATTTAAGATATTCGACTTTATAAAAAACTTAAACCAACATTTCTATGTTAAAAATGGCATAAATCTGTCAAAAAACAAAACAGAGTTACGGGGGTTGCTTTGCCTGGTGGAGTCGTTGATAGTTAAGAAGTATTTTAAGTTTCAAGCAAATACCTTGGATAGTATTCAAGATATTGGACTTTATAAAAAAAAAAATTAACCTCGGGGGGACGGATTAATGGACGGACGGACAAACGATACGATTACTATATGCCCCCAAAATTCCCTTCAAGGGCATACAAATGTTTCTTTGTTACAGAAATTCTATTTTGTGCAAACTTTCTCATAAAACATTCTCTCTGGCCCATCACTGCACCAAGATGACTTCTTACAGTCATACACACACTGTGCAACAAGGAATTAAGGAATTAAACATTAATTCGTTATCGAGACTGAAAGCCAAATATTGTTGAACATTTAAGGATTTTTTTCACAAACAGGGGGCAATATAACTCTGGACTTTCTGGTCCGATCTGGCCCATATTTGACACTGACTGAGACCTAATGGTCATAAAGAAACAGTGCAAGTTTGGTCGATGTTAGACAATATTAGACAATATTAGACAAACAACGAAGTCTGTATCATACTCATTGTCCAATTTTTGTCAAATTTTTCATTATTTCTCACAAACAAGGGGCAATAACAAGGGGTGTTTGAAGTATGTATGTTAACTCTCGTGTTCCTAGTCCGATATGGCCCATTATCGATCCGTGA
Source organism: Congeria kusceri (assembly GCA_027627225.1). Lineage (NCBI taxonomy): Eukaryota > Metazoa > Mollusca > Bivalvia > Myida > Dreissenidae > Congeria > Congeria kusceri. Next base: position 29,939,639 of record CM051030.1, on the reverse strand, counting down.
TTTTATGGTCATACACAAACTGTGCAAATTTGGTAAAGATTTAATGAAAAGTGAAGTCTCTATCGCATGAGCCCAATTATTGATGGCAGATGACGCAGGACAGTCCCTCTATACCAATAGCTCACCAATAACTTAAGGTGAGCTGAAAAGATTAAACCCCATCACATGAATAATGAAATTATTTCAAGTTAACTTTCTTGTTCTATATGGTAGTAGTGATGCGGATTTTCACATGGCAAAATAGTTTACACTATATGTGTTGATTATACTTACTTTCTGCCACCAAATTCAAATATACGGTTGTCACATTCACAGAGTTTCTCATCTGCAGTTTATAGTTCACGAAGTCATTCGGTTGAAGGAAAGTTACAATGAAGTTTAACATAGTCCCTTCCAGCCGCACCTTTGCACTGTAGAAATCAGTCTCCACAATTGCATTTGTATTTATCAGTGAATATTTATGCAACCTGCTGCTTATATTAAGTCCATCATAGCGCTGAATCAGTATCTCCTCTACCGCAGGATAGGAGTAGAATGGAATGTTGAATGTCACATTAGCACCAGTTGCAGCGGCAATCTTCACATTGCTGGTCAGAACTTTGGGACTTACTAAAATGATATAAAATTATCTAAAAATATTGATAGTCATTTAAGTAAAAAAAATGGCCATAAGGTTTCAAACTTGTCCCAGCTATCATTGTCTCAGATATCAGTTTCGTGATGATTAGCCTATACATGTAGCCTCTAAGAGTGTTCACAAGCTTTTCATTCAATTTGGCCTGGTGACCTAGTTTTTTATCCCACAGGACCCAGTTTTAAATTATTCCGAGATAGTATTAAAACACATGTTCTGAGCCAATTTCACGAATATTGGGCAAAACATGTGACTTCTAGAGTGTTCACTAGCTTTTATTCAATTTGCCCTACTGTCCGAGTATTTGACCCCACATGACCCAGTTTCGAACACGTTCGAGATATCATTGGGACAAATGTTCTGAGCAAATTCATGATGACTGGGTTACAAATGAGGCCTCTAGGGTGTTAACAAGCTTTTCTTCTATTTGACCTGGTGACCTAGTTTTGGACCCCACGTGACCCAGTTTCAACTTGTCCGAGATATCAATGAAATAGATGTTCTGAGCAAGTTTCAAGAATATTGGGCAAACAAATGTGACTTCTAAGCGTGTTTACAAGCTTTTCCTTCAATTTGGCCTGGGGTCCTTGTTTTTGAACCCACATGACCCAGTTTTAAACGCATGCGAGATACCATACGAACAAACGTTCTGGGCAAGATTCATGGAGATTGGGCAATAAATGTGACCTCTTTAGAGTTTTCACAAGCTTCTTAAAATTTTCAATATAGCCATATAATGAAAACTGCCCGCCCCCTAACGGCCATATTTTTCAATTGAGCAAGACCGTTTTCTAAATTGGCCGATATATCATAGAAGGATTGTTCCGAGCAACTTTGATGTTGATTGGGCAAAAAGATGTGACTTCTCACAGTTCACAAGATTTTACTTCATTCTGACATAGTGACCTAGTTTTTTACCCCAAATGACCGTGTTTTGATAATGTCCGAGATGTCTTGGAACAAATGATATGAGCAAGTTTCATGAAGATTGGCGCAATAAATGTGGCCTCTAGCGTGTTCACAAGTTAAATATTAACAACGGACGACGGACAAAAGGCCATCACAAAAGCTCACCATAAGCACACCATGAGCACCACGTTGTTCTTACGTAAGCTAAAAAGAAACCACTTAAGTAATATCTACTACAAGAGAGCCGAAATGGCCCCGGGGTGCTCACCTGTGTAAAATTAATCTTAATGCATTGTTAAAATTTAATAGCATGCTCAGAAATGTTTCAAGTACCGGTAAAGTGTTCAGAGTATACGACTATTATAGACCACTTTACATGTTTAAAACCACACTTATGAAAATGAGCTCTTAAAACGAGCTTTCACGTGCATGCAGCAAGCTCGTCACAAGCTCGTACAATCTCAATTTTCTTCTCAGGGGTTAGATAGCAGTTCGTAAGAGCTCGCACAAGCATCTGTAAAAGTTAGCTCGTACGTGCTTGCTGCTCATATGATCGTGTAACAATTTAAGTGTTACTGACTTTTAACCTTCAGTGTGGAAATAATTCTTTCACTTTCAAATGTAATGTACATAGAGGGAAAATGCAAGTTTTCTGGTATGTAAAAAGATGTTAATTTGGTGTCACAAAATGATACATATTCTTTGAATCACTGATTTTGTGATGTGAATAAAGTCTGGTAATTATTATTTTACCAAATGATTGTTGCTAATGATAGGTTCCAACTATCATGATTCGCGTCACGATCGTGGTCTTAATCGTAAACCAATAGTGGTGATCCAATCACCCCATGTTGTTACTATCAGATCTTATTAGATCTTGAGGTCAGTCGTCGCAACCAACATTAACATAATCGTAGAAAAAATTTGAATGGTTCAAACATTCTCTTCAATTAACACGATCAACTGCGATCGATTGTCCATCGGGATCATCGTATCAGATCTTATTGCATGGTAAAAAAGCAAATGGTATCTAATCGTGCATTCAATTCGTGGTGATCGGGATCAATCTTAGATAATAACAGTTGCGATCTCAAGAAACATTGAAGTCAATAGTCATCTATCATGATCAAGAAAAACATTGCGACCACAATCATATCTTTTGTAGCGGAGCGTTTTGATTCGTGATTAGCGTATCGGAACTTATCTGTACATACTAGAACGTCATAGCTCGGGGAACCCAGTCGTGTCAGATCGAGACCTATTCGTGGACTCGATCGAAACAATCCAAAAGAAACTTATGAAATCGTATCTAAATTAGAGATCAGACCGTAACAGATCTTGACACCTGTTATTGACAAATCGTGACCAGATCGTAAACGAGCGCAAAACATTGTTTCCAAAACGTATGGACTCACATCACATTGTATCCAAGCCTGAAATCTCAAAAAAATACCACGATGAGCTACGAATTGCCAATCGTGGCGTTCATGATGGATCGCACAATAGTGGAAAAATAGCATAAACAAAATAGGGTTAAAAATGTTACACATAAGTTTTGAAATATTGATGAAACAGATTTTTGGAAAAACAATTTCTAATAGTTTAATTTTATGTAATCAATGTTAAATCTCAGTGCTATAATAAGATACACAAATCTGTGACATGTATCATCATTATCATCATCATTATCATACAGACAGAAAACTATATATTAATCAAGCTACCAAAGTTAAGAGATTATTATAAATGGTTAACTTCTAAATTACTCTCTATTCTGAGTTTCCTTTCCAAATTTTTATTACAGTTAAACAACAAAGAGACATAATTAGGTGGGTGCATCATGTCGAACAGATATCATACATGAACAGTAATTTATTCTTGCAAGAGCTCATGACGTTGTTCCTGCGTGCTCATACGTTGGCTTGTTTCTAGCTCCTAAATGACGTATAGTTGCACATAACGTGCTCCTATTTGCGTTGTTAACACTTTAATTATAAATTCAAACAATGTTTAAAACTGACAAAATAGACGAGAGGCGCACAAAACTCAGTGAGAGTAAAGTAAATTCTGAGATCTTAAAGTGTTCAAGTAAACTTTCCCGTAAATGGAATGTAGTTCCCATGCATGGAGGTTCGAGAAATCCTGTCATTGTTGCCAGTCACGTACTAGTATTGTACATTCGAGATTTGTCTAATAAGCTTATCCTAGTTTGTTGTCAAGATTGAATAAAGACATTGGTACAACAAATTGAGAAAACAAATGTAATTATAAACAATGCAACATGGTTTTACTGTACAATTGTTCTACTTAGTGGTCAGAAACTGACCAAGTGATGTTGAGTTTTTAGTGTTAATAATTTGAAGTACTTTGGAAAATGACCACCCAAAAACTATTGTGTGAAAGTATACCTTAATCCAACCAGTGGTTACTGACAAGAAGAGTTTTAAAGTTTTCCATACACAAGTAGCCATATAAGGAAAAAGGGCACACACCATCGGCCTGGCAGCCATGTTTTTAACTTTTTTAAATTTTAAGTATTTTTGAAGAGGATCTGTAAGATGTGAACTTATATATTGAAACCAGTGGTTTCGGATATAAAGATTAATTAAGTATTCAATATAGCCATAAAAAAATGGGCCATGATTTTAAAGTATCAAAATATATTTTTTTCTTTTTTTGTTGGGGGGGGGGGATCCGCCAAGGAACATTACTGTCCAAGACTATTTCTGTGAAATTACTTTGAAAATGCAATCAGTGGTTACTGACAAGAGAATTTTTCAATATCCAGTGCTATAAGGAAAAAGGCCCAGCACCCTGGGGGCATGTTTTTTATTTGAAGTATTTGGAAGAGGGTCACCAATGGAACATGTCTGTGACATTATTTAACAATCCAAGCAGTATTACTGACAAGATTTTTTCAGTTTTCCTTTTAGCCATTCAATATTGCCAAAGTGGCCCTGGGTTGCTCACCAGAGTTGAAAATCATAATGGCTTGTAAAAATTTTAATAGCCTGTTCAGAGAAGCTTGAAATAAAATTTTAATAAGGACATGTACACTTGCATCAATGTTTTAAGCGAAAAAAAAGTAGGAATTTGATAGAAAGTCACCAAAGGAAAATTTATGTGAACTTATTTTGAAATTCAGCCAGAGAATTTAGAAAATAATATTTTTAATAAGCCATATAAGGAAACTTGATCCGCCTGCTGGTGGTTGTTTATTTTAATGAATCAAAATGACTAAAAGAAATTTTGTTAGAGGGACAACCAAAGTACATTTCTGTGAAATTATTTCAAAATCCAACAAGTGGTTAAAGACAAGAAGATTATAAACATTTCCTATATAGCATTTAAGGAAAACGGTCCACCCCATGACAGCCATGTTTTTAATGAATGAATATGATTATAAGAAACTTGGTAGAGGGTCACCCAAGGAATATTTCTGTGATATTATTTTGAAATCCAGCCTGTGATATCCTGATATAATATTTGTATTAGATAGGAGGTCAAGAATCAAGTAAACAAATGCTGTGGTTATTGTGTTTCTCTCTGATGTGATTTTCTGTAGAAGAATATCATAATTACCATAAGTATTGAAAATATTCAATGTAAGTATCAAATATGAAAATGTTGGGTTGTAATTTATGTTCACGCCATCATCATCATCATTATAATCATCATCATCAGCAGCAGCATCATTATCATCATCATCAAAACACCAAAATCACAATGTCACAACAATCATAGCCTTCATATTTTTAATATTTCTAATCATCTTTAAAAAAAAAACACAAGCAAAATATAGTAAAATACCATGTACTATGCCCAGATTTTTAACCTAAAATTCGGCTATGAAAATTTAGTGCGCGTTATACATGGTAACAGTTATTTTCAGCCATTTTTTTAAATTTTATTTATATTTTCATAATATTTATTTCATATTTAATTCCTATCTGTTCATAAATAAAACATTCTTATTACCTTGCAATCATATTTCCAATTTGAACAAACAATACAATTCATTAACAAGAGTCATGACAGCCAAAGCGCTCACCACAGAACTGTTAAATATGAAGACCATACTGTTGTGACAGGTTTGAAAATTATAATATATGAACAATACACAAAGGGGGATAGGATTAATCTGATTCAAAACATGGGTTAGTGCAATGGGCAAAGAACAAGTTGGGTAGTGGATGTGCGGTCTTTCTGCTACGGGTTCTAAAATCACTTTTCTCAATATTCTTACCTGACCCTATTTCATTAAATCAGTGGCAATTCCGTAAAATGCAGAAACAGTAGATTTTAATGTCTTCTTCGCAGACAGTTTTGGAAAACTAGCTGCAATGCAATTATTGAGATGGCTTTGCTATAAGGTCAATTTTAATGTTATGTCCAATGATGTTAAATGATGTTAATGCAGGCTCTAAAGACATCAATGTTACATGTACAAATAATTGCATGCAAGTCTTGCAACTGTTGGAAATCAAATTTTATCAATCAATGTTTATGGCCATACACAAACTCTGTAAAAAATAATAAAAATTCGTGTGTGCAATACACAAGAGGCAATAACTATGGTGTTTCTGGCCTGATCATGCTGTTATTCAACTGCACCTGTAGTCTTACGTTCAGAGACAAACTGTACACGATTGGTGAAAATTGGATGAAAAATGAAGTCTCTATCCTGAATAATGTCCATTTTTGCATATGTTTTCACAAAGTGCAATAACTCTGGTGTTTCTTGTCTGATCCTGCTTATATTCATTTTACCTTTAATCTTATGGTCATATACAAACTGTGGTGAAGATTGGATGAAAAATGAAGTATAGATACTGAATAATGTCAATTTTTTCCACAAACAATGGGCAATAACTCTAGTGTTTCATTTCCGATCTTGCTTATATTCGACTTCAACTGTAATCTCATGGTAATAGACAAACTGCAAGATTGGTGAAGATTTGATGAAAAATGACGTCTCTATCATGAAAAATGTCCATTTTTGTATATTGTTTTAATAAACAAAGGGCAATAACGCTGGTGTTTGAACGATCTGGACCATTTTAGCGTATGCTGAGATCTGATTGTCATACACAAACTGACAAAGTTTGGTTACGATTGGATGGAAAATAAAGTCAATACGTTGGAAAAGAGCATTTTTGCACATTTTTGGACGAACAAGGGGCACTAACTCTTACGTTCCTGGTCCGATTGGGCCCATTATCGAACTCGTCCAAGATTTTATGGTCATACACAAACTGTGCATTTTTGGTCAAATTTGAATAAAAAATGTAGTCTTTGTCGCGATAACGGTCCAAATTGTTGACGGCACCTTGACGACGGAAGGACGGACGAAGCCGGAGAGGTCCCCTATACCAATAGCTCACCGAGCACTTTGTGCTCAGGTGAGCTAAAAACACAGTCATTGATAATAATGCCTGTTACAACTGAGAAGACTGAAAGATCGATGTCATCAATCAGCCAAGCCTCTAAATCTGCAAGCCGTTAGCAACAGCCATAGCACCGGTGTCAGTTTGACTTAAAAAACTCTTTGATGTGACGGCCGAGCTGGGTCTACTGTCTACGGGTTAGTAGAATTTTAAGCTTGTAACGAGATTATCATGTGGTCAGTAAAAAAGCATCAATCAATACTACTGTACTTGAACAATGCAAGCACTGTCGATAGAGCATTGACGTTGAATTAAAGTTCTAGAGGAAATGTCAAGGGTGTACAAAATTTCAGAGTTGTTTTGTTACATTTGGTAAATTGAAGATTTAAATGGGAATGAAGAAATATACATGTATTGGAATTAAAACGGCGATTGTGTTACAGCATAAAACTTATTGAATATTAACATAAATATTTGCAATTAATTTGGATTGATATGCGTTTTACACACAAGGTAATTATGTAAACTATGCGTATCTGAAATGTACATTGATTACGTTTTTTTATGAAAGTAAATTTAGTACAAAATTCAAGAACAACAACAACAAAAAACATGGATAAAATTTAGTAAAAAAATATCAACGGACATATAACAAACAGCTGCAAATTGTTTCTAGTTTTTTTTTCCTCAAATTTTGCTTCAAAAATCGGGTGCGTGTTATACACGGGTGCGCGTTATACACGATATTTTACGGTAAACAACACCTTTTGCATTTTAAACCTAGGTCTTATAGGCTGCATTTATAAACAGTTGACTGCATTAATGTCAAATAAAACTTAATTGAATTCAGACTGGTACATTGGAAATTTTTTAAAAGTAACAGTTACATGCTACTGTATAGCAAAAAATGAATTATTAAAGTCATGTTAATGCATTTATCAACAAGTCATTTATTCCAAGAATTTATATTTGTGGAATTAAATTTCATGGAATGACCCTAACCAAAGAAATCCATTTATACTGCACACTTTTCAGTAACTATAGAATGATTCCAATATCGTACACTGCAAATAAAACCATACCACAAAAACTGACATTATGAGGATGGTGCACAATGCCTATAAACATGTATTTCATTGGCACCAGTAATGCCTCTTACAAATAACCAACGCTAAAAACCTGCATTTCTGTGACAAGCACTGTGTAGATAGGGAAGTATTGATTTTTAGAAAATATAAAATTTCATACACAATGGCAGACTTAACCCAGTTTTTTTTACTGCTTACAGCTCATCAAATTAAGCAGGCTATTAGAAACAAGAAACGTGGAAATTCCACGAAAACCAAATTTTTGTTAACGAAATGTATTAAAGTCAGCACAAAAATAAATTTTTTAGTAATGGTGACCTTGACCCTGACACCACCAACCCTGTACGCAATCCCATGCGAGGTCTAGATATAATGTATCTACATATGAAGTGTCACTAAAATATCTCAAAATCTTATCATGCTAGTGAGTGGAACCTGCTTGTCTTTTTCTAGTAATGGTGACCCTGACCTTTAACCTACCTTTCCCACATGCAATCCCAAACGAGGTCTAGATAAAAGATGTTCAATGTATAAAGTTTCATTAAAAATGGGTTCTCAAGCGATTGAGCGGAAACTGTTTGTGTTTAGTAACGGTGACCTAGACCTTTCCCCACCCACCCTAAACGCAATCCAAAGCGAGGTCTCGTTATAAGGTATGAAGTTTCATTTAAATATCTCAATGTGTTCTCAAGTTATTGAGCGGGAACCGTTTTACTATTTTTTTTATACATGCAATAATTGTTCGGATCATTTCCGGGACTCCGCCCGCCAATTTCCGGGATTTTTTTCGGATTTTCCGGGAAATGTATCTGCGTTATTTTTTTTTCAACATATGCGTTCTTATTTTGCAGCAAAACATTTTTTGTCGGGAAATAGAGGCGTGTGTTCATGTATTTATTCCAATCCAAGGCAATGTACTTTTTTCATGAAAGGTTGTATTGCTATAAGTACTCGTGGCAATACAAATATTCATTAAAATGCTTAAGATCGCAAATTTATTGCACTACGAAACTTTTATACAAAAAAGTAAAGATTTCAATGTTCTTTCACTACGAAGTTTTATTGCCAGTTGACACCGTCTATATTTAGCAAAGCACATGGTCGGAAAGCACGCTTTTCATGCGGAAACTTGACGTTATTGGTGCGAGCACACATTTCGCGCTCCTTTCTAGCAAAACACGGGTTTTACATGACATAAATAACAAATTGTTTACGACTGTTTTACCAGACATTTCAAGGAAAGTAATTTAAAATAATGCCTTATTTAGGTATTAAACTAACTGTGGATATTATGAACAACAGAAACCATTGAGTTTACTGCTTTTACTTATGGTTGGGATTATACGTGGTCTTTTGTTATCAACCGATGCATGTATACACCTACTAATGTGTGTATAAATGTGCATAACACCGATTGGTAGATCATTCACGGCATTGGCAAACTGAAATAACTCGGTGTTTTAATTGGCTAATATCAATTTTCAGGGCGGAGCTACTCGGTAACTGATTGCAGCCTGATAATGCAGTCGATTAGTGTGAAAGTGTGACAACTGCTGTTAATTGCTAGTTGATACCACGTTGTATAATCGGGTTGCCTTGGGGAAAAATCAGGGGATTAGTATTCTGTCAAAAGTTCAACTAATATAGATGTGCATAGTTTTTATGATTTCCGGGACATATGAACGTATTCCGGGACTGCGGGACAGGCACGGCAGTTCCGGGACACTCCCGGACGATCCGGGACATATGGCATGTATGCTTTTTTTAGTTACGGTGATCCATCCACCCGATACACAATCCCAAGCGAGGTCTTGATGTAAGGTATCTATATATATGGCGCGTCATGAGAAATACGGTCATAATTCCGCACAGGCTAATCCGGGACGGCACTTTGCGCTTGTATGGTTTTCTGTTTCAAGGAGGTCTCTTCTAAACATAAATCCACCATAGGCGGAAAGTGCCGTCCCGGATTAGCCTCCGGGACGACACTTTACGCACATGCATTAAGTCCGGTTTTCCCACGACACGCCACAAATGAAGTTTCGTTGAAATATCTCAATTCATTCTATTCAAGTTATTGATGGGAAACTGTTTTTCTATTTACGGTAAAAGAAACCTTGACCCCACCCACCCCATAAGCAATCCCAATCAAGGTATCGATATAAGGTATTTACATATAAAGTTTCATTAAAATATCTCAATGCATTCTCACGTTATTGAGTGGAAACCATTTTTCAACTTTTTAGTAACAGTGACCTTTACCTTGACCCAACCCACCCCATAAGCAATCCCAAGCAAGGTCTCAATACAAGCTATAAAGGATTAAATTTCATAAAAATATCTCATTGAGTTCTCAAGTTATTGAGTGGAAACCGTTTTTCTATTTTTAACAACATTGACCTTGACCTTGACCCCTGCCACCCCATATGCAATTGGCGTTACAACGGACCAATGATTGACAGGTCGATAAGCAAATCGAATCGCGGCACTGATAAGTATGTGTTACGTCGTACTGACCAACATGTCGGACAATCCACTATTAGAGTTATATTTTTGTAGTCAAGCTTTGGTGGTGTGTAACCTTTAGAAAAGGTAATAGTAAAAGTCCGTTTAGCTCTACAAAATTCCCTGATAATAAAAATAGCATGTGTATGACGCATACTGATGATTCAGTTTACATATTCACAGGATTTACACGCACAAATGGTGTGGGCAGAATTCAAGATGAATAAATTCGTAGATCTGCGTTAAATTGTCAAACTCTCTAAAATGTACTTTGAAAGAGTCTTCATAAATGGTTAAGCACACGTAAACAAAGTTTTCTAGATCTGTTTTATACGGAATTATTGCCACAATTGAATTTAAATTTTATACTTTTCGGGAGCATCTTGAACGGTTACTGCTGTCTCTATGAAATATACGTCTTCAACATCAAGACTAACCACAGATTTGAATCCTGGCCAGAAGTTTGTTTATAGGCCGATCGGACACGAAACGATCAACCAAGCATTGAAAAGTGGCAGTAATGTGTACGAAAAACATTCCGAAACTGACCGCAAACAAACCATTAAAAAACAATATGGCACCCTGAGAAAGTTCAATAAGTACTTCAGTGTCATTACTGAATATAAATACTTAACAAAACAATATATTATGTTTAATGAACAATTGCAATGCGATATCTGACGGATAAATGGATTTATGTTGCAGTTAGAGAATCGTTAAAGACAACAATAAAATGTAAACAAAGGGAGACTCTGCGTGCTTAGCAACATGAACCAACTGAAAGAAGGTATGGGTAATAAATAATAAGGAGGGATAATTCAATATTACTGCTATACGTATGATAAAATACGGGTTCGACCAGATTACCAGCTCCAATGCCTTGTGGGTAAAACGTGTACCCGCAGACATCGTCTGTTAGTCCTATTGGACCAATACAACTGTGGACATACATGAAAGTACCGGAGGTAAGATAGGATCTAACCAATGTATATGTAACTGAAAAACCCACAAACCCACATCTGTACAGGTTATTAAAGAAAATTTCATTGTTTACATTTGCAGAACGAGTTCTGTTATACTCCTATATTTTTGTTGATGTCAATATTATTAACAAATCGTCTTATCGACAGTGCGACTATTTATATTTGACATTTTGACAGCAATAGGTTGGATCTGCCCGTTAATTTAACGACTTCCTCAATGTGTCCTTCTGCGTGCTACATTTGTTCAACGTAAGAGGCTGACACAAAAGCTTGTGCATTGTACTTAAAATACGTTATTCCAGAGTCTACCAGTATATTGGATAGCGTACCGACTCGTGACGCCACATTATATTTTTGACTAACATCAACAGAATAGACTCCCTTGACATTGGTGGGCATGGTTAACTCGGCTCAGTCGTAACGTCAATTCCAAGCGAGGTCTTGCTATAAGGTGTCTATGTATGAAGTTTCATTACAAAGGCTCAATCCATTCTCGAGTTAGAGAACGGAAACAAAAAATGCTACGAACCACCAACCCGCCAAACGACATACGCCAATGTAATAACCGAAAACAAGAGAGAAATGTTTGGAAATTATGTTTATGACTTTAAATCTTAAATGGGATCAACAAGAGAGGCAGTTATTAATAAAGTAACACATTTTGTATATCATCTATTAAACAACATACATTCTTAACTACGTATAGAAGTATTAGCAGCAACTACATAATTCAATATGGTGTATTTGTACTGCGTGATTGTTGACCCGATGGATTTTATTTACTTTAATAAAATAAGTTCCATTTTGTAACAGTAAAGAAAATTGTCAAGGTTGTCATTATAGCCCAGCACTGCAAATTCAACATCCCTGGGTGACTATGTTTTTAAGTCGGTAAAATGGTTTGAAGGAATTTATTAGAGAGTCTTTCAAGGCACAATAATGTTTTGTAATGTTTGATTAAAATAAGTGCTATACCGTAAATTATCGCGTACAAGACGCCCCCGCTTTTAAGACGCACCTAAAAATTCAAAGCATAGTTTGCGGAAAAAAATATGTGATTCAAAAGCTTCTTAACGCTTCCTTACACAGTAAAATCGTAAACTTCACGTCCATTGTTTACAGACACTCAAAATATTTTTGTCGAAAAGGTCGCTATCTACAAATGCGTATACATTACACTTAATGTGTTTTTGCTGGAGTGTGGTATACAGAAGTCTCAGTCATTGTGAACACCTTTAATAACACCATAAGCACGAATTGTTTGACAAAAATATCAGTTGTGCAAGTATCATCCATGAACCAGCATTATTGTTTGCAAAGCAATACAAAGTAGTTTGTCAGGTGGTGTTTACACTTTGGTTGGTTAGACCCCGGAGGCCGTTTTATCAACAGATCGTATCTTAAACTGATCTTATCTTAAGTCCGTGGTTTACAACCGAGCTTGCGACCGTTTTATAAAGGTGATCGTAAGTGCTCGGTCGCAGCTAAGATTATTCATGCTCTTACGACGTGAAAAACGTGAATCCAGTCTGAAAGACATGAAGTTTTCTTGATTTTTTAAACGTTTGAAATCTGATTATATCTAGTTCCGAGATGATTTTAATGATTAAAGTTGAAACTGATAAGTAGAATTAAACTCGTCTAATTATTACTGCAGAACAAGCTAGATATATTAAGACAAAAACGAGTTTTAATAATTACATGAAGATAATGATAATTTTCACTGATACCGCGTTAATGAACATCAATTTTCTGTGTTACCATTCATAACATTGAACGTGTCGCTCTATTAATCTTCTTTAAACTAATATTGTAAAATATTTTCAGTCAACAATTCTTAGAAGCGACCTACTGTATGACGCAACAGAGTTTACACCAGCGTAGCTGACCATAGTTTGATTACGAATGGTACACTATTCAGTATAGAATTATTATTTTCTTTTAAATGATAAAAGTTACAATGTTTTAGACTAATACAACTGACAATGTGACATTTTCAAATAATAGTTATATTGTAAAAGGGTATGTCCATTTATGTACTGTAGCTACGCCACTGTGGATGATTTTGAAAGACAAACAGGTCATCTTCATTCTGTGATGTCATTTTGATGACAATTTGTACATTTATGATAACCTTTCAGGTTGTTTTAATTTGATGAAATGAATTTTATATCTATTATTTTTTGTGGATGTATGAAAATCGCTTATCATATATTTGATGTGCTGTGTTACGAACGATGGATTAATTTGGATTTTAAATTTTCGAGGTAAGACGATTCAAAATCATAGACAAGCAGCAACAAGCCAACATTCAACCTTCAAGTGGATGTAAACTGTAGAATCTAATTTCTCCAGCAATGCGCCCTCATTACTTATATATGATCGGTGCTTGCTGTGCTCATCAGCCAAAATAACACTGATTCCTGATGGCGCAGATACTATTTGATTGTTTTAAACTTTTTTTTTGTTATAAAAGTTTTAAATGCATATTTTATATTAATGCTTTGTCTGTGATTTGACATGAAGTAGCCATATTTACGACATCTAAGAGTGCCTTCTACCAGTCGTACATTTTAGCAAAAATCTTACGACGTAGTAGCTGCGATTGTGTTGATAAACCGTACACCGCGACCGAATCTTACGTACGACCGCCCTACGGATAAAACGGCCTCCTGGTGTATTATGTTTTATTTTGCACATATATTTTGATTTTGTAAAAAATAATAAATAAGAATATAAAACACACAAAATAAGAAAGATATATTATATACTAATAATTTAAAAAGTTCACAATATAAAACATTGTAAAATGTATTGGGTACGAATATTTGCTTATATAAGTATCTTAGTGACTTCGATCAACCGTCTATTAAAACGGCGGCCAAAAGACAACGAATGATATTTATTATATAAAAACTAGGACTTTTTTTCTTATATCTGCGTCCAAGACGTACCGAAAAAACGACACATATTTTGGATGAAAAAAGTGTGGCTTATATGCGACAAATTAGCAGTAATTCGGCTGAAATGATTGTCAAAGTTGTCATAAAACGCAAAAAGGGCTAACTACCCTCCACCATGGAGGCCATGTGTTTTGAGAAACCAAAATAATTTCAAGGAAAATATTACCATGGTTGTGAACCGTGATGCAAATTACTGCACATGGCCAACCATGACAGTCCATGGTTGACCATGGTCTCAGAACCATGAACTTTTACGGTAGACCATGGTCGTATTCCGTGCATTTCGTCCGTGCAGTTGTATTAATTTAATATGCAGCTATCAGTAAGTATAAGTGGACCACTATTCCTCTTTTTATGCCCACACATTAGAGGGGGCATATAGATTTGCCCTTGTCTGTCTGATTTTTGTGTTGCGCGTAACACAAACAGTATAACTGCTAGAGCGATGAAACTTTATAAACATATTCATTTGCATCGGGGAGTTATGGCCCATTTTTAGCAATTAAATGACTTTTTTGGACTTACGTCGCACGTAACTCAAAAAGTATTACTACTGGAGTGATGAAACTTTATAAACATATTAATCAGTAAGTAAACATGTGCACCTGGGTATTTTTCCACCTTGGTATTTTGGTGCAGTTTTTTCGGACATCAGCGGAGTTATGGCCCTTTTTTGTAGCAAAAAATGACATCCTTGGACTTGTGTCGCGTGTAACTCAAAAAGCATTATTGCTAGATTGTTGAAACTTTATAAACATATTTATCAGCACGTGAACTTGTGCACCTGGGTATTGTGGTGCATTTTTTTCCGACATCAGCAGAGTTTTTTTAAAGCCAGCCGAATATGGGGGCATCCGTTTCAAATGGACAAATGTCTAGTTGACATCTGACAAATAATTGCAGCCTACCCGTTCAGTGTTCAGACTGGTGGAAGGGTATCAATACATGTGTCGGTCTAGTGAAGTAATATTAAATTTGAACCATGTTCATGCTGGGAAACTTGTGCAACACTGAAAGAGTTTTTATGGAGAACATTTATGTATTATCAAATCTGAGTTGGTAGGGGGTCACCCAATAAGCATTTATTTAAAATTATTTTGAAATCCGGTCAGCGTTTTCTGAGTACAAGATTTTCAAAGATTTCTATATAGCCATATAAGGAAAATTGCCCCACCCGCTGGCAGCCTTTTTTTTTAACGAATCAAAATTATTTGCAAAAAATTGATACAGGGTCATTCTGTAAAATTGTATTGAGATCTGGTCAGCGGTTTCTGCGAGGAATTTTCTAAATAGCCATATAAGGAAATCTGCCCCACCCTATGGTGGCCATGTTTTTTAACATATCAAAATTATTTGAAAAAATCTGGTAAAGGGTCACCCATGGAACATTTCTGAGTAAACAATTTCATATCCAGACAGTGGTTTCAGGCAACAAGATTTTTTTAACTTTTCAATATAGCCATATAAGGAAAACTGCCTCGCCCCATGGCGGCCATGTTTTTAACTAATAAAAATGATGTGAAGGAATTTGGTAGAGGGTAACCCAATAAACATTTCTGTAAAATTATTTTGAAATCCAGAAGATTTTTAAACTGTTCAGTATAGCCATATCAGGAATACTGCCCCGGCCGTTGGTGGCCATGTTTTTTAATGAATCAAAATGAGTTTTAAGAATTTGGTAGAGGGTCACCCAAGGAACATTCTGTGAAATTATTTTGAAATCCAGCCAGTGGTTTCAGACAAGAAGATTGTCAAAGTTTTCAGTATAGCCATATAAGGAAAACTGCCCTGCACGCTGGTGGCCACATTGTTTAAAAACTAAAATGATTTTTAGGAATTTGGTAGAGGGAAACCAAAGGAACATTTCTGTAAAAACTATTTTCAAGGTGCAATGCAGATGCCTTTCCTGCCTTCTGTAGATAACCTGGAAATTGATAGGTGCAATACAGTTGCATTTCCAGTCAAAACTGATGGAACAAGGGTCAATCAATCAGTGATATTTTTACCATCCCCAGTCACATCTACATTACATAGAGGTTTATCCAATCTCTACAACATGAGATTCAAACATCCAGCTGATTTACATAGTGGGTGTTTTGTTACTTAATATGTTTAAAGAACAATAATGAAAACAATCGCAAGTGACAGATCATTCGCATTTTAATTGTGTTTTATGTCTTATTAATGATATTTAACTTACTAGTAAGCAGGTGAAATACCAAAACCAATTAACTGTGTATTGAACTACATAATTATATGTTGCACTCCCTAGTAAAAATGACGTTTCTATCCTAAATATGGTCCTTTTGGTTGCTTTTTTGCAAAAAACATGGGCCAATTTCACTGCTATTTATAGCCCAATCTGAGCAATTCTTTAATTTATTTTGAGATCTTATGGCCATGCACAAACTGTATATGTTTGATCAAGATTAGAGGAAAAATGAAGTTTTTATTTTAAACAAAGTCCATTGTTTGCAAATTTTATCATAAAAAGGGGAAATCACCAAGTGCTCCTGGTTCCATCTGGCCCAATATTGCACCACTATAAAATCGTATAGTCGTACACAAACAGTGCAAGTTTAGTCAACAAGGAATGAAAAGTTTAACCTCTGTGGGGACTGAAAGACAATTATTGACAAATTATGGAGTATGGATTATTGTCACAAGGGGCCATAACTCTGGTCTATCTGGTCAGATCTGGCCCACATTGTATATTGATTGCAACTTCATGGTCAAACACAAACAGTGCAAGTTTGGACAAGATTAGGCAATAAATGAAGTCTTTTTACTCAACGCTGTCCGTTTTTTCATTTTACTCCCAAACAAGTGGCAATAATTCTGGTGTTTATACCCCAATCTAGGCCATTTTTTTATTATTTAAAATCTTAATGTCGGATATACAATGTGCAAGTTCGGTCGAGTTCAGATGACAAAATGAGGTCCGTATGCTGCACAAACTCCATTTTGCATGTGCTCGTTATCGAACATATCCGAGATTTTATGGTCACACACAAACTGTCCAAGTTGGGTAAAGATTAAATGAAAAGTGAATCCTTTATCGCATCTACGAGCCCAACTGTTGACGCATTTCAAATGAGGGACAACGCTGGATATTCCCACTATACCAAAAGTTCACCGAGCGCGATGTTCTCAGGTGAGCTTAAAACTTCCTGACTGACAACCATATATTTTAAAGAATCAGAGACAGGTATGTTTTTTAACAAATCAACCTATTTAAAGGCAGTTAGTAGCGGGTCACCCAAGGAACATTGCTGTGAAACGATTTAAAAAAAAACAACAACAATGGTTCTTGAACAGAAGATTGTCAAAGTTGCATTTATAGCCATATAAGGGCAAACTTCCACAACCCTTGGATGCCATGTTGTATTTTTTATGAATCAAAATTATACTAAGGAATTGGGTAGAGGGTCACCCTAGGAACATTTCTGTGAAATTATTTCAAAATCTAATACATGGTTTCTGAAGAGAAGTTTTTTAAAGCTGCTTATTCAGCCATATACTGCCAAAATTCCCCTCCCCCCTGGCCGTCATGTATTTAAACAGTCATAATTATTTGAAGGAATTTGGTATAGGATCCCCCAAAAAACATTTCTGTGAAATAATTTTAAAATCCAAAGAGTGGTTTCTGACCAGAATATTGTCAATGTTGTATATATTATATATAGCAATATACAGTCAAACTTCCCAACCCCCTTGCAACCATGTTTTTTGATGAATCAAAATTATTTAAAAGAATTGGGTAGATGGTAATTGAAGGAACGTTGGAATAATATTAAAATCATGTCATTGATTTCTGACAGAAAGATTGTCAGTTTCCGATATAGGCATATAAGGGCAACTTCCACACCTTAAGGAGGCTACCGAGGGAAAGTTTTTTACATCGTCAAAAACCCACGGTCAGGGTTCCAGCTCCTCGGGCAAAAGAAATCCCTGACTTTTCACCGAGTTTTACCTGATTAAATCCAGTCCACCTGACAACCAGATATTTTAAAGTATCAGAGACAGATATGTTTTTTAACAAATCAACCTATTTAAAGGCAGTTGGTAGCGGGTCACCCAAGGAACATTCCTGTGAAACGATTTAAAAAAACAACAACAATGGTTCTTGAACAGAAGATTGTCAAAGTTGCATTTATAGCCATATAAGGGCAAACTTCCACACCCCTTGGATGCCATGTTGTCCTTTTTTATGAATCAACATTATACTAAGGAATTTGGTAGACGGTAACCCTAGGAACATTTCTGTGAAATTATTTCAAACTTCCACACCCTAAGAAGGCTACCGAGGGAAAATTTTTTACATCGTCAAAACCCACGGTCAGGGTTCCAGCTCCTCGGGCAAAAAAAATCCCTGACTTTTCACCGAGTTATACCTGATTAAATCCAGTCCTCCTGACAACCATATATTTTAAAGAATCAGAGACAGCTATTTTTGTTTAACAAATCAACCTATTTAAAGGCAGTTGGTAGCGGGTCACCCAAGGAACATTTTTTCAAATTACCTTACAATTCACTGATCTTGAACAAAAATCAAATTTTCCTGAATTGTTAAGTCTGCTTGCAACCCTGACGGTATTTATTCCATTACCATTACCATGGGAGAATTGGCTGTCAAAAGTTTGTTTTTATGAATATTGATGAGCCACGTGCTGGCCAACTTAAATACACGTAACATTTAAATACCCTTCGGAAGTCTAGAAAACAATAATCAGTTGACAGGTTACTAAGTCATTGTGTAAACACCGCTATTGGTATTCAACTACTTTCTTATCGGCTTACTGCCCACTTCCTACGGGCTTCGTGGACCATATGCAGGATAACGGTAAATATGACAAAAACGTAGTTTCAGTGACTGAATTGTACGTACAGACTTTGACACGGAACCAATGAAATGTCTCATTAATTATTCATGAGTACGAAGTTTTCTAGCCTAATCTCCCGCGGTCTGATCAAAAAGCATAGTGTATTTGAGCAAACGTGGGTTCCGACGTTTGTGTTTTTAATGAATCAAAGTTATTTGAAGGAACATGGTTGAGGGTCACCCAAGGATAATTGCAGTGAAATTATATCATTACAACAGTGCCATTGTCACAATGATATGCCCGTCAAAGGAGCATTTTTAGGGGCAAGATTCAAGAACTAAAGATAGACAAGAGAGCCATGATGGCCCAAAGCGCTCACCTGAGAACTGGTACAGATGAAGACCATACTGTTGTGACAGGTTTGAAAATTAAGGTATCTGAACAATAGGCAGAGGGGGATAGGATCAATTTTTATTTAAAACATCGGTTAGTGCAATGGGCTATAAGTTAGGTAGTGGATGTGCGTTTGTTTTGCTAATGGTTCTCAAATCTGTGTTCTCAATATTCTTACCTGACCCTTTTTCATTTAGTCATTGACGATTCTGGAAAAGCAGAAACCGCAGATATTGATGTCTTTTTCACAAACAGTTTTTGAGAACTAGTTGCGATGTGATAATTAAGATGGCTCTGCTATAATGTAAAGTTTTGCTTTTTCTTTGATAATTTTCTTTCCAATGATGATAAATGATGTTAATGCATGCTCTGAAGACATCAATGTTGCATGTACAAATAAGTGCATGCACGTCTTGCAACTGTTGGAAATTAAATTTTATCAATCAATGTGTATGGTCATGCCCAAACTGTGTAAGTTCGGTCAACATTGAATCAAAAATCATGTGCGCATGCCGATCATTGATAACTCTTTGGATGTTTTTTCCAAACACAAGAGGCAATAACTCTGGTGTTTCTGGCCCGATCATGCTTATATTCGACTTCACCTGTAGTCTTACGTTCAAAGACAAACAGTATCCGATTGGTGAAGATTGGATGAAAAATGAAGTCTCTATCCTGAATAATGTCAATTTTTGCATATTTTGTTCACAAACAAAGGGCAATAACTGGTGTTTCTGGTCCGATCTTGCTTATATTCGATTCTAACTGTAATCGTATGGTAATATACAAACTGTGCACGATTGGTGAAGATTGGATGAAAAATTAAGTCTCTATCCTGAATAATGTCCATTTTTGTATATTATTTTCATATACAAAGGGCATGTCTCTTGTGTTTGAAAACAATCTTGCCCATTTTTTAACGTCTCTGAGATCTGATGGTCATACACAAACTGTGAAAGTTTAGTTGAGTTTGGATTGAAAATAAAGTCTAAACATTGAAAAAGGGCATTTTTGCACTTTTTGAGCATGAAAAAGGGACAATAACGCTAGTGTTTCTGGTGTGATCTGACCCAATAACAATCCCATCCGAGATTTTATGGTCATACTGTGCAAGTTAGGTCAAAAATGTAGTCTTTATCGCGATAATGGTCCAAATTGTTGACGGCATACGGACGACAGACGATAGACGAAGGACGATGCCGGAGAGGTCCCCTATACCAATAGCTCACCATGCATTTCGTGCTCAGGTGAGCTAAAAAACCATCCATGCTGGACAACGATATGGTCAGGACAAGTGTTGATTGATTTCTTATATATTTTTTTTAACCTTGAATTGTGACTTTGACCCTCGGGATCTGGTTATTGCGTGCAACACTCAGTCTCATCATGCTTATCACTTCTGTCAAGTTATTTGAAATCCATCCATGCTGGACAAGATATGCTCCTTACAGAGTGGTAAGGACTGATTTCTTATATTTGACATTAGACCTTGAATTGTGACCTTGGCCTTGGACATAAGGACCTGAATCTTGCCCGCGACACTCCATCCCACCATGCGTGTCACTTCTGTCAAGTTATTTGAAAAATCCATCCATGCTGGACAAATATATGCTCCAGATAGTGAGGTAAGGATTGATTTCTTATATTTGAAATTTGACCTTGAACGTTGGCCTTGATTTTGGACCTTGGGACCTGGTTTTAGCGTACGACACTCCATCTCATCATGCTTATCACTTCTGCCAAGTTATTTGAAAATCAATCCATGCTGAACGAAAATAAATATGCTCCGGACAAAGTGATAAGGATTGATTTCTTATAAACCTTTAACCTTATGTTGTGACCTTGACCTTGGACCTAGAGTCCACGTTCTTGCACCCGACACTCCGTCTCACCATGCTTAACCCTTCTGTTAAGTTATTTAAAAATCTATCAATCCTGAATATAGATATGCTCCGATCAGAGTGGTAAGGACTGATTTCATACATTTGACATTTGACCTTGAATGATTACCTTCGCCTTGGACTTAGGGACCTTAATCTTGCGCGTGAAACTCTATCTCACCATTCCTGTCACTTTTTGTCACTTGTCAAGTTATTTGAAAATCCATCCATGCTGGACAAAGATATGCTTCGGACAAAGTGGTAAGGAATGATTTCTCATACTTGACATTTGACCTTGAATTGTGACCTTGAACTTGGAACTAGGGACCTGGTTCTTGCGCATGACAATCAGTTTTATCATGCTTGTCATTTCTGCCAACTTATTTGAAAATCCATTTATGCTGGACAAACATACGCTCCGGACAAAGTGTTCAAAATGTTAAGGAATGAATTCCTATATTTGACTTTTGACCTTGAACTGTGACCATAACCTTATACCTAGGGACCTAGTTTCTTGCACGCGACACTCTGTCTCACCATGCTTGTCACTTCTGCTAAGTTATTTGAAAATCCATCCATGGTGGACAAAGACATGCTCCGAACAAAGTGTTAAGGATTGATTTTCTATATTTGACCTTTGACCTCAAATTGCGACCTTGACCTTGGACCTACGGACCTGGTTTTTGCGCGTGACACTCCGTCTTATCATTATTGTCACTTCTGTCAAGTTATGTGAAAATCCATCCATGCTGGACAAAGTTATGCTCTGGACAAAGATCTTCCGCCATCTTGTTAGTTCACCATTTGTAGGATTATTATTGTTGGATCATCCTTATGTTAAAATCCACCCATACTGGACAAAGTTATGCTCCAAATAAAGTGTTTATGTAACATTGACCTAGGAGTATGGGACCTGATTCTTTCACGTGATACTCCATCTCATCTTGCTTATCACTTCTGCCAAGTTATTTAAAAAAACTATCCATGCTGGACAAAGTTATGCTCCGGACGAAGTGTTAATGATTGATTTCCTATAGTTGACCTTTGACCTTGAATTGTGACCTTTACCTAGGACCTAAGGACCTGGTTCTTGAGCGCGACACTACGTCTAATCATGCTTATCACTTTTGCCAAGTTATGTGAAAATCCTTCCATGCTGGATAAAGTTATGCTGCGGACAAAGATCTTCCGCCATCTTGTTTGTTCACTATTTGTGGGATTAATATTGTTGGATCATCCTTTTGTTATAAACAATGCTTTGAAGTATCAGGTATGCTTTTATCAAATTATTGAAACAAGTGTTAACATATTAAACGCGAGTAACTACATGTCAACAAAATTGTGTATATATAAGAACCAAATTTGAACATTAGACAGATACAAAAAAAACTAGGAAATCCCTATAAGGTTAATTGCAGAAATTAAGAACTATTAGTTCATGTGTGCATTTTGTTATTAAAGAATTTTATTTAAAATAGTAATGTGTGAGATGTCTAAGTCAAAGGATTATTACTCTAAAATGCCTGGAAAAAACAACTTTATGAAACAAGTTAAAGTACAGGCAAGCAAAGTGCCAGTTCTGAAGTTTTACTTCTAGGCGTGACCTTGACCTTAGACCTACGGACCGAATGCATTAGTACTACATAGCACTAAATGCAGCTTTAGGTCAAGTTTTTTTTAATCCCTCCATCCATGGCCAAGTTATAGTCCAGACGAGCACTCAAGCCAATATATATTCAAAAGGCAATTATTCCCTATAAAATCAGACCGGAACGACCGGACAATTTGTGCATGTCCCAATAGTAGGGTTGCTGCAAATAAAGTTTCATTAAATTTGAGTTATTAGTTTTTGAAATCCCACACACACAAAAATAATTTCTTATCCAAATGTTCTCATTTATAATCAAAGGGAAGTAACTCTCTGAAAAATGATCATACTACAACACATTGACAATATGCTCCATAAGGATGATGCAGTTACAGTTTCATTAAATTCGAGTTATTAGTTACCGAGATCACATGCAGAAACAAACGGACAAACATCCTTATGATGCTATCTAAGTGGCTAGAAAGATAGTTATGGGCATAAAATAGCCACATCAAAGCATTTTTAAGTCACATAAAAGACTATCCCTAACCCTAATAAACAGTTTTCATTTAAACTGTCCATTAGTAGTAGCTGCTTAACTACTCTCCCGTTAGTGCGGTACGACAGTTGGATGCCCAGAAAGATTGACAGATAAAATTGTCGGGTAAATGTACTTGACACCCGGACAAAACGAATCGGTTTTGTTAGAATTTGAATGGACAGACAAAGCGGCGACTATGTGCTCTCCCTATTTTGGGGAGCATAAAAATTAACTCACCGTTGACCGTTACTAACGTTGATGCGGTCTGAACCAGATTACCACTAATATCTTGGACTCCATTCTGCGCATGACATGTATATATGCCTGTATCTTGTAGTTGTAGTGCAGGAATGTGGACTGTGTGGGTTGATTGCGACGTTGTGCTGCCATGGCTGATATGTGAGTTGGGTATCTGGACCTCACCGAACTTCTGAGTCAAAGGCGTAAATGTGTAAACAGCAGGTATACCAGATGCTTCACAAATCAGGTCTAATGGTTGTCCTTCATTTGAAGATAGAGTTGACTTTGATAGTGCTATATCTGGGGAATCTTTAACAAACAAAATATATAATTATTTAAGTTTTCATCAGTTTCTTATATTGACAAACAAAATGATGTCAGGGCACAATATTTACCATAGGTCTTAGCATAACTTGTTAGCGCTGGGCGAATATTGAGCTACTTTTTTATAAGGACAATATTCGCTGCAGCTCATAACCGGGGAAGGACTATTTCTGTGGTGGAAAGTTTTCCTTCTTTGTCTATATTGTTTCCACAGGATTTTGATCGCAACTTTCACGTTCCGGAATTAGATAGTTATTGTGAACAGATTGCAATAAAAATAACATACCTGGGCAGATAAACCATTCCTAATTAATGTTCCATAAATAGTTTTATAATGACACTTTCATGATGGACGCATGAACAATTTAAACCTACGCACTTTTTCACTTTTAAATAAATCTCGATAACCGCCGCTGTGTATCAGTGTGTTCAATTTTATTGATAAATCTGCTAACTCAGGGAATTGTGTCATTTTTATTGGTCAATTGATTCTATTTATAAAGTTTAAGGTGTTTACAAGTCAAAATAATGGCGGTCTGTACATAACTGTAGTAGATGAATACTCAGATTTAAATTAAAATGTATGCATTTCCTAGGTAAATTTCGGCATATGTTAAGCAGTTCGGGTGTTGTCTATGTAAATAACATCGATATATTTTTATTGTAGCACATAATAGGATTCATAAAAATTTAAACTTTAGGGTTTCCGCCACATAAAATAGCCCTATATAAATAGGAATACTAAATTTGTTGCATGTCTTATAAATAAGACTATCATAGGTCTGTATTTGATTGGTATGTACACAGAGTACTATGATTGCAAAGTGCTTAACAGTGTATTCATTTGAAACAAACTGTATGAAACTGACAGTTGTATTGATTGCATTTACGGTTCAACCACAATTCTTATGTTTATATTATATATTTTTGTGATGGTATATTTAAGTAACAGCTACTTACAATTGACAATAAGCCTGGTAGAATTCTCTTTAATCTGATTGTAATCGGTATTTCTAGCAGTGCATCTGTATGTTCCGGCTGCATATCGACTCACTTGACCAAGAGCCAGCACCCTGGTGTTGGTAATATCAGTCCCTGAAGTCATGTTCCTCCATAAGTATGTACACTCTGGCCAACAGTCTGCTGTGCATGTAACATTCGGAGATTGCTGCCCTTCATTCACTGTGTACTCCAACTGTACACTTATACTAACAAAGTCTGGCCCATCTGAAAAAGTTGCCAGGACATTAGACAAGTGAGCCATGATGACCCAAAGCGCTCATCTGAGTAACTTTTGGGCAATGACGCTTACAAACTGACCCACATCAGCCAGATATCTTACTGTTGTTGACCTAGCTAGCAACTGACAGGTGCAATACTCAGATGCCTGTCCTGCCAACCTGAAGTAACCAGTCAACTGAACGGCACTATAAAGATGCCTGTCCACAATGAATCTATGGAGACTGAAATCCAATAGTTGACAAATTATGGATTAAAAAAACAAACAAGGGGAAACAACTATGGTTTATCTGGTCCGATCTGGCATGTATTTGACATTGACCGAGACCTTGTGGTCATACATTAACAGTGCAAGTTTGGTAAATATAA
The DNA here is from genome assembly GCA_027627225.1 of Congeria kusceri. Taxonomy (NCBI): domain Eukaryota; kingdom Metazoa; phylum Mollusca; class Bivalvia; order Myida; family Dreissenidae; genus Congeria; species Congeria kusceri. Next base: position 29,913,773 of record CM051030.1, on the reverse strand, counting down.
GACAAACAAGATGGGTCATAAGGCCACATGTCACAAACCTGAGGGGCTAAACACACTGTCACGATTTTGGCTACGATTGGCCACAATTTACAAAATCTTGGAGAAGCGTGGTAAAGCGTGGTAAAACATTTTTGGCTTATCGTAGCACCGCACGATTTTTCGAAAACGTAGGACAATCCTAGTGTCATCGTATCTTATTCAGGCTTATATTTACAGCCATCGTAGAGGCATTTGTGGCCTTTGGTGTTTAATCCTGATTAATCGCTACCAATTCTATAACACATATATTACAAGACTGTACTACGTTATGGTACCTTTTGCTACGTATATGGTATGGATTTCTAAGCTTTCCCTACGGTTCAGTTACAATGGACCACGACAACGCGACAATTGGGTCGCGTGCCTGTCCCTATGCACTCACTACGTTGTCTAAGTTGGTGTCACGATAATGCACGAGGCATCGTTATGTCCAAATCGCCTGGAAACGTAGTGAAGCGTGAGAATTATCTGCTGCTCGTAGGTTTATCGTGACAAATCTTCTATAATCTTACTACAATCTTAGGACAAACGTTAACAATCACAAGTAATCGTCTGCTACCGTAGCATATACCTGACACTAGTATATTACAACCATAACAGATTGCATCATATCACTGTGAAACAGTGGTGAATTGGCTGCGGCGACCTACAAGTGTCGTTGATAATAAATTAAAGAGTATCTCATGTAATTGTAGAGGTTAAATGACCCAAAAAAAAGATCAGATGTTTTTCAGTTTTTAAAAGAAACTAATTCTCATATATTTTGTTTGCAAGATTTACATTTTACATCTGACATGGAAAAACAATTGTATTCCATGTGGAATGCAGAGGCCTTTTTTAGTTTTGCAAAATCAAATGCCCGAGGGATCGGAATTTTGTTTACCAAAGGATTAGATGGCAAGGTTGACCAAGTTTTTCAGATGATAAAGGCAACTATATAATATTAAATCTTACTTTACAAGGTTAACATTTAACACGTATTAACGTTTATGGCCCAAATAATGATAGCCCCACTTTCTATCAAATTATTTTTACAATAAAATAGAAAATATAGGGAATGAATCCTTTATATGGTATGGCGATTTTAATTCAGTGTTAAATATAAATCTTGATTACAGTAATTACAAATTTAACAATAATAACATAAAAGCAAAAAACATTGTTTAACAAATTTTATTGCAGAATTTTTTTACATGACCCTTTCAGAGTAATACACGGAGATTTGAAAACGTTCTCGGGCGAAGGGCAAACCCTTACAACAGGAAAGGCTAGATTTTTACTTGGTTACTAGTGATTTCTTACTTCATATCAGGGATCATAATGTAGGAATTTAGTTATCGTTCTGATCACTCAGTCATTACTTTAATTTTGGATTTTGAAAATATTCCATATGAAAAATGACTTTGGAAATTCAACAACTCCCTTCTTTTAGATAAAGATTATCGGGCTTACATTCTTGATAAAATCGAACAAAGTACAATATGCATTGCCAGTATATAATTAAAAAATATTGCCTCAGTCTGTAATGCAGATATAGTCTCAAATTGATGACCAACTTTTTCTGGAAACACTACTGATGGAAATCAGAGGCTCTACAACTTGTTATTCGTCACATAAAAAAGTGTCAAACTCATAAAAAACGGGCATTTATTAGGGTAATTAAAACGATTGGGAATAATTTGAATCAGGATAATAATGCATGGTTAATCACTCCACACAATTAATTACAATTGTTAAGAGAAGAAACAAGAAGGCGATAAGGCCCTAGTTCGCTCACCTGAGAGGCTAAGGAACTACTGTTCTGAGCAAGTTCCATGAAGATTCGGCTAAAAATGTGGCCTCTAGAGTGTTCACAAGCTTTTTTTTCAATTTGTCTTCGTGACCTAGTTTTTTACCCCATGTGACCTGGTTTCGAACGTGTCCCAGATATCATTTGGACACACATGTTCTTAGCAAGTTTCATGATGATTGGGCTATAAATGTGGCATCTAGAGTATTAAAAAGCTTTTTTTTCAATTTGCCCTGGTGAAATTTTTAATCCAACATGAACTTGTTTCGAACGCGTTCGAGGTATCGTTGAAACAAATGTTCTGAGCAAGTTTCAACAATACTGGGCAAAAAATGTGACTTCTAGAAAGTCCACAAGCTTTTCTTCAATTTGCCCTAGTGACCTAGTTTTTGTCCCCACATGACCCCTTAAAAACTCGTCTGAGATATGATTGGGACAAATGTTCTGAGCAAGTTTCTTGATTATTAAGCTATAAATCGCGCCTCTAGAGTGTTCACAAGTTTTTTCTTCAATTTGGCCTGATGACCTAGTTTGTGACCCCTCGTGACGCAGTATAGAACTCGTTCTAGATATTATTAAAACAAATTTTCTGAGCGAGTTTCAAGAACAATTGGTAAAAAATATTATTTTTAGAGTGTTCACAAGCTTTTAAATTCAATTTTACCTAGTTTACGACCCCACATGGCACAATGTCGAACTGGTTCGAGATATCATTGCAAAAGATGTCCTGGGCAAGTTTCATGAAGATTGGGCAACAAATATAGCCTCAAGAGTGTTCACAAGGTAAATGAACCATTTTTGAGCTCGGCCAAGATATCATAAGAACAAAGGATCTGAGCAATTTTCATGTTGACTGGGCAAAAAATATAACTTTTAGAGTGTTCACAAGCTTTTTCTATAGCCATGTAAGGAAAACTGCTCCACCCACCAACCCCGACTGCCATGTTTTTCAACGGACCTGAACCATTTTCGAACTTGTCAAGATATCATAAGAACAAAGGATCTGAGCACGTTTGACTTCTAGTGTTCACAAGCTTTTCCTATAGCCATAGAAAGAAAACTGCCCCCCCCCCTTATATTTTTCAATGCACCGGTGCCATTTTCGAGATATGATAAGAACAAAGGTTCTGAGCAAGCTTAATGTTGATTCGGCAAAAAATGTGACTTCTAGAGTGTTCACAAGCTTTTCATATAGCCATATAAGGAAAACTGCCCCCCCCCCTGGCGGCCATGTTTTTCAACGGACCGGAACCACATTTGAACTCGGCCAAGATATCAGGAGAACAAATAGTCAGTATGCCGGTCGCTAAACCCAAAAAGGTAGTACACACAAATTGTTTTTGCATTAAATGAATCTATACCATGTCCCTACTTAGAAACTGTATGATGCAAATTTGTCATCATTGGGCATTTTGAATGTTCAATATGGCCGCCAAGATGGCGGCCACAAATTTAAAATTGGCAATTCAATATATAGCGTAACTACAATATTGTGAATGTATGTAATTTATGCGTTGTTATACAATGTATTGACAAACATGCAACTGATTTTTACAGAAATAAAATAATTAATATTATATTAAACGGCCTACAAAATGGCTGCAAAATCAGACAAGAGGGCCAAGATGACACTAGGTCGCTCACCTGAGTCTAAGGCATCATAATGGCTTTTTATAACTGAATAGCGGGTACATAGATGTTTGAAGCTAAATGTTAACACAAATGAAAACGATGGACACCTGACACCCATAGCCATATATATTCAAACTGCCAAACCCCTGGCAACCTTGTTTTGAAACAGATCACATTGATTTTTATTCCATCATTACGCCTGCGTTGACGAAATAACATCCCGTGGGATAAACTTAGCTGTACTTCCACCTTGTTGAATACAAGGCAAACACAAGCATTATATTGGCGTCATTTTGTTTATTTTTGTGACGTCATTTGATGTTTATCATGTTATTCAGTGATTTTATTTTGTTTATTTTGAACATAAAGACTGAAAATGATGAGATAAATTGATTACATACAACTTTATTTGCTCAGCACAAAAACCTAAACCACTTACCAAGGCTTGTGAATTAGGTTTTCTAAGCCTCACTAAATAAACTTATCTTATAAGGAACATTACTTTGAAAATATTTCAAATCCAGCAAGCGGTTTCTGACAAGAAGATTGTTAAAGTTGCCTATATGGCATACTTGCCATACGTCCCAGTCTTGCCGGGATGGTCCCGCTTTTGCGACGTTGGTAGCAGAGTCCAGCTCAGATGCATTTTGTCCCGGTTAATGACGCAAATTGATGTTAATGTGCAATAAAAGTTGCATTCGGCCAACAATGTACTTCTTATTGTTAAATCCTTAATGTCGACGAGGAGCAGTTATGATAACCCAAACAGTGGTTTATTAATCCTTTGTAACGCTTTCGCAGACGGGGGTCAGATAATCCGCAGTCGCTAATTGCTGTTAGTCATCATGTGGAGGGTGTATACAGTATCAGTATGTCGTAGATCAATACTGACCTATCTGAACGACAATTACGTTATCGATTCGGCTGTTTTGTTTTTCATTGTTAAAGAGGAAATGTCTACTGCATAAGTTCGCCATACAGATACCTAATTTTGATGTTATGCGCTACGAAACTTCTATTCAAAAGTAAAGATCTCACAGTTCTCTGCACTACAAAGTCTTTATATGTCAATTAATACATCCATGCTTTCCATGCTGATGACGTGACATTGTACATGTCAGCATAATTTTCTTGCAGAACAAAAGATTTACACAAAGTTCAAAATGTATAATGTGCATTTTAACATTTGACGCAAGTTGGCATGACGTGCACGAGGAAATTTTCCCGCTGTATTTGCAAGAACAAAGCATATATAATATACATGTTTTTAAATCAAGATGTTTATACTTCATTACTTATCCAATCAGTACTACGTGTTCAACAAAGGTAACGATTAAAAACAGTTGAAGCTCTAAACAAATTCTCGTAGAAACATTATTTATCGAATAAAAAGGCTTGATTGAGTGTAACCTTATGATTCGAGAACAACGAAAAATGTGGGTTTGAATGTGACGGCATTGCGTCATTGACCTAGACCCCACCCACAACATACGTAAAGCAAGGTCTCGATATAAGTTACCAACGTATGAAGTTTCATTAAAATATTTCAATGAGGTCTCGATATAAGATATGTGAATTGCGTTTCTTTAAAATATCGCAATGCGTTCTCAAGTTTTTGAGCGGAAACTGTTTTTCTATTTTTAGTAACAGTGACCTTGACCCACCCATCCCATATGCAATCCCAATCGAGGTCTCGATATATTGTTTTAACCAAATATCAAACCTCGTGGTCTAGTGGCTTCAGAGAAGAATTTTTCATTTTGCCGTTTGCGTCTATATAAGCCATGTGAGCCCCGGGGTGTGGCCAGTTTTGACCCCATGGGCATCATTTGAACACTCTTTGTAAAGGACCACTATACAACATAATATACCAAATATGAAACCTCCAGGCCTTGCGGTTTCAGGAAAGATGTTTAGTCATTTTGCTATTTAAGTCTATATAAACATTGTGACCCCCTGGGATGTGACCAGTTTTAACCCCAGGGGCATCATTTGAATAATCTTTATAAAATGACCTCTATAGAATGTAACATAACAAATACGAAACCTCTTGGTCTTGAAGTTTCAGAGCAGAAGATTTTAAAAGTCATTTTGCTATTTAGAAGTCTATATAAACCATGCGAGGCACCGGGTGTGGCCAGTTCTGACCCCAGAGGCATCATTTGAACAATCTTTGTAGAGGACTACTATACAATATTACATACCAAATATGAAACCTCTGGGCCCAGAGGTTTCAGAGAAGATTTTTAAAGACATTCTACTATTTAAGTCTATATAAATCATATGACCCACGGGATGTTACCAGCTTAAACCCCAGGGGCATCATTTGAACAATCTTTGTAGAGGACTACTACACAATGTTACAAACCAAATATAAAACCTAAAGACCTTGAAGTTTCAGAGGACAATATTTAAAAAATCATTTTCCTTTTAAAGTCTATATAAACCATGTGACCCCCAGGGCGTGACCAGTTTTGACCTCAGGGGAATAATTGGAACAATATTTGTAGAGGACCACTATACGATGTTACATACCAAATAAGAAACCTCAGGGCCTTCAGTTTCTGAGGACAAGATTTTTAAAGTCATTTTGCTATTTCAGTATGTATAAATCATGTGACCCCCGGGGCGTGGCTATTTTTGACCGAAGGGGCATAACATATAATAATATTTGTAGAGGACGACTAAAGGATGTTACATACCAAATATGAAACCTCTGGGCCTTGCGGTTTCAGTGAAGATTCTTTTAAAGACATTTCGCTAGTTAAGTCTATATAAACCATGTGACCCACAGGGCGTGGCCAGTTTTGACCCCAGGGGCATAATTTGAACAATCTTTGTAGAGGACCACTACAGGATGTTGCATACCAAATCTGAAACTTCTGGGCCTTGTGGTTTTAGAGGAAAAGATTTTTAAGGTCCTATTGCTATATATTTTATATACATCATGTGAACCCCCCCCCCCCCGCGTGGCCTGTTTTGACCCCAGGGGCATAATTTGAACAAACTTTGTAAATGACCACTAAAGGATGTTACAAACCAAATATGAAACCTCTGGGCCATGCGGTTTCAGAGAAGATATTTAAGTTTACACTTTTAAAATATAGTTTTAGCTCTGTTGACCTACATATGCAGCGGACCGTAACAATTTGAACTACTTTCAAAGAGATTCACCCAATGATCATTCCTGTAAAGTTTGGTAAATATCTGCCAAGTGGTTCAGGAGGAGATGTCGTTTAAATGAAAAGTTGACGACGGACGCACGCAGACACGAACGCACGGACGACGGACAACGGGCGATCACAAAAGCTCACCATGAGCATTTTGTGCTCAGGTGAGCTAAAAATGAAGAAAATAAATAGCATTGAATTAGACGCGCACTATTAGTTTCAATTTGCTAAAACAATGGTCTGGATCTCCATCTTCAATTAGGTAAAATACCAGCTTATGCCAATTTATTTTATGTGGAGTGTATAGTTATAAGTATCGATATTTTTTTAGAGAAGTGAAGTAAGAGACAGGTGACTCACTTCAGTAAATGTTCCTTATAATAAAAATACTCTCATAATAAATTTGCTCTTAGTTTCTTTTCTTGCCAACAGCCTTTCCGCGCTGTCAGCTTTTTGATTCAATGAAGCTGGTTGCCTCTATTACTATTCAGGACGAACTACTTTTTATTGTTGTTTACATGCAGTGCTGTCACACACAAAAAACAAGAGGGCCATGATGGCCCATAGAGCTCACCTGAGAACTGGTACAGATGAAGACCATACTGTTGTGACAGGTTTGAAAATTAAGGTATCTGAACAAAGAGCCAATGGGGATAGGATCCATTTTTATTTAAAACATCGGTTAAGTGCCATGGGGTAACTAAAGTACGAGTTGGGTAGTGGATGTGCGTTTTTTTTGCTAATGGTTCTCAAATCATTTTTCTCGAAATTCGTACCTGACCCTTTTACATTAAGTCAGTGACAATTCTCGAAAATGCAGCATCAGTAGATTTTCATGTCTTTTTCACAGACAGTTTTGGAGAACTAGTTTGAATGCGATAATTGCGATGGCTGTGCTATAAGGTCAAGTTTTACTTTTTCTTTATAATGTTTTGTCCAAATATGATAAATGATGTTAATCATTTGATCAGCAATCTGATCAATGTTGTATGTTCAAATAACTGCATGCAAGGTTTACAACTGTTGGAAATCAAATTTTATCAATCAATTTTTATGGTCATGCGCAAACTGTGTAAGTTTGGTCAACATTGAATCAAAATCGTGTGTGCAAGCCGATCATTCATAACTTGTTGATGTGTCTTTTCCAAACATAAGGGGCAATAACTCTGGTTTTTCTGGCCTTCACCATGCTCATATACGACTTCTCATGTAATCTTAAGTTCATAGAACTGTACGCGATTGGTGAAGATTGAATGAAAAATGAAGTCTCTATCCTGAATAATGTCCATTTTTGCATATCTTTTTTTCACAAACAAAGGGCAATAAATCTGTTGTTTCTGGTCCGATCTTGTTTATATTCAACTTCACCCTTAATGTTATGGTAAATGACAAACTATGCAAGATTGGTGAAGATTGGATGAAAAATCCAGTCTCTATCCTGAATAATGACCGTTTTTGCATATTATTTTCAAGGGCTATAACTTCGGTGTTTATGGTCCGATCTTGCTTAATTTCCATTCCAACTGTACTCTCATAACTCATAACTGATAACAGACAAACTGTGCATGATTGGTGAAGATTATATGAAAAATGAAGTCTCTGTCTTGAATAATACCCATTTTTGTATATTTTTTTTATAAACAAAGGGCAATAACTCTGGCGTTTGAAACACGATCTGGCCCATTTTCTGCGTCTACTGAGATCTGATGGTCATACACAAACTGTTAAGGTTTGGTTAAGATTGGATAGAAAATAAAGTCATTGTATAGGAAAATGGCATTTTGCACTTTTGTTGCATGAAAAAGGGGCATTAACTCTGGTGTTACTGGTGTGATCTGACCCAAAAACAATCCCATCCAAGATTTTATGGTCAAACACAAACTGTGCAAGTAAGGTCAAGATTGAATAAAAAATGTAGTCTTTATTGCTTTAACGTTCCAAATTGTCAACTGCATACGGCCGCCGGACGCCGCCGGAGAGGTCCCCTATACCAATAGCTCACAAAGCACTTCGTGCTCAGGTGAGCTCAAAATGAAAGAAATGTCATTTATTAAGAGCTTTGACTAAAACAATTAAAATTTTCTTCATGTTCATAGCTCTATGCAAATTACATGCATACAAATTAATATTTCAAATTTGTGTCACCTAGTGAAAAGCATACTGTACAGTAGACTGATATTTTCGGCCGATTTAACACATTTCCAAAGATTTGATAATTTAATCAGTAGTAAATAATAAAAGTTGTTTACCTTTTTCTCGTCTTGATTTTATATCCAAACTGCAAGTTAGATTTGCGGAATTTCTTACAAAACGTTTCAACACTAAGTGCAAAAAAAAGTGTGGTGTTAAAATATTTGCTCAGCATACGGTTTTACAATGCATGGGTGTCAATATTGACTAACATCGAGGGCCAAAACGGGGCGTTTTAAGAAATAAATAAAACAAAATTAACATACATATGAAACATTGCTTTTTGCTTTGTTTGATTTCTTTGGATTGTTCGCGGTATTCAACAGTATTTCAGTCATATAACGGCGGTCAGTTAACCTACTCACACTTTCCCTGAGTAAGCTGGTTTACCAGTACTGGGTGCACATACTTATGCCAGTAACTGACAACTGCCCTACTACAATCAGAGGTAAGGGGAAAATGGCCGTAAAAAAATAATTTCATGACAAATCCCCACACAAGTTATGTGGCCGGGCTTGGAATCCAACCCGCGATCCTCGGATTTGTAGTCCAGCGCTCTACCAATTGAGCTAGCCGACCCGGTTATGAAACATTGCATTTCAAATATAAAAATAAACATTAATTATTAAAATATACTTTACGCCTAAAGTATGATTCCAACCACACATGTATATGGGCGTTTACAAAAGTGCAACATCTGAAACCAACTTTCGACTCGTTTAGTCTTCAGTCGTAAATCTAAACTGGAACGCGTTTAAATATTTCCATCTATTGCGATCTTGCTACATAATAAGAATAAACAAGAGGGCCATGATGGCCCAAAGCGCTCATCTGAGAACTGGTACAGATGAAGACCACACTGTTGTGACAGGTTTGAAAATTAAGGTATCTGAACAATACACAGCGGGGGTAGGATCAATTTTGATTTAAAACATCGGTAAGTGCAATGGGCTACTAATGTATGAGTTGGGTAGTGCGTGTGCGTTTTTTTGCTAATGGTTCTCAAATCATTGACAATTCTGGAAAATGCACAAACAGTAGATTTTGATGTCTTTTTCGCATACAGTTTTGGAAAACTAGTTGCAATGCGATAATTGCGATGGCTGTGCTATAAGGTCAAGTTTTGCTTTTTCTTTTATAGTTTTCGGTCCAATCATTATAAATGATGTCAATGCTGGCTCTGAAGACATCAAAGTTGGAAATCAAATTTTATCAATCAATTTGTATGGTGATGCGCAAACTGTGTAAGTTTGGTCAACATTGAATCAAAAATCGTGTGTGCAAGCCAATCATTGATAATTTGTTGATGTTTTTTTTCAAAACACAAGGGGCATTAACTCTGGTGTTTCTGGCCCCATCATGCTTATATTCCACTTCACCTGTAGTCTTACGTTCATAGACAAACTGTACACGATTGGCGGAGATTGGATGAAAAATAATGCCTCTATTCTGAATAATGTCCATTTTTGCATTTATTTTTCACAAACAAGGGCAATAACTCTGGTGTTTCTTGTCCAATCTTGCTTATATTCGACTTGACCTTTAATCTTATGGTAATAAACAAACTGTGCAAGATTGGTAAAGATTGGATGCAAAATGTCCATTTTTGCATATTTTTTTCACAAACAAAGGGCAATAACTCTGGTGTTTCTGGTTTGACTTCAACTGTAATCTAGTGGTAATAGACAAACTGTGCAAGATTGGTGAAGATTGGATGAAAAATGTCTCTCTCTATCCTGAATAATGCCCATTTTTGTATATTTTTTTAATAAACAAAGGGCAATAACTCTGGTGTTTGAAATACGATCTGGCCCATTTTTGACGACTGCCGAGATCTGACGGTCATACACAAACTGTGAAAGTTTGGTTAAGATTGGATGGAAAATAAAGTCTATACGTTGGAAAAGGGCACTTTTGCACTTCTTTTTCAGGAAAAAGGGCAATAACTCCGGTGTTTCTGGTCCGAGTGGGCCCATTATCTAACTCGTCCAAGATTTTATGGTCGTACACAAACTGTGCAATTTTGGTCAAGATTGAATGAAAAAAATGTAGTCTTTATCGCGATAACGGTCCAAATTGTTGACAGCACCTTGACGCCGGACTACCCCGGAGAGGTTCCCTATACCAATAGCTCAACGAGCACTTCGTGCATAGGTGAGCTAAAAACACCATGTTCAAAAATTGCTCTTACGAAATATCAACCAAAACAAAAGTAAATTTTATCACTATAATTTAAGACACCGCTACAGGTATAGCCTCTAATGAATAAACTGTACACAACGCAGTGCAAAGGGCGGAGCCTACTAATCATTCTTCAATGTATTGATGCGAGAATTGCAAAAGATAAATTTTTCAAATTAATTTACACTATTAAGGTAAACATTTAAAGTATGCACACAGTTGTAATTGTAATTGTAATTATAAGAATTGAAACGCTCTTTTGGGCAATTCATTGATGTATGAAGGTCATTTTTTTAATCTAATTTGTACATAAAGCTTTTTGCTTTATGCAAATTAGAGACAAACAAACTGACCTTCATACATCGATGAAGCGCCAAAAAGAGCGTTTCAATTCTTAAAACGAATCAACATAATTTGAAGGAATTTGGTAAAGGGTCATACAAGCAACATTTATGTAAAATTATTTTGATATTCTGACAGATGTTTCTGACAAGATTTTCAAAGTTTTCAATATGGACATATTTTATGATACTATGAAAACTGCCCCAACCCAAAGGGTTCATGTTTGTTGGACGAATCAAAATGATTTGAAGTATTTTGGTAGAGGGTCACCCTGCTTTTGGTTGCCAGAGCAATCAGAGTTTACCATAATTATATTCCAATGAATTGAAAACATTTGTTGACGGTAAATTTTAACCATGCAGTTTCACAGAAGATGCAGTTGAAGTAAATTATTGACGACAGAAAACGATGAACTTTCCATGATGACTGACCAGAATAGCACCCCCCACCACCCCCCACCCACCCCTTGAGTACTAGTGTCTCAACCAGTTTCTTAACTTAAGTTGTACTTAAGTGAATAATTGTGAGTATGTATAATTCCCTACCATAGCTCTATGTCCTCCACCTGGCATTCATAACTTATTTTTATAACAGTATTGAATTGTATGCATTTCATTGGTGTTTGTGGAATTTCCACGTTGTTTGTTACCCATTATGGTACCACTACAAATAAATCAAAACTAACATGACAGCAAAAATGACCAGCTATATTGTAAGTTTGTGTAGTAAATCATGCATGAATCATATTTTGTTATCAAAAGACAAAAAAAACGCATTAAGCGAATATCTTACATTTAATATTGATTGTTACAATCTGAGTGTTTTTGCTAACATCAGCTTCTGCATTGCTTGCTGTGCACCAGTATATACCAGCCTCTCCTCTCTGTATAGTTCCCAGTGACAGTACACCAGTGTTGCTGACTGTGCCTCCTCCAGACTTTGTCCACATGTAATTACAGGCACGGTAACAGCTGGCAGAACAGGTGATGTCATTCAGGGGCTGAGTCTCATTCAGTGTATAGGATGTGGTAGATGGAGACAGGGTCACCGAGTCTGGGCCGTCTTAAATCATATAACAAACAGCATTTTATTATAGGAACCCATACATTTACAAACACCTTGTAAGTGTTCAGTATTCCTACAATGTTGTTGTTGAGGTGGAGTGATATTTACATTTAAGAGCACATTGGCCTACAAAAAAACATATTTTCCTGAAACTAATATTGAAAAATCTTTAGGTACAACTGCTCTCACAAATTAGCATGATGACATTTAACTTTAGTATCATTCAGTTGTTTTCACTGACTGACACGTTTTTTCTTAAGGAATTAAACTGCCCATTTGAATTTATATCTTTCATTCAACATAAGTCTAATAACACCCCAAACTAATTGGCCATAGTAAACACAATGTGTCACAATCTGAACCTTGTTATCAAAGAAATTTGTAAGGTAAGTGGCTTGTGAATTAAATGTGTCAGTGCTCAAGATAATTACGGTTGGGTTTTCTGTTTAAAACTCACATGGAAAGGAATGTAACCAACTATTGCACCAGCTAAGCATTAACTTACAAATGACATTGATGGTAACAGTCTGGCTGTTCATGGACCCTGCTGCATTCCTTGGTGTACACCAGTAGGTATCAGCCTCTCCTCTCAGTAGAGTTCCTAGTGACAGTACACCAGTGTTGCTGACTGTGGCTCCTCCAGACCTTGTCCACGTGTACGTACAGGCTGGATAACAGTCTGCAGAACAGGTGATGTCATTCAGGGGCTGGGTCTCATTCAGTCTATAGGAAGCAGTAGATGGAGACAGCGTCACCACATCAGGGCCGTCTGTGAAAATGAATACATGAAAGAACCTATTACACGAACAATTATGAATATTTATCAAAATACACTAACTGCAAAAAACTCAAATCGCTAAAAACTTATAACGACGGTTGTTGCGGTGAAAAGGTGGAAACTAAAAAGGCTAAATACAATGTGGGAATGGATTATTATAGTCAAAAAATTTCAATTACTGAAAATAAAGTATGGTTTGAATTTGGTGTATTGGAAAATCACAAAGGCAGTTGAATAAGTAAGTTTTAATACAAACGAAAGTAAAAACAAAAACATGAAAACCACAGATTAAATAAACAAGCAAACTCATGCAGGATGTCAAAAAAATTACATTCATTGCAAGATGTCACAGTGCAAGCACATTGCAGAGTGGAGTGTACAACTGTGAAGGCAATATTTTAATGTAAAAAATGTCAGGTACTGTTTTATCAAATATGTGGTTAGCATGTACATTGTAAGTGGAAGAAACTGGTTTATAGAAACAAACATACATCCATTTTTGTAATTATAAAGGTTGTGTAAGCATATATGAAGGTACAGACGATTTATGCACAACCGTTGTGCGGTTGCAGTTGAGTCACAGATGCAGTGTAATGTTGAAAATATGTCAAGCAAATTATAAATCATATATACAAGTAGATGAAAAATAATAACATAATTATACACAATATATACAAGTATATCTAAATAAATAAACATAAACACTGTAACACTGTTAATGGATCAGGTATGTGATTTCCGAAACAGGCCAAGCGCAAACAAGCATTACCAATTCAATGGGTTAACATAACCACAATTCCTTGCCAGCGAGATCTAGAAATTGTAAGCAATTTTTTTTCTGTAACATTTGGCATTAAAACGCAGATCAGCTGAAAGTAGGAGAGATCACACCAATGTATACATACAAAAACACAGTTCTGAATGTTTTGCAACATTGGCACATGAACCCAACTACTCAGCATAATTGCATACCATTAAATCTGCTTTTTCTACTTATAAACAATTTTTGCAAAAATAGTATTCTAAAAAATTTGCACTTTAAAAAAGTTGCATGTAACAGATTTTGGATTCTGTCAAATCATGCAAAATAAATGTATACAAAAGTTAAAGCTAAAAAATTGAAGTAATTGCGCATGAAATCATCTATCAGAAGATAATGAATGCCTGCTGTGATAATTTATGTTACTTTCATATTTCATATCCTTTGTTTTGGTTTGTGACATGTGAACGTACTTGATTTTCATTATGACAAGCAAATTCCCAAGATAGTAGCATGTCCTTTCCTCTACAGCTTTCAGTAAACTAGAGATGTTTGTAAAACAATTATTGCACTTAAAGAAGCTGTTGCACTTAAAGAACCGACCGACTGACATTAGCAAACCAAAATACCCGCCATCAAGTAAAAAAAAAAAATTCACCAGTTATTATCATAACACGTTACATGTGACTGGCATTACTTTGTCCATGTATTTTTGCTTTTCAAACCTTTACTGAAAACATAATCCTTGCTATTGCTTTTCCTGATTTCGAACATGTGTAAATGCATCAAATATTACCTACTTATGGAATTGTCACTTTCAGAAGCGTGTGTAGACAAATCAAGCACAACAATGTTTGCAGAAAGTATGGAATCCTATGTACACACGTATTGAACAATAGTCCATCAACGAGCAATAGTGCTTCAAAAATGGATGAATACAAAGGTCAACGATGATATTTTGTAGAGACAGACAGTTTCTGTTTGTACTATTGTTGTTGAAAGATGAATTTGATGTAGAAGAACAATTCAAAATTTCAAATATGCCTTTTGGGCATGTTCATAAGCTCTGGTAAGATAAATGCAGACCATGCCACACTAATAAATGTTCCCTGTTCTAAGTTGCTCTCTGCAGGAAAATCCCATAGGAAAGAGTTGTCCCGATGTTCAGTATTCTGACACAATACCGACCATTCCTTCCTAATGGATTATTCTATGTCAGTCATGGGGCTCAATAGCCTAACATTGTAGTTGATGAGATTTAAAAAGTTTGCATAAATAACCAGTGGGCATAGTTAGATATGTTAACAAGTAAATGCATAACTACATAGCGCCTCTTTGTGTACATGCATACAAATTATTTTGCAAATGGAGAATTGTTCTTTTATATTGTTATTCTGCTAATGTCTTCTCTTATTCTGTGAAGAGAGCTTTAGTTTTCCAAATATCCCTTCATAATTTTAAATCCAGAGTACTGACAAACAAGAGGTCCACATGGCCCTAAAGCACTCACCTGAGTATGAAGATCTGGAACTTGCACTTTCAGGAGATAATTTTTAAAGTCATTTTGCTATTGAAGTCTATATAAACCATGGCATATTTTTACCCCAGGATTATAATTTGGACAATCTTTGTAGTGGACCACTATACAAGGTTACATACCAAATAGGAAACCTCTGGAGAGGAGCAGATTTTTAAAGTCATTTCGCTATATAAGTCAATATAAACCAGCAGTTTCAAAAAAGAAGTTGTTCAAGTAAAATGTTGACGACGACGGACGAACGACGGATGACTGAGACTGGATGGTGACTTATCACAATAGCTCACTCTTGATCACTTTGTGCTCAGGTGAGCTAAAAGGTATAGCAAGATATTTAAATGTGAAACATACATTACTTTTATAGTAGGTTATATTTAAACCTGTAGAAAGAATACCGGCAAACACATCAGATCAATATTAAACTTTGAAACTGTTCTCATACATATCTGAACATAAATCTGATTGTAAGCAAAAACACAGTGTAATCAACCCATGCAGAACCTGAGGGTAACCCAAACACAATTTCTGTGAAATTATTTCAAAATCAACTAAGTGATTTCTGAAGAGAAATATGTCAACGTTGCCTATATGACCATATATGGTCAAACATCCCCACATCTGGCAGCCATGCTTTTAACAAATCAAAATAATTTGACAGAATTTGGAAGTGTGTCACCCAAGGTGATTTTCTATGAAATTATTTTGAAATGCAGCAAGTTGTTTTCAGCGAGAAGATTGTCAAAGTGTCCTATAGCCAAATATGTTAAACTTTCCCACCCCTTGGCAACCATGTTTTTTCACGAATCAAAACTATTTGAAGGAATTTGGTAGTGGGTCACCCAATGAATATTTCTATGTAATTATTTCAATATCCAGTGAGTGATTTCTAACAAAAAGATTGTCAAAGTTGCCTATACGGCCATATACAGTCAATCTTCCCCATCCCCTGGCGGCCATGTTTTTTACAAATCAAAATTATTTGAAGGAATTTGGTAGACGCTCACCCAAGAAATATTTCTATGAATTGTGTTCAAAATCTATTTAGCGGTTTCTGAAGAGATTTTAAAGTTGCCTATACAGCCATATGCTGTCAAACTTCCCTACTACAAGGCTTCCATGTTTTTTCACAAATCAAACTTATTTGAAGGAATTTGGTAAAGGCTCAAACAAGGACCATTTCTATGCATTTTTTTAAAATCCTTTAAGCAGTTTCGGACGACAAGATTGTCAAAGTTGCCTATGTGGCCATAAATGGTAAAACGGTCAAACTTCCCCACCCCCTGGAAGCCATGTTTTTAAATGAATCAAAATTATTTGAAGGCTAGTTGTAGAGTGTCACCTGGGGAACATTTTTATGAAATAATTTTGAAATCTAGCGAGTGGTTTCCGACAGTCAAACTTCCTCATCCCCTGGCCATATACAGTCAATCTTCCCCATCCCCTGGCAGCCATGTTTTTAACAAATCTAAATTATTTGAAGGAATTTGGTAGAGGGTCACCCAAGGAATACTTTTATGTAATTATTTCAATGATTTTGATGATAAGATTGTTAAAGTTGCCTATACAGCCATATATGGTAAAACTTCCCTACCTCCTTATTTAAAGGCATTTGGTAGAGAGTCACCTTAGCAACATTTTTATGATAGTACTTTTAAATCCAATAAGTGGTTTCCGACAAGAAGTTTGTCTAAGTTGCCTGTAAAGGATATACGATCAACTTTCCCACCCCTGGAAGCAATGGTTCTTAACAAATCAAGATTATTTGAAGGAATTTAGTAGAAAGTCAACCAAGGAACATTTCTGTAAAATTATTTCAAAATCCCTAAGTAGTTATCAAGACAATTTTCAAAGTTGCCTCTACAGCCATATATGGTCAAACATGAAGTATACATGCTTGGCGTGAGAGTGCCACATGGATGGAGGTTAGCATTTGCATTATCAAAATGACAACATCATATACATATTTGAACAATTACAATATAATAATATATCATATATTTGTTTTGATTTGTGTAAAGAATAATCAATTTATCCTAGATATATACGACTGTTCTCTTATTTTAAAGCATTTTAAACAAAAACTGGCTAGTTTTCTAAGGACTATTTTGTTTGTACTATTTAAGAGCTCGATAAACTTGAACATATTTGGACGGGACCTATAATATTTTAGAATAAGTGTTTTTCTGCACTCCGAGTAGTATTGACATTTTAATACAAAGTGGTATTCATCCTCGATGTCATTAAGATTGCATAACACAAATTTACGTTGATCTCTGTCTATGTTCTGATATCTTCCTGTCTCAATAAATAATTTGTGCGATGACAAACGCAATTTAGCGAGTATATCCCTATGCTTTTTATTTTCAACAATATCAAGATACGAAGATTTTTGGAATACCGGTTTTAGTTCTTTAAATAAAACCGTTGAACTAGATGCGGGGGCACTATTATGCCAGTTTGTGATGTACTGGTCTCGTAACCGATTTTTAGGTAGTGGGATAAATTGATCGATATTCACTGATTCGGGAAATAGCCATACATCGGTAAAGCCGGTTTGATTTAGAATGTCACGTACTTTCGATGACCAATTTACAGTTTGATTTTTACAATTGATTTCTAATCTCTGTAATAAATCAACATGTTTAAGAATACAATTTCCTTATTTAACGGTATATAGTTTCAAAAAGTATTTAACGATCCTTACATATCTGTCTATATAAGCAGGGAATCGACCAACTTCGGCATAGAGCGATAATGAATTTGTTGACATTGTTACCTTCAGAAGTCTTTTGCAAAATTTTCGATGGACGCGCTCAATATTATCCGCTTTTATAAACCCCCAAACCTCGCAATTATAGTTCAGGATGGACAATACATATGCGTTAAATAAATTGAACATGATACTTATTGGTACATTCATATCTTTTGTTAGAGTGAACAAGGAATGCATTGCTCTTGTACCTTTTCCATACAGTGTATTTGTGGCTGGCACAAATGATCCACCACTAGACATGACAATTCCAAGATAATTAAAATTATTTACAATTTCTAATTCTTGACCTTTATATGTCCATCTTAATGTTTTGCTAAGTGTGCCCCCTTTTCGAAATACCATTACTTTGGTTTCATCAATATTAACTGTCAAATTCCACTTATTACAATATATTTCTAGATTATTAAGTGATTCTTGCAGGCCCTCCTGTGTTTCAGAAAATAAAACGGCGTCGTCAGCAAATAGCAATATATAGATAGATATTTGATTTAATGTAATGCCCCCATTAATACCATTCTGTAGGTCAAATTCAATGTCATTAATAAACATAGAGAACAGGATCGGAGAGGTTATCTCCCCCTGGAATAATCCAACGTTACTATTGAATATGTCTGATAGTGTTCCCATGTGTTTAACCTGTAATTTTACTTCTTCGTACATGGATCGAATAAGGGATATGAGTTTTCCGTCGATGCCTATATTAATCATTTTACTCCATAACTGACTGCCATTGATGACGTCATAGGCCTTCCGGTAGTCTATACTGACCCAAGGAACATTTCTGTGAAAACTATTTGAAAATCCAGCAAGTGGTTTCTGACAAGATTTTCACAGTTTGCTAGTTTTTTAAGCTTTTGGTTTATGTGGCCACCTGAGTTTTACACATATGACTATGAATTGAAGGAAGTTGGTAAAGGACCACCCCAGGAACATTCCTGCCAAGTTCGGTTAAAATCCAACAGGCAGCTTGAGAGAAGTTGTTTCAAGCTAATTTTGGATTACGGAAAACAAACACGGAACGATGGACGCCAGACAATGACTGTCCACAATAGTTCACAGGTGTGCTAAACATGCGGATGGACAGAAAGACATAAAGACAAGGTGATTACTATAGGGCAGGGACCCTTATAATACAATTTCGCACCAAGTGTATACAAATACTTACAAGCTCCAAAGATTAGGTCGATTTTCCCAGCTGCTGATAGCACACTCAAGACGGCATTCCATAAGATGAAGGATTTCCCACAGCCGTGTTTTGCTTGTCGGGCCCGATATGCCTTCAAAGCAGTTAGTCATTTGCCGACATTCTTAAATAACGCCGACATGCTGTAATTTTCCTTTTATCTAATCATTCCGATCTTTAATCGAAGGACCATAAACAAACGCCGTATTGATCAATAAGGTCTCAATTCCAACAGTGGGATTGATAAGTGACTAAACAGTGTAGTGCCCCCCACAGTAATCTCATTTGCTAATCAAATACAGTGATTTTTAGGGCGGAGTTTATATTTAATAACAACGAAAACTGTTTGACAACAAATACTAGCGCTTTCTCGGAAAAACGAATAGGCATATTAAAACAAATAATTATTATATTTACCATTTATTTTATCCCGGTTATTCCCTTATCCATTTCTCACATTGACATTCAAATCTATTAAGAGATGGCAATACTATTAGAATATTCGATTAAATAGTCGCCATTTGAATAGTTAAAACGCCATTCTAATATTTATAGCGGTTTAAAATCCAATACTTTTCTGATCGTAGAAAGTATTTTTCTGTCCACAGAAAGGCAGCATTTTACCAACAGATACAAAATGCCATGTTTTCACTAGAATGGGCCCGTGTCACGTGTCAGACCGAAAGATATTGAATATACGGGTCGGTGTCAGTCTCCACGCATCTAGTCGCCAGTAATACACAATTACATCCATCAGTAGGAGACCATAACTGTTTATTGTTTATTACAACTAACAATTAGACTTCTGAATAGTGTAACAAATAACACATTAAAGAATTGCAATCACACATTCACACATTTAACAGTCATTATAATTGAGAAATGTTGCTCAAATTTGCTGATAAACTTATGCTTATCAGAGCGATGTGTGATGTTTTGACAACTGTTTTTGTTTAAAAGAACACTTTAATTGAGTCCCGCAGTTGTTATTGATTTTGTACTGTTCAATTTATGCATTGATTAGAGAGCGCAATTTATTAATGAAGATACGACAGTACTGCTATTCAGTTCTAACATGTCATAAAAAAATAATGGTTATATCGTGTAGGCCACAAAGTTCACAGTAGTTCATACACAAATTTATGCGAATATTTCAATATTCAATTGAATGAAAAAGCGAATATTCGAATACTGATTTTGGTATTCGATGCCATCCCTGAAAACTATGGAAACAAATAATGTATTATATAGCCTCATTTTAATACACAATTTGGCGGCGTCAAACGTCATTTTGTTCACATGAACACTGCAACTAAGCACGTGGCCAGTGCTCGCACATTTTTCATGAGGCGCCGTGACGTTCTGCATGGCGATATAATTTTCGCGCGCTTTCGTAGCAAAACATGCTTTTTACACGGCGATAAATGACTGCATTTTATGTCAATTAGGAACTGCATATTCCAGTTTTTAATAACAATATTTTGTTGGCTTTTAATGTTTGCATGTAGTGTAACTGATTTTTTTTCGCATCCAAAAACAATTAATTACATGAAAAAAAATTATGTTACTGCATAAATATACACTAAAACGCCCTTGAATACTAAATTTTCGCGATTCAGAAGGTGTTCATTCTTAATCAACTTTGTCAGCGGCCAATGTCTGGATAGTTGCTGGTCAAGCAATAGGCTAGGTAGTTTAGCGAGGGTGTAGTTCAAGCGATACTGCCAATTTGGTCGCACCGGGATTTTGATTGTGGGTTCTGGCAAAGCGGCTCATTTCAGGGAAGTGGGGTCAGGCGATTCGGTTGATTTCGGGAAGGTGGAGTCGGGCAAAGCTGCCGATTTCTTGGGGTGGGGGTCGTGCGTTGCGGCCGTATTCAAGGTTGTGGGTGTGAAACAGAGCGGCCGATTTCTGTGAAATCATTTCAAAGATTTTTCCAAAGTTTTAAATATACCCGTATTAGACAAAATGGCCCCGCCTCCTGGCGGCCATGTTTGTTTTAAAGGGCAGAACAGAGCAGAACTTAATAACCACCCAATGAACATTTCTCTGAAATTATTTTGAAATCTGAACAGTGGTTTCTGACAAGAAGATTTTCAAAATTTTCAATGTATCCCAGGGTTTCTCGCAGGCTTGTTTCGCTTTTCGGGCCTTCAAAGCAGTTGGTCATTTGCCGACTTGCTTAAATAACGCCGACATGCCTTAAAGAGACTATGTCAACGAATAATTGGCTTCCAACTGCACTATAAATTATATTATTTGATGGAAATGCGCTTTACTTAAACATGTGCATCAAATAAATAAAAAATAATATGATACAAAATATTATATTTCATACAAACAATTTAGCAAAAAAGTCTGAAAAATTTAAAACCCATAGCGGGAATCGAACTCACGACTTTGGAGCCATACGAAGAAATGAGTAGTTGACAGCGCTTTAACCAACTGCACTATCATGCTTGGTAAGGAGTCGTGTGAAAACAATGGTTATACAAAATGCTCACAATTCTGACGTCAAAATGTAAACAGTAAAAGGGCAAAACAAACAAAACCCTTATTATAAACTGATTTTTATCTCAGAATGCTGACACTCTTTTCCCATTATATATACCCTGTTTTAACCTTTATTACATGCCAGTTTTAATATCTAAATTTCAGATTTTTTAAAGAGATTGCCTCCTTGAGGCCCTTTTCAAAGTGACCACCATTAATCTCTTGATCTCATTACACAGATCTTTAATCAAAGTGTCAAAAACGAATGCCGTATCGATCAATAAGGTCCAACTTCAAACAGCGTGATTGACCAGTAGCAGAACAGTGCAGTCCTGCCCACAATGACCTCAGTAAGCAATAAAATACGGTAAGCGTTTAACAACAAAAACTAGCGCTTGCCAAGTAAAGGGTAAATGTACAAGCATTTTTTTATATTTCATAATCGCACATGAACGTTTATCATGAGTTGACGCGACTTTGTGTCGACATAACTTCCGCGCACATTTGAGGCAATGCTCGATTTTTACATGGATTTTCAAGTATTTAATAATTATGGTGAATTTTTCAGCGTTTTTATGACGGCATGTAGTTAAACTGAAAACAAGTGATATTGTTCGCATCCAAAAACAATTATATTAATGAAAAAACAAGTTGTTGCGACAACCAGCGATCATGACAGAACTTCAAGGCGGAGAAAATCTACAAACAAGAGGACCCTGAGGGCCCTAGGACCCTCACCTGACACCTTGTAACCAAATTGGAATTCGCATCCCAAGGCACCGCTTATTTTTATCCCATGGGCATGATTTGAGTAATCTTAAACAACCCTCTGGGCCTTGCAGTTTCTGAGGTAAAGATTTTTGAAGTCATTTTGCTATTTAAGTCTATATAAACCATGTGACCCCTCGGATTGTGGCCAGATTTGACCCCAGGGGCATAATTTGAACAACCTTTGCAGAGGACCACTATGCAATGTTCCGTACCAAATATAGGAAAGCTGTGGGCCTTGCCATTTCAGAGAAGATTTTAAAAGTCATTTTGCTATTTAAGTCTATATAAACCATGTGACCAGATGGGCATAATTTGAACAATATTTATAGAGGACCACTATACTATGTTACATACCAAATATGAAACCTCTAGATCTTGCGGTTTCAGAGAAGGCAATTTATAGTCATTTTTCTATTTAAGTCTATATCAACCATGTGACCCCCGGGATATGGCCAGTTTGACCCCAGGGGCATAATTTTAACAATCTTTGTAAAGGACCACTATACAATGTTACAATCCAAATAAGAAACCTCTGGCTCTTGCGGTTTCTGAGGAGAAGATTTTTAAAGTCATTTTACTATTGAATGCTATATAAACCATGTGACCCCAGGGCGTGGCCAGTTTTGACCCCAGGGGCATAATTTAAACAACCTTTGTAGAAGACCAGTAAAGGATGTTAAATACCAAATACGAAACCTCTGAGCCTTGCGGTTTCAGAGGAGAATATTGTTGAAGATATTTTGCTATTTAAGTTTATATAAACCATGTGACCCCCAGGGCGTGACCAGTTTTGACCCCTGGGGCAGAATTTTAACAATCTTTGTAGAGGACCACTAAACAATGTTACATACCAAATAAGAAACCTCTGGATCTTGTGGTTTCTGAGCAGAAGATTTTTACATTCATTTTGCTAGATATTCTATATAAAACATGTGACTCCAGGGGCGTGGCCTGTTTTGACCCCAGGGGCATAATTAGAACAATCTTTGTAAAGGATAACTAAAGAATGTTGCATACCAAATATGAATACTCTGGGCCTTGCAGTTTCAGAGAAGATTTTTAAAGTCATTTTGCTATATATTCTTTATAAACCATGTGACCCCCAGGGCGTGGCCAGTTCAGATCCCATGGGCATAATTTGAACAATCTTTGTAGAGAACCACTATAGGAAATTACATACCAAATATGAAACCTCTACCTCTAGGCCTTGCGGTTTCGGAAGAAAAGATTTTTATAGTCATTTTGCTACATATTCTATATAAATCATGTGACCCCTGAGGCGTGGCCCATTTTGACCCCAGGGGCATAATTTGAACAATCTTTGTAGAGGACCACTATAAGATATTACATACCCAATATGAAACCTCTGGGCCCTACGGTTTCAAAGAAGAAGATTTTTTAAGTTTACACTTTTTAAATCTATTTTTAGCTCTTGTGACCAACATATGCAGCGGACTGTAACGATTTGAATAACTTTGAAAGAGGGACACCCAATGATCATTCCTGTGAAGTTTGGTGAAAATCTGCAGAGTGGTTTAGGAGGAGATGTTGACGACGGACGCACGGACAACGGGCAATGGGGGGGGGCAGGTCGGGTAGAGCGTTGTGACCGATTTAAGGCAGGTTGATGTCAAGCGTTGCGACCAATTTTAGACAATTATAACCATATATAAAAACATGGCCCTGCCCCCTAGCGGCCATGTTTATTTAACAGAGTGGAACCATTTAAGCATTTTTAGTAGAGAACCACTTAAGGAATAATTCTGGGAAATTATTTTGAAATCAAAGCAGTAATTTCTGACAGGAAGATTTTCAAATTGTTAAATAGTCGTATAAGGAAAAATGGCACCGCCCCCTGGTGGCCACTTTTTTTAAGGGAGAGGAACCATTTGAGCAACTTTGGTAGAGAACTACACAAGGATCATTGCTCTGAAAATATTTGAAAATCTACCCAGGAGTTTAGGAGGAAAAGTAGTTACAGAATGTTTATATTTATAGCTCTGGAGACCATCTTGTGCAGCGGACCAGAGCCATTTAAGCAATATTGGTAAAGAACCACCCAAGAAACATTTCTGTGAGGTTTGGTTTCAGAGATGTCCTTTAAAGGAAAAGTTTATGCACCCATGGACACATGGACACATGCACACACGACGCACGAACTGCCAAGACATAAGCTTGCTAGCCCAACTAGCCTTTGGCCAGTAGAGCTTAAAAACTGCCTGTTTTTTAAACACATGAATTATAATGCATATTCCATGATAAATATGCACTATTTTGTGTTATTCTGTGCTGTGTCCAACAAGTTTACTGTAGGGAACCAGCTTGCTATTTTACTTAGGACGCCCATCTAAAAATGAGTTCACAAGAAACGTAGAAATTCTATGAAAACCTATTTTTCTATGAATGAAATGCATACGAAGTCAATACTTTAATCAGAAGTTCTTGATCCAAGGTGAGGGTCATACAGCTATGGCAAGGAACACCTTACACTATACAACACCCATGGTTCCTACTTAAATCTTGCATACAATTTCAAGGACTTTTCAAGGGTAGAATTGTGATTTTCAAGGTAAATATTTTTACATGTATAGACTTTAAAAACAACTTTGCAACGGTCATCTATAAGCCACTTAAACATTTGGGACCAGTTTATGCGTTATTTTTACATAAAATTACCTGAAATGTTGAAGACAAAATATTACCTTTACAAAATAATCAGGAGCCTTCACTGTTAAAAGCAAATAGGTGCAACACAGCTACAACACAAAAACATCACTGAATCAAACCAAAAATTGGATGCTTAGACTTACAGGTTTCTAAAAATTAAGAAGCAATTACTAACACTGCCAAATACATGAAAGCTGTCTAGTATTTTCTACAAGTAACTTAACTTGCCTGCAATGGTAGTTTGCCTAGATACTTAGCACAAAATTGTGTATGTGCAATTTTAATTATAGAATGATAATTTGTCACTGTAATGTCCACATGCATCCACTATCACTTTGGCAGCTTTGTCTTAGTTTGAAACTTGTATGGAGTTCTCTTGCTTTGTGAAAAACATGCAATCATTTGCAAAAGGCGCAGTAAGCTCAACATTTTTTCATATTTTCGACTACTATACGTCTGTATTCTACTTTTATCTGATGACAGTGCACTTTCGCCCATGTAGAAAAATTAATCGTTAAACCGAACATTGATAATTTGCTTGACTTCAATTCAATTCAATCTTTGTATCTTTTATATTACAATAAAAATTGAATTGACTTCAACCAACTGTAGTTCTGTTTGAATGAACACTGTTTTACATGTTTACCCATCCAGATAATTTTCACTGGGTGCCGCCATTTGCAATTATGATGTAGTACACAAGGCCTCGATTCGTACCCAAATTATAACGTACCTACAGCGTATTCATACTTCTGCGTGGCCTAACTTTTTTTACAAAAAGCTCAAAAAAAAAAAAACCTCAACGCTCGTCTTGTTGTTTTTTTGGGGTACTTATACTTTGATTACGGCAAACGTAAATTCAAGGCTGTTTACAGAAATTCAAGGACTTTGTGTAAAATTCAAGTACCATTTTGGCATTTTTTCAAGGCTGTACCCGATTTAAGGACTTTTCAAGAACAACTACGATTTTAAGGACTTTTCAACACACCTTAAACTAGCATTACAATTCGCTATCTATTTTTAGCAATTGACCTGTTGACACTACCCACCACGCGTGTCAATCAAAATCTTAATGTAAGGTATCTATACATACAGCTTCAATACAATATCTTGAATCGTTCACAAGTTAAAGCGGATTTGTTTTTCTAATTTTAATAACACAGACCCTGACCTTCACTAAATCCATTCTACATGTAATACCAAGCTATGTCTCAATATAAGCTACTTATATCTCGCACAAACCATTGACGGGTTAATGAGAAGAAATTATTTAAATATTTTTAGTAGCAATGATTTTGAACTAAATCACACCCAACCCTCATGCAATCCCAAGCAACATTTTGCTATAAAGTAACAATGTATGAAGTTTCATGACAATTACTCATCTCATTCCTGAGTTATTAAGGTGTCATTGACCCACCAACCAATATGCAATCCTAAGTGAGGACTCAATATCAAAAGTATCCATATACAAAGTTTGCTAACAATTTCTCATTTCCTACATGAGTTATAGGGCAGACACCTTATTTATATACACTGCGGATACCTGAAATTGCAATTCGCGGGGTCCATGGATCGCGATAGCGATATAGTCGAATCGCGATATTACTTGTCAGGTCATCAATGTACATATAGATAAACATCTATACACTAGCCTATTTTCATGATCTCAAAACATAAACATAATTAACTCACCTTTTCATTGTTGTTAACATCCACAATAAGTTATATCCATATGTAAAATATTACATTTGTATATAAAAAGTAATATTATTCCTTGTAATAAATTTCAAATTGCATATAATAAATTCAAAATCCGAAATGCCTATCTGAATTTTACTGTTCACATGACGTAAACACGATTTCTATCTAAAATTAAACTGCACACGTATCTGAGGTAAATCCTTTGTTCTGCTAGAAAAGCGCGCACAAATTATGCTGACATGTACTACGTCATGTCCGCTGCATGGAATGCATGTGTGTATTGATTGTCGAATAAAAACTTTGTAGCCCTGACAACAGTGATATCTTTACTTTTCTATAAGTTTCATAGCACATAAAAACACAATTGGGTATCTATATCGCGAGTTTCGTAGCACATAACAACACAGTTGGGTATCTATATCGCGAACGATAAGCATTTCCTCGTAAACAAAACAGAATCAGTTATGCCGTATCTATAACCTTATTGTAGTTCAGATAGGTTAAGTATTTATTTATGACATGGTTATTGTATACACCCTCCACGTGGACGGCGTGTAATTCGGCTGCTGATTAAAGCGACAGCAGTGAAAGGATGTTATCATAGGTGGCATGCCCGTTGTAAGCTGATTACGTGAAACTGTTACACTTTAATGTTGAGCGGGTCAGGTTATTGTTTGTAGCACTACAAGAGTGTGAATGAAAGAGTAGCGATATAGGCGCGCAAATCCGAACCAAACTGGATGTATTTATGAACATCGTGTAATAGTAAAATATTGAATTATATGAAAAACAAGAGCTGTCGGAGGACAGCGTGCTCCACTTTTCTTGTGCTTAACACAGATTACTAGCAATTTTTTTCTAAAAAAACAAATATGGCAATTCCACGAAAAGTCGAGCTAAAAATCAGGATCCACGGCCAATTCGCAATAAATTGGATATCGCGAAATAATGGATCGCTATATAACGGATCTGCAGTGTATGCAGTAATGGTGATCTTGACCAATCCCATATGATGTCTTGACATATAAAGTTCCATTGCAATATCTCAATTTGTCCTCAAGTTATTGAGCAGAAACCACTTTTAAGTTTCACTAATAGTGAGCTTTACCAAACCCATGCAAGGGCTCAATGTCAGCTATCAAATATTAAAGTAAGTTTTTGTATAATATTTCAATTCGATATTGACTTATTGAGCAGAAACAGTTTTTCTATTTGTAGTAACAGTGACACAGACCCCACCCACCACATATGCATTTGATATAAATTATTAATGTATTAAATTTTATTACAATAGCTCAATTGTTACGCGACATATTGCCCAATTACTTTTTTCTTTTTTTAATAACGGTGACCTTGACACCACCCACCCAATATTACTACATATATACCAAGCGACATCTCAATATAAACAATAGATGTTTGTAAAACATGTATGCCCCCCGACTTGCAGCCAAGTTGTGAATATGTGCAAATGTTAAGAAATTTTTTTAATATGCAATTCCAAGCGAGGTCTCGATATATGGAATCTATGTATAAAGTTTCATTAAAATATCTCTATGCGTTCTCAAGTTATTGAGCGGAAACCGTTTTTCTAATTGTAGTAATGGTGACCTTGACCTTGACCTCACCCATCCCATATGAAATCCCAAGAGAGGTCTCAAAATAACGTATCTATGTATGAAGTTTCATTAGAATATCTCGATGCGTTCTCAAGTTATTGAGCCAAAACTGTTTTTCAATTTTTAGCATCGGTGACCTTGACCCCACCCAACCCATATGCAATCCCAAGGGAGGTCTTGATACAAGGTATCTATGCATAAAGTTTCATTAAAATATGTCAATGCTTGTCAAGTTATTGAGCGAAAAGTGTTTTTCTATTTTTAGTAATGGTGACCTTGACCCCACCCACCACATATGCAATCCCAAGAGAGGTCTTAATGTAAGATATCTATGTATGAAGTTTCATTAAAATATCTCGATGCGTTCTCAAGTCATTAAGCAGAAACCATTTTCTATTTTTAGTAACTGTCACATTGACCTTGACCACACCCACCCCATATGCAATCTCAAGCAAGGCTTCGATATAAGGTATAGACGAATGAAGTTTCATTAAAACATCTCGATGCGATCTCAAGTTATTGAGGAAAAAACGTTTTTCTATTTTTAGTTATGGTGACCTTGATCTTGACCCCACCCAACCCATATGCAATCCCAAGCCAGGTCTCGATATATGGCATCTACGTATGAAGTTTCATTAAAATATCTTTATGGATTATAAAGTTATGGAGCGGAAAACATTTTTCTATTTTTAGTAATGGTGACCTTGACCCACCCAACCCGTATGCAATCCCAAGCAAGGTCTCGATATAAGGTATATATGTATGCAGTTTCATTAAAATATCCCGATGCGTTCTCAAGTTATTGAGCGGAAACCGTTTTTTCTATTTTTAGTAATGGTGACCTTGACCCCACCCACCCTATATGCAATCCCAAGCAAGGTCTTTATATAAGGTATCTATGTATGAAGTTTCATTAAAATATCTCGATGCGTTCTCAAGTTATTGAGCAGAGACCGTTTTTCTATTTTTAGTAACGTTGACCTTGACCTTGATCACACCCAACCCATATGCAATCCGAAGCGAGGTCTCAATATAAGGTATCTATGTATGAAGTTTCATTAAAATATCTCAACGCGTTCTAGTTATTGAGCGGAAACCGTTTTCCAATTTTTAGTAACTGTGACCTTGACCCCACCCTACTCATGTGCAATTCCAAGCGAAGTCTCGATATAAGGTATCTATGCATTAAGTTTCATTAAAATATCTCGATGCGTTCTCAAGTTATTGAGCGCAAACGGTTTTTCTATTTTTAGCAACGGTGACCCTGACCTTTGACCTGTTGACCTCAAAATGTATAGGCGCCTTCCTTTCTACCCAAGTAACCAGCATACCAACTTTCATGATCGTAGGACATACCGACCGACCAACGGACAGGTGCAAAGCAAGATACCCCCACTTCTTCAAAGGGGGGCATAATTATCTCCATATGAAGTTCCATAGCAATATCTCATTTTATTTTCAAGTTAAAGAGCAAGAACAGTTTTTTTCTCTTTAATACCAGTGACCTTGACCTTTACCCCAGCAACCCCGTATCAAATCTCTTGCAAGAACTTGCTAAAGTTAACTATGTAGTTTCATTACATCGGCTCATTTCATTCTAGAGTTAGAGAGTGAAAACCAAAAGTTTACCCTGCCCACCACAACCCATCCATCAGCCCAAGGACATACCCCAATCTAATTAACACAGCTTCAACTTACAATTGACATTGATGGTAACATTCTGGCTGTTCCTGGAAGCAGCTGCATTGCTTGTTGTACACCAGTAAGTACCAGCCTCTCCTCTGTGTAGAGTTCCTAGAGACAGAACACCAGTATTGCTGACTGTGCCTCCTCCAGACTTTGTCCACATATAAGTACAGGCAGGATAACAGCTGGCAGAACAGATTATATCATTCAGGGGCCGAGTCTCATTCAGTGTGTAGGATGTGGTAGACGGAGTCAGGGTCACCAAGTCTGGGCCGTCTTGAGGATGTCAAACATGTTTTTATTAACAAATGCTAGTCGACTACATATTACAGCATGAACTTACACATTACAATGCCTCACAAATGAAATGTAAATTGCATATTATATACAACAGACAAAGTAACTAATTTCATTTTTTACATATGTAAAGAACCTTGCAAAAAAAAATTGCATATAACATAAAGTCTATACTTACAAATGACACTGATGTTAATATTCTGGCTTTTCATAGATCCAGCTGCATTGCTTGCTGTACACCAGTAAGTACCAGCCTCTCCTCTCTGTAGAGTCCCTAGCGACAGATCACCAGTGTTGCTGACTATGCCTCCTCCAGACTTTGTCCAGTTGTAATTACAGGCTGGATAACAGCTGGCAGAACAGCTGATGTCATTTAGGGGTTGATTTTCATTCAGTGTATAGGATATGGTAGATGGAGACAGGGTCACCGAGTCAGGGCCATCTGTGACAATGATTTAATGGCATGAAAGTAAATTTCTATATAGGTTTATGAAATGTTTTCCAATATTAATTCTGGAATATTTAACGACACATGCATGCTATCGTTATATCTACTTATATAGCTTATCATTTGTTGGCGTAGCTGTCACTTTTGACCTAGATTTCTTGCATTAACTATGCAGCGGAAAATTGAATGCCAATACAATTGGGCAAATTTTCTTATTTTAGGGAATGCAAACTTACAACAATGGTTTAACGTATACCAATAAATGTTGCATACTTTTGGGGATTTAAATTTACATAATTGTTTACATAAGCGGTTAAAATTAAGTTATAAACATATCTTCGACACACGCTCTAGAACTGAACATAATTATGAATAATTTTACTCGTTGTATGTCATGATCAGAATGTTATTCAAATATTGAAATAACTATTTTGTTTAGCCCACATAATCGGGAAGCTCTATCAATAGCAATTACAATGCAACAATTCACGGGCACCACAGTCGGTCACAACGTACAATGTTGCCTGTTGAGGTCACGTCACGTCTGCCTTTCAATAGTGTTAAGGTTTCTTGTGACAAGCACAAACTATAAAGTGGTAAATTTCTGGTATTTTTCTGATAAATAAGCAAAACAATGTTAGCAAACGTGATGGATCTTATATTTCCTATTATTTTATCATTGTGTAAAATATTATTGTACGTTGTGATTGACTGTCGTGCCCGTGAATTAATTCTAACGAGTATAAAACACTCCAGCAGCATTTAACGTAACTATGTACACTTTGTCTGCTATATAATAATTTTCATTTGTTCCCTCTATTATTTTCTGACAATTTTTATTTCTTAAATTTGCCAAATTCATGTATCAATAAAGTTTACCTAAAGTACTAGTATTTAGGTTATTCATGTATCACTGGTGAAAACATGGGGCTGTATATGATCGGTTTATTCACAGTAAAGATATTAAAAATGATTGAGTTTATCTCGAAAATAAATTTTGGGGCTGATACGTTTTCTTATGGTGTTCGAAATATCTAGAGCACGAGAAGTCTCCTAAGTAGGGACAGAACAATCTGGGGTCCGAGCAGTCTCTTTAGTAGGGAGCGAAAACTCTGGGGTCCGAGAAGTCACATTACCGATCATCCTGGCCCTCTTGTAATATACATGGGCATATAATGACATCTCAATATTAATTTCAACGCCGATTGTCTTTATTTAAGACATTTCTTGCTATAGTTAATGTCTAACAATCATCTTCAGGGAAATCAATCTGCCGTGTCTGCCACAAAATAAGGTCAGATTTCTTATCAAAAACTAAGTTGCCTTTTTGGCATTTAAAAGTTAAAACAAGACACTGTGTTCAATAAACACAAATGCCTCCGGTTAGTGCTGGACAGCCCATTTGAAATAGTCCAAATGAGGTCAAGGTGAAAGTATGGTTGGGTGATATGGGTAAATTGGGAATGGTCATAAGCAACAACTGTGTAAGTATCCAAGTGCTGTAGTAAGCGGAGTTGGTGCCGGACGAAACGGTAAAATCTAGTTAACAAAGTAATAGTCAATTTGAATTATTGAAGTCCAAATTAGGTGGTCAACGTGAGGTTGAGTGAAATGGGTGGATTCGGTACGTCATAAGTAATAACTGTGTAAATATCCAAGCGTTTTTGTAGTAAGCCGTGTTGTAACAACTGTGTAAATATCCATGTGTTGTAGTAAGCGGTGTTAGTGCTAGAAGAAACAGTAAAATCTAGTCAACCAAGAAATTGCACTTTTGAATTATTCTAAGTGCAAAATAGGTCAAGGTCAAGGTAAGGGTGAGGTTGGGTGATATGGGTGGATTTGGGATGATCATAAGCAACAACTGTGTAAGTATCCAAGTGACTAGTCAATCAAACAGATAATCATCGTGGATGTATTTACATTTTAATTGCGTGTTTAGGTGTCATAATGATGTTTACTTTACAGGTTAACAGTTCAAATACCAAAACCAATTAACCATTTACTGATTTACTATTTGTTGCCACCCTAGTAAAAAATGAAGTCTCTATCCTGAACATAGTCCAGTTTTTGCTTTTTGTTTACAAACAATGGCCAATAACACTGTTGTTTGTACCCCACTCTGGGCAATTATTTGGTTTATTATGAGATCTTCTAATCTGTGCAAGTTTTATCAAGATTAGATGAAAACATTAAGTGTCTATATTGCACAAAGTCCATTGTTTGCAAGATTTATCTTTAAAAAAGTGGAAATAACTCTAGTGTTCCTGGTTATTTATGGTCCATCATTGCATCCAGATGAGATCTTATGGTCATACATAAACTGGGCAAGTTTCGTCAACATTGAATGAAAAGTTATTTATTTTTTTTTCTATGGAGACTGAAAACCGATTGTTTACAAATTATTTATTTCTTTACAAAGGGCAATAACTCTGGTGTTTTAGTCCGACTCATATTCAACTTCAACTGAGACCTTATAGTTATACACAAACAGTGCAAGTTTGGTCTAGATAAGACAAAACGAAGTCTCTATCTTCCATATTGTCCATTTTTTGCATTTTTTTTTCTCACAAACATTGGGAAATAACTCTGATGTGTGTACCCCAATCTAGACCATTTTTGGAATATCTGGAATCCTATGATGTTCAAGTTTGTTCAAGATCGGATGAAAAATGAAGCCTGTATGTTGCACACATTCTATTTTGCAGTTTTTTCTCATGAAAAAGGGGCAATAACTCTGGTGTTCCTGGTCCAATTTGTACCAGTATCGAACCCATCTGACATGTTAATGTCATACACAAACTGTGCAAGTTTGTTCAAGATTGAAAGAAAAGTAGTCTTTAATCGCATCCATCATCCCAAATGTTGACGCATTACGGACAACGGACGACGCAGGACAGTCCCCCTATTCCTAAAGCTCACCGAGCACTTCGTGCACAGTATGCTAAAATGTATGTAAGTAATTCTAATAAATGTAGTCTTAGAACAATTCGGTTTTGTTTTGCTGGTTTTTTCTGCAAGGAAGGATTTAGAATGTTTGGTGAAGTTGCTCGCATTACTATAATATGAGGAGCTGACACACTTAATCCAGCTAAAATCAAATTAATCCAGTAACATAATTATATTAAATAAGTTATAAATACATGAAACAAAGCAATGTTTTATCTGTATAACCATAAACTTACACCCGACTGTCAGGCTGTACCCATCACTTAGTAGAGATGAGTTGCCACCCTGCTCTGTGGCTCTACAAAAGAAACTGTACGTGTCATTTCTGTTGATGTTCGTAATAGTGAGCGTTCTTCCTGTGGTTGGTTCCAGAGTGAACCGTCCTCCGGTGCCGACTGTAATTCCGTCTCTTCTTCATTCATAAGCCATAATCAGGTTGTGACCACTCGGTACAGTTGTGGATGTGCTGCTGCATGTGAGAACTGCAGACTTTCCTTCGTATGCAATGCTTGCATTGGAACCGATAGTAGGTTGAGTTGGGGGACCTGAGTTACACAAAGTTTGTATAAACCACTGCACCAATGAGTAAAATTAACACATCAAAATTACAAGTGATTTGACTGACAATCTCCAGTAGTTTGTTCACTTTCTTGTGCACAGTTTTTAGAGATATTTCTTAAAATATTTACAGACAAGAGGGCCAAATGGCCCTGGGTCGCTCGCATGAGTTTCATTAGTCCAACAATTTTCCATGTGTTAGATTTTTATAAGATATGATAATCTGATACGGACTGATGGAAAGGCGGTCTAATCATCATGGTTTTAAAAATTTAAGTGACCATAGACATTCAAAATTTTAAAGTACATATTGAAATTGAAGCTTTTTCTTCAAGTTGAGCTTGTGATCTAGTTTATGACCCCACATGACCCAGATTCAAACTAGGCCGAGATACCATTAGGACAAATGTTCTGACAAGTTTCATGAAGATTGGGTGAAAAATGTGACTTCTAGTGTTAACAAGCTTTTTCTTCAATTTGACCTAGTGACCTAGTTTTTTCACTGAACATGACCCAGATTCAAACTCGGCTGAGATATCATTAAGTCAAATGTTCTGACCACGTTTCATGAAGATTGGGCGAAAAATGTGACTTTGAGAGTGTTAACAAGCTTTTTCTTCAATTAGACCTAGTGACTTAGTTTTTCACCCAACATGACCCAGATTCAAACTCAGCCGAGATATCATTGGGACAAATGTTCTGACGACGAAAGAAATACAACGGACAAAAGGCGATCACAAAAGCTCACCACGGTGTGCTCAGGTGAGCTAAAAAAAACATTAAAATATAAGCCTGACAGCGTGGATGTATAAACTGGAAATACACTGGTTTCACACTGATTTTTCTGGAAAACACCAAATTCCAAGCTAATGTCAGTATATTGCGAGTGTCAATTTTAGGTTATCGGACATCGGTTCCTACTGACAATCGTTTCTATTTTTTACAAAGGCGGACAATGGTTCCAACATGATTATGACACCCTGGACACTCGATCCTAAATAATTTTGATATCCTGGACATAGGTTCCTACAGTATTTTGACCGCCCGGTCAATCGTTCCTTTGTACAATTATTGTCAACCCCGACATCGCGGTCGATATAGTGTATTTATCGGCGATCGCTTATACAATCATGCATTTTCTGAATATATATAAACACAATTTAATTTATACTATATTATAATTATAGTTGCATGCATGTATACATTAAATATTGTATTGCAATTATATGTATTATTAATTGTTCGCACTTTAAAAAAGTATGCCAATTAAAGGCCAATTAGCGAATATAACTGACACTAATAAGCCAATTCATAATGAGCCGACAAACAGCCCTTAATTAACAATATGTCCACACTTTTAGAAGTATGCCAGTTATTATACCTAACGGACAACTATAACCCAGCAAGCACAATATGGGCTATACCTAGAAAAAATATACCATATGGGCCCCATACAATATGTTTCTGCCTATATCGGACCAAGCAAGCAAAGCCACATTGGTTCCTAAAAAGTATGTCCATGTGGGTCCCAGTAAGCCATCCCATGTGGGACTGATATGGGTTATACCTGGGCTTATACACCATATTTGCGCCATGTGGGACCCATATGCGTTGTATTGCCAATATCATAACCAGTAAGGTCACAGACAAGCAAGCCTATATGGATCTCAGCAAAAAAGCCCATATAGGTCCCCAACAAGTAAGTCCATATGGGTTTCAGCACAACAACCCATATGGATCCCCAACAAGCAAGCCCATTTGGGTTCAACAACACCAAGACCATATGGGTCCCAGCAATAGAGCCCATATGGGTACCAAACAAGCAAGCCCATATTGGTCCGATCAAGAAGGCCCATAGGGGTTCCCAACAAACTAGCCCATATAGGTTACGTACAAGCAACCCAATATGTGTCCCATCAAAGCAACACACATTGTTCCCAGTAAGAAAGCCCAAATTGGCGCCCAATATGAAAAAAAATCTGGGACCCTGCACAAAAAAACTATATAGGTCCCCAACAAGTAAGCCCTGATGGGTCCCAAAAAGACAGCCCATGAGGCGTCTCGACAAGCAAGCCGATATGGGTTAACAACAGCAATATCATATGGGTCTCAACAGGAGAGGTTCCGAGCCCACATGGGTACGAAACAAATTAGCCCATATGGGTCACATAGCGCATCCCCATATGGGTTCCCAACAAACAACCCAATATGGGTCCCCTCAAAAAAGCCCAAATGAGTCCCCAGCAAGTAAGCTTGTATGGGTCTCGGCAAGCCAGCCTATGTGGGCCCAATATGGGCTATAACTTGGCTTATTAAGTTTATTAACCACATGGGCATTGTGTGGGTCCCACATACATTATCATGCCCATAACAGTTCAAAGAAAGACCCAGACCAAAAAGCATATATGCGTCCCCAAAAAGGAAATCCATATGGGTCCCAGCAAGAAAGCCCATATGTGCCCCCAAAAAAGCAGATCTAGATGGGTTACCAATAGCAAGCCCATATGGGTCCCAGTAAGAGAGACCATATAGCATCTTAACTAACATATGGGCCCAACAATAGCAAGCCCATATGGGTCCCAGTAAACATGCCTATATCGGTCAGTTTGGCAGTTATCCACAGCCGCCATTTTGACTTTAGAATTGTTTTGTCAACTGCTGAGTTTCTTTAGAGCAGCACAATGCAGTCTGCATTCTTTTAATAACAAGTAATTAATTTGAGTTTTGCACTTTAAAAAATTGTTTTTCATAACTTAATTATCATAAATGCTCTTAAAATCATATTTGAAGTAATTATATCTCTAGTGTCATGTATTTTCGCGACTATTTAACAATGTATCTTCACCTATCACAACTATGTGTGTGTTGTTTTGTACATGTAATCTTTGTGCAAATGAAGCATGGGTTATCAGTAGGAAAACAATATAGTTGCTTTTGTTGACGTTGCGTAATTTATTAAAATGTACACCATATGGCAATAAATTAATTGTTGAGTTGTGAAGTATACATGCATGAATTATCGTAAGCAATCACATACACATACTATAAGTCCTATATTTCATTTCTATATGCCTTGCATTAATTTTCATGTTCTTATTCATCATTATAATCAATATTAAAATATTTAATTACACAAGAAATGAACAGCAAATTCATGTGTGTTAATGCCGTTATACTTAATCAATGCCCTTAAACATAATATGTAAACCTGCTATACATCTTATTCCAAATATTTACATGTAGATCTATGATAATTTATAATGTTAATTTTACCTGCAGTAGATTGGCCAAATACCAGTAGTTGCAATAGGATGAAAATAGATTTCGTTCAAGGGACTTGTTCACAGATTATCGTATTTTTTTAAAATGTCATTTAACGTCTTAATTGCAAAAACCAAAGAAATTTTATTGACCAAAACACATATTATATAGAGAAAATAAATAAATTGCCCTCGCCGGGACTCGAACCACGTTCGCCCGGATCAAAAATCTGTCACTGTAACCACTCGGCTTTTCTGAGTGCTGATCATTGAGATGATTTTTTAACGCTATGTTAGTGATACACATGTTTTCCAAAATACCGACAAAAAGCGTTACAAACGCTTTATAATTGTATCCATTTCAATTGATTTTTTTTCATAAACAACAGTATATTTCCAAAATATTTCTTTATCAGTAGTGTAACTTTGCTTGTTTATATATAATGTATTTTTCTTTTTGTGATCTATGATGTTTGTTTTTTTTAATTGTCAATTTGCCAATCTGTGAACAGGTCCCTTTAATGCTCATTTGTAAATAGCTAATGACAGTTTTATACTAAATTCATGTATCTCTTTCTTTACAAAATTATGCAGATTATGAAAGAACATTTGATTCTACAGTAAAACTTCAGCAGAGATGAAGGAAAACAACAGTTTGTTAAATTTCAGCTTGTCCAAGCTTGATATAGTAACTTTGATATTTTGTGAAAATGAAATTGTTGTTTATTTTATGAAAATAAAATTGTTGATTGTTTATTCATTGTGGCTGTCAAACAGGTAAATGTTATTGTATGTAGTAAAAGTTATCCAATACCATATATCTCAAATAAATCTTTTTAAACTGATTTCTTACTTAAATATAAAGTGCTGGTACTGTTTTCAAAGACAATTTTAAACATTTATATCAACATTCATCATATTTTTCTGTTGAATCCCAGACTCTGTGAACCTCAACATCAACTGTCAGACACAGATTTGTAAAGCATACGCCACATGTTGTAAACATGATGTAAATTGTTAGCCAATTGATATTTATTTATTTATCTGGAATACGATAATGCATACAGATGATTTTTGCAGTAATAATTCCTTTATGTATCAAACAAAAGTCAAAACTAACATTTAATAATAATAGGTATAAGGTTTATGATACATTTTGTCAGACACTATTATATTCTGTCTCACATGTGATATTGTCTGACAGGTTTCGTACTACCTGGAATGTATTGTATTTTTTTTATTTTTTTTAACATTTCAACACATATTTTTTAATTTGTACCTTTATACGTTCCTCTGAACGTATAAAGGTACAAATTAAAAAATATGTGTTGAAATGTATTAACGTCACGGAACTAAGAAGCGTAAAATTAGGAGACTGAAAAAGTGACTTGTTGGTGTGTGTGTTACATTTTTATCGAGTGCACCGGGATTCTTTCCCATATGGCCATCGCCCCCAGAAGACTTGTTGTTGGGTTACGAGGGATAGTGCAAGATACAGGAGACGCCCCATTCCAGAGATGACACTGGGTCTTTTAGTGCCCGGTGTGAAGCACCTAGTACACTGCACCTCGGTTTAACATCTCATGCGAAAGACAAGTTAGTAGGTTAGGGTGTACCGGGGGCTCGAACCTGCGACCCCTGTGTTGTGAAACCAGTGCGTTACCACTAGACCACGGATCCGCCACGACATGTTGGTGCACAGTACAATCGTTAAATACCGGTATAAAATTTACATATCGCGATATATGACCGCAAGGTCTGACACTGAAATAAACTGGTATGTACCGGTATATCGTTACATCACTAAACGTCTGTTATTGCGTTGGAAACATAAAGAGTATGATAAAAAAAAAATATTTAGCACTTTACTTATGTTTATTCGTTTATCATGCTTCCCTTCATTTCTATAAATGAAAGGAAGCATAATAAATAAATAAAAAAATTGCTTCATTTTTTTTTCTTTAGTGTATATAGGTTACAATATACTAATATCAATCGATAACTGTGTATCTGTGTAAATCTTTAAGTTCCAGTCAATGGTTAGTGTTTATGTAGTGTGTCATTAATCACAATATCCATACATACTGTCAAAACATCTGAAACCAATTTAAAATCTACATAATAATAATTTCAACCTAACTTTTAAAAAGTTATACAATGTATTTCTAAAGAAATCAGTTAAGAAAAGATCCATTAAATGTCTCCATTCTATTTTGGCAATCAATACGATGTTAACGTAAACAATGTTAAAACAAAACATGATAAATGCTACACAGATACCCTATTTAAAGTCCAATATTTCCCAAACTTGTTCGGTGACCCATACTTTTTATAAATGTTTTGGTGTAAGTATACATGTATGTATGTATGTGCGAAATTTTAAGAAAATCTGTCGTTTGGAACAAAACATAAGATGCATTTGATAAAAAATGACGTTTCAGAAGTACCCATTTGACCTACTTAAATGTCCAGTCAAATTCATCATTTTAACAGTAAATGTAGGAAGAGCATTGTTATTATTAAGATACACGTGTAAAGTGCCGAACAAAACACCATAAAACACGTTCAAACATATCAGTTGAAATAACTATGTCAGTGTTTGAAAGAACAATATGTTCGTAAAACATTGATAATAATCCAAACTGAAACAAGAGGGCCATGATGGCCCTAGGTTGCTCACCTGAGTTTAAGGCATCATAATGGCTAATAACAAGAAGACAAAATGGTACTAAACCCCTTACATGAGTATAAAAATCTGGGCCTTGCAGGTTCAGAAGTTCTTTAGTCTATATAAACCATGTGACCCACAGAGCGTGGCCACTTTCAACCTTAGGGGCATAATTTGAACAACATTTGTAGTGGACCACTATTCAATGTTAAATACCAAATATGAAACCACTGGGCCTTGCGGTTGCAGAGAAGATTTTTAAAGTCATTTTGCTATTTAAATGTATATAAACCATGTGACCTCCAGGGGCTACAATTTTTGTAGAGGACCACTCCACAATGTTTCACGAAAAATATAAAACCTCTGGGCCATACAGTTTTAAAAAGGAAGATTTTAAAGGCCCACTTGCCATATAAGTCTATATAAACCGTGTGACCCCCGGGTCATGGCCACTTTTTACCCCAGGGGCATACTTTGAACAATCTTTGTTGACGACTACTATACAATGTTACATATAAAATATGAAACACTCCGATTTCAGAGGAGATTTTAAAGTCATTTTTGCTATTTAAGTCTACATAAACAGTGTGACCCCCAGGGCAGGGCCAGTTTTGACCCCTGAGACATCATTTGAATAATCTTTGTAGAGGACAACTATACAATGGTACATACCAAATACAAAACCTCTGGCCTTAGCAGTTTCAGAAGGGATTTTTAAAGTCATTTTGCTACTTAACTTTTAAGTCTATATAAACCATGTCAGTGCTCCAGCTAGGCCTAAATAGCAGGGAGCAGGACCCGTTCCTCTTTGCCCCCGCCCTGCCGCCCTCGACACCGCCCTGCCCTCTTTGGTCTCGGCTATGCTGTTTATATAACCATATTCTAGTTTATTGAGCCGTCCTGTCTATATACATGTACTACGCAATGAACCAAACGGATGCACGCTGTGTCAACTTAATCTCCTGAGTAAATACCGATCAACAAAATCCGTGGATACATGTATATTATGTCATTTATCTCGCCCTATCTCGCCGTTGTTCAAGTAAAGCGCTCGCTCATTTGGTGATCGGATTATGACGCTTGGACGCTGTTAATTAAAATGGCTATTGATTTACCATATCGTCACTTGATATACGGTATCCGTACACGAAATTAGTCATGTATATGCAGTTTGTGCATC
Organism: Congeria kusceri; assembly: GCA_027627225.1. Taxonomy (NCBI): domain Eukaryota; kingdom Metazoa; phylum Mollusca; class Bivalvia; order Myida; family Dreissenidae; genus Congeria; species Congeria kusceri. Next base: position 29,872,037 of record CM051030.1, on the reverse strand, counting down.
TGGCGAATGCATGCAAGTTTTCCACGAGGTGTCCTTGACCTTGCAGAATTTCTAGCAAAACACGTTTTTAGCATGGAGATACATGTCAGAAATACGGTTCTGAGTTCACACGTGTTCGTGTAATGAGAAATTATTACTAAAATAGACTGTGAGCAGTTGAGAGCGCATCAAACCCAGATATCGCCCGTACATTCTACGTTAATAAAAATAAGTTAAACTCTTCCCGTATCATAATATATTTTAATCCGATCTAAATTATCCCAGCATAGAAAACCACAAGCATTTCAATATGAAACACGACAAATTGCATCATAATTCTGTACTTTCCCATTTACGGCACAAGAACACAACACATTTTCATGTTTACTGACGTAAATTTTACATTTGTGATCAGTAACTTGTCGATATTATGTCTGCTTCACATCAAAGGCGTGTTTTGCATTTTGCTGCTCAAACAAAATCGTGTGCAGCTTACTAGTAATTAAAATTGCGTAAAAAGGATTTTGGAAGTACTAAAAAAATGGGTAGGGTAGTAAATGCCAAAGTGTGAATTGTAACAATGGATGTTTTAACAGTTTAATTTAATTTGTAAAGAATGAAATTAATTTGGATTTTTACTGGAAATGAAGATATTTATTAATTTCATATACTTAAAGAGCGGTTATGAAATTTGGGTTCTCACGTTGTTTTACAAATGTGGAACATCAAATTAAAATAATTTCACAACTGCATTAATGACAATTACATATCTCCGTGACCAAATCGTGTAATGTTGGAAAAAAGCGCTAAATATTTCTTAACGCTAGCGACGTCATGAAATGCTCGTGGAAAACGTGCATGAAACGCGCTTACTATTTCCTAACGCCAGAGATGTCACGAAATACTCGTGGAAAGCACGTGTACAGCTGCTGGTAAACGCTTTCGTACATGTATAATATTTACCACAAACGTGTCCTGTAACAAGATCATGTTATAAACTGACAATGTGCCGTAATTTCAATGTAAATGTATTTTTTTACGTAACGGCGGTTAGCGAGAGATCGTTCGGGTTCTGACTCAAGCGTTTTAAAATCAATTAATCAGTAAAAAAAATTGGCAAATAAGCATTTGAATACGTATCAACATTCAAATACAGAATAAATGTGTTTCTCGTAATTTGATGAATTGTAAATGCATTTGATTTATTGTAGTTACCTTCTCCACAACTGTATACAACTATCAAATATCGTTGACGATTACCAATACATCTTATGAACAGTCCAACACTGTACTTTGTAATGAAATGCATGTTTTCCATTTTGTTTTTAAGTATTTATTAAGTTTCCAGTCACATATTTAAGTTTTATATTGAAATACTAACTTATAGAACAGTTTGATTATTTTATGAAATATACGTTTTCGGACATTTCATTTCGGACGTATGTTTGTATATAGCAAATACAATCCAATGCATTTGATTACATTTACACTAGGTGTAGTTAATACTGTTAAATCTAAATGCTATTGATAATATTTGGGGGCTATAATTACAGATATTTCTTTTAAATAAATATATTGAAGTTTCTTATAGACAACTTCAAATAATTTTGCTTGAAAATAGGATTGTATGTTGTGTGATTGTATGTTGTATAAAAAGAATAAGGGATATTCTTTCAAACCATGAATTTTTCTTTATATATAGACTGAAAATTTAAAATTATATAATAATATAATAGTACAATAATTGTATTGCTTATTACACATAACTTAGTTCAATTATTCCAAATAAACAAAGTATGATAAAATATTTATAAATGAAACAAATATATAACCTATGTTTGTGCATTTTCTAAAGCATATTTATTGGTATACCCTTGCAAAAAATAAGAACACACGCAAAAGTGCCGTTTTCAGGATTTAGCACCCTGCCCTTTTCAAATCCTGGCTGGAGCACTGCATGTGACCCCCGGGGTGTGCCCAGTTTTGACCTCAGGGGCATCATTGAACAATCTTTGTAGAGGACCACCATACAATGTTACATACCAAATATGAAACCTTTGGGCCTTACGGTTTCAGAGGAGAAGATTTTAAAAGTCATTTTGCTATTTCAGTCTATATAAACCATGTGACCCCCAGGGTAGCCCAGTTTGACCCCAGTGGCATCATTTCAACAATCTTTGTAGAGGACCACTTTACAACGTTACATCCCAAATATGAAACCTCTGGGCCTTGCAGTTTCAGAGGAGATGATTTTTAAAGTTCTTTTGCATTTTAAGTCGATATAAACCTTGTGACCCCCGGAGTGTGCACAGTTTTGACCCCAGAGGCATCATTTTAACAATCTTTGTAGAGGACCACTACCGTGTGAATACTCAGTCATAAATCGAGATTTTAAGCCTCTAAAATCGTAGTTATAAAGTAAATTGGACTTATGAGGCAGTTCACAAAAAATCTTAGCTTATTATATTGAAATATTTGTCAAATGCATATTATTTCTTACCTGCATATTTGCTAATTCACACACTATAATCCATTCATAATTATCACAGTTTGCCCTTTCTATTAATTACCCACAATTAAGACAAAATGCATAACTGTTTCATTATTAAATAAGATGCAATATGTGAATGAAACCATCTACTCTATTTTAATTCACTTCCCCACTTTAGGCCCCAGCTAGACTATCAGCCACCAATAAACAAGAAATCGGCGTTTAAATTTATATTGATATATCAGTTTTACCCTAAACATAATACAATTGGGCCAAGATGATCGGTTACGTGACTTCTCGGACCCCAGATTTTTCGGTCCCCACCTATATAAGAACACTTCTCGGATCCCCAGATATTTCGGACACCATAAGACAACTTTTCGAACCCCAATATAAATTTAAGATGAATAATCATTATTAATTATTGTACTGTGATTAAACCGATCATACCGCCCCATGCTTTTACCAGTGATACATGAATAACCTAAATAATTTACGTTAACATAATGGTTATTTGTTAGGCAAATTTAACTAATAAACAATAATTGCGGGAATGTGTGAAAACTATTTTGTATCAGATGAGTGTAGTTATTCTGAAAGACGTTCGCAACAAAAATGAAATGATTGGGGTATTTTCTCCTTTTGCTTTATTTTTTCTTTATTGTATATAGGTTAAAATATACTAATTTCATCTCTAATGTCCATTCAAAATAAATTGTTTAAATAGTAAAAGTTCATTAAGCATATTTAATAATCAAAAACACACTTATGCAATGAATTTCCAAACAAATCAGTTCAGAAATGATCACTTAAATATTTCCATGCTATCCGTAATTGATACGTTGTTTATGTAAACCATGTTAAAACGAAACAGGAAAAAGGCAACACAGGTACCCTATTTGAAATCCAATACTTCCTAAACAAGTTTGGTAAGTCATCCTTTTTATTAATGTTTCGGTGTAAGTATACTTTGATGCATGTATGTGCGAAATTTTAAAGAAATATGTCGCTTGGAACAAAATATGCATTTGATAAAATATGAAGTTTTAGATAGCGTTATAAGTTCCCATTTGACACACTTAAATGTCCAGTCAAATTCATTATTTTAGCAGTAAATGTAGGTAAAGCATTTTTATTATCAACATACACTTGTATTTTGCCAAAAAAGCATGTAAAACATATCAATTGAAAGAATCGTAACCTTGTTTGAAAAAAATTATCCTATATACTTTAAACATTGATAAAAAATCAAACTGCAAAAAAGGCGCTTTGATAGGTACGGTGTTCAAAACCCAATATTTCCAGAACAAGGCCGGTGACCCCTATTGTTTAAGACTGTTTATGTTTCAGTATAAAATGAAGCAAGTATATGGGATCTTTTAACAAAATCTGTAGTTTGGAACAAAAGATATTTGTATATTTGATTATTTATTGACGATTTCACAGGCATATTTAATGAACAATTAACCTAGATAAGCGTCCATTAACTAAGCGTGTTTTATCATTAAACTGCACTTGTATATTGCCAAACGAAACATTTAAAACAGATACATTAAAAAACCACCATCCTTGTTTGAAAATGAACGAATTATATAATTCCACACTGCTAATCACACAAACTGAAAAAGGGCTTCGACAGGTACCGTTATATCCGGAACAAGCCTGGTGATCCCTATTTTTTAAGACTGTTTTAGTTTTAGGATACAATGACGCATGTTTGTGCAAATTTTTAAGAAAATATGTCGTTGAAAAAAACAGGTTGCAAAAGTCTTTAAGTAATATACCCTACGTTCATCTCTGAAGTTATCTAATACATAAACCTTTCGAAGTCAAAGAATCATATTCTGTGTATCCTTTACTAAAAGGCAATCTTCAGGGAACATTCAGCACATGACAAATAATGATGACTTCATTTTTGATAACATAACATAAAATTTCATAAGACTATGGTGAAGTAAATTTATATTCGGTAGGAATATATCTGGGTTTCTGTGTAGAAGTAGTTTTGCAAATAATGTATTCATGCCACACGAAGTAAAAGTAACATGAATAACATATTGACGTATTCCGAGACTTCTTTCACCACATTGTATTACAAAAAGATGTTATATACTTTTATAGATTCAGTAATATTCCTACCGAATATAATTTTAAATCGTCACGTCGTCGTATGAAATATTTTGTTTGTGGTATCAAAACTGGAGAAGTTGATACAAATTTGCAATTCTAAATAATTCTTAATAAAACGCAACAGCAAATGAAATAAACATACTAGTAAGTTTATAAACATTAATTCTCCATTTATTGAAATATTCGAGCTTATGATTCTTCGGACACTAATTGATGCATGTAACACAGCTATACACCGGCCAGTCTGGTACCAAGCTTCTATTATAATATTTACAAAAGGGCAACCAATCCAGACTCTATACACCGGCTGCCAAACGCGCGCTATATTTAGAATGACCTGGAGTTTGTTGAACTCTTTAGAATAGAATTGCTATTTATAAAGTGTGTCGTTAGGCTAAACAAAATAGTTATTTCATTATGTGAATGAATATTACATTCTGTTCATGACATTCAATGAGTAAAATTGTTCATAATTATGTTCAATTTTAGATTGTATGTCGAAGATATGTTTATAACTTTATTTTAACCGCTTATGTAAACAATTTTAATCCCCAAAAGTATGCAACAGTTATTGGTAGACATCAAACTATTGTTGTAAGTTTGAATTCCCTAAAATTAGAAAATTTGCCCAATTTTATTGGCAGCCAATTTTCCCGCTGCATAAAATTATCGCAAGAAATCTAGGTCAAAAGTGATCTTAGACAGCTACACCGAAAAATCAATAAAACTGCAGACAAAACCCATGTTTTTTGCGTATAGCATATTGGTAATTAAACTGGCTGGAACCGGTATTTGTCTACATCAAGACCTGTCAAAGAGGATAAGGCAGTGATTTCACACTTCAAGGCATTTACTGCAGACTGTACCTATATACCTACTTATAGGGCATACTCTGGCCAATTTGGCTGTCCGGTTAGCGCAGTGGTTGGTACACTCGCTTCTCACCTAGGCGTCCCGGGTTCGCTTCCCACTCCCGGCGCATGTGAGTTTGGTTGGTGGTCACCATACCAGACAGGTGGGGTTTCCTCCGGGTACTCCGGTTTCCCCCCACAGCACAAGACCACACCAAAATTAAAATATCTTTCAGTAAAAAATAAATAGCTGAAAATTGCAGCTATGATTCAAAATTTGTCCCAACTTTCGTGAGTCTCTAGTAAGTTAATTAGGTATGAGTGCTGGGACACACTCCGGGTCCTAGCATAATGCAGCCTCAGGCGCGGAAGGACCTCATAAACTTCGAAATACACACACACACACACACACACACACACACACACACTCTGGCCAATTTTCAAATGGTGTTTTATGATCATTCTAAATCGATTTATGGAATGGTCATTATTAGAAATACGTTTCTAGATAGAATTTTAACTTCTTGACTTATGACTGCGTATTTACGGTATACAATGTTACATACCAAATATAAAACCTCTAGGCCTTGAGATATCAACGGAGATTTTTAAAGTCATTTTGCTATTTAAGTCAATATAAACCATGTGACCCCTGGGGTGTGGCCAGTTTTTACCCCAACTGCATTATTTGAACAATCTTTGTAGGGAACCACTGTACAATGTTACATACAAAATTTTAAAATTCTGGGCCTTGCGGTTTCAGAGGAGATTTTTAAAGCAGTCTTTGCGAAACTGGCTAAAAAATGCCGGTCATCCGGACAGGCATTTTGTAAAAAGTTGCCGGTCCGAACAAAAACTTGCCGGACCGAAAAAGACGTGTACATTTTAAACTTTTATCATTTATTTATTGACCAGGATTGTGTTGACAGCACTTATTTCTACTATACACTAACTATACATAGTATAAAGTGTTAGTTTTCTTTAGTGTTAGAGTTTGATGGACTGTGATGCTTAATATTTGCTTAATCATTGGAAGTACAGGTGAGCAGTTTGTCAGCATTTAACAGTTCACTTTGAAAGTCTATGCATTCGTCATCATTTTCAAGAGAATCCAGTTCATCATCGACATCGCACAGGCTTTCGACTTGTTTATCAAAGCTTACGACTGGCCCCACAGGCACTACCTTGACTGGCACTGTTTCGTCCTCCGACTCTGAATCCAGACATATCGATATTGTTGCACTTGAAGCTGATGCAGATGGGGCAGCAATGTCACTTGTTTCTTGTTCAAATTTACGCTTACGTGTGTATGATATCCGCCTTCCGCCAATCGGCTCAGCCTTGAAATAAATAAAAAAAACGAATGATTATTTTAAATCAACAAGGTTGAAACATTAATATAATGGTAAGTTTGTTGAACCATTTGTTTTTGTCATACTTTATAGCCTATAATATTTTTTTCAATTAATGAATTTCAATAAACTTAATAATAGTTGGTCTGTTGATTGTTGTAGTACTGAACAACCAACATTTATTTCCAATTTCTACTGATGAACATAAAAGGGAACTAATTGTAACTCTGTGTCTGATGAAATGGTTTCAAAACAATAGCTGTACATAATTATCCTACCAGCCATGAGTCAATAGCAGCTTCAGGGTCAAAAGAGGTAATGGATGGAGACAACAGTTTAACCGTCATCAGATCTTGTAGAACTGTTTCCGATAGTTTTGACCGCCTGCACGTCTTCAGAAGTTTCAGCTGAGAAAATGCTGTTTCACACCGGACGCTGGTAGATGGCAGTGTCAGCAACAGATCGATTACCAGCCGGATGTTAGGAAGATCATCAGCCCCTGGGCCTTCACCTTGTAGCACCAGGTCCCAAGTGAGATCTGCTAACTCGTTGCCATGTCTGTAAACATATTTGACTCATATATTGCTAACTCGTTGCCATGTCTGTAAACATATTTGACTTATAGATTTTTTCAGCCTAAAATTTATTAACTAAAAGTTCTAAATTTTCCTAGACTTGTTACTACACGTATAGAAGAAACATAATTTATTAAATGAAAATGTTTAAACCAATAATTCCTTACTTCTTCTGTACCAGTTTCTTTAGAAGTCTCCATTCACTTCTTGATGCTTGTGTTGAGAACTCCGTGCTAGTACGAAGGAGGGTTTGCTCGAAATGGGAACATGCCAGTCGAATCTCTTCATCACCAAAGTCTGAAGTTGATTTGATTTAAGTAAATGATTTCATCCTCAAGTACAAAATGATATTGTTAAATATTATATAATTACAATAATAAATATGATTCAGATGAATTTTAGGCATAATTCAAGGAATTGTAATGTATTAACTATATAATTTATTTTGTTTAGTGAAAGTATTAATGTTTAAGCTTTAATATTAATAAAACCCAGCAATGTTGATGAATAAATATCTCCTCAGTCTTGTCGAATAAAATCAACTCGAAACTGGTCAAACTAGGACAACACTCTCCATCCATTAAAATGTTTATTGAAATGCTAGCAGTTAAATTTACTTATAACAAACTGACAGTATGTTGCTTCTCAGTTTTGAATATCAGATTATATTCAAAAGGTTTCAGATTTTTAATCGGTGTTGGGCGGGGAACAATAGCTAATACTATCAACAGCAAGTAGCAAACAACAAACAAAAAGGAATGATTAACAAGATGCAACGAGAAACTTTAAACAATAACATGCCTACACTCAAACTTCGAACTGAAAAAAAAATCAACTTCAGTCTTAGTAACAGGAACTTGGGATCAACAGAACAGTTGAACCTGTCAATTTGCTCATAGGCCAACTCTTTAAGTGAAGAATCTTAGTAGCATTTTGAATGTCTTTTGTCGCTGTTGAAAACCGTGTCCTAATGGCTTCTACCAGACCATCAATAATCGCATCTGCGTACTTCATGTCAGAAGCATTACCTCTCAGACACACACCCTCGAATATTCGATTTTGCAGAAGCTGGTCCACAGCTTCAGGTTACCTTGCAAATCAGCACAAGCTATTATTTTCAAGTGTGTTGTGCAAACAATACTGCTTGTATATATCCTAGTAATAATTAAAATGTATACATATTATATTAACATCTCATCTGATGTGACCAATTTGAGTATGAGTTTGTTCAGTGACTACAGTACCTTCCTTTCGTTTCTTGCAGGAGTTCCATGGTGCTCTCCACCCAGCAAAGACTATCTGACAACGTCACATCTGACCTCTGGAGCTTGAGAGACAGTCGCATCGCAGGTTCAAGTGCGTCCTGAAGAATCAAGATCATATTAATATGTAATGTATTGTAATTTCGAAAATAAAGTTCAAAATGTTTGCATACATTTATCATTATTAAAATTCTTAGCCCTGTAAGAACTAGATTACTAAATAACTATTTTGGTTTTCATAATAATAATTAACATGACAAAATGTCACATTGAAATGCTTAAAGTTACTTTGAAACTACAAAGACGATGACATACACATATATATTTTCTTACCAGAAGAAAGACACTGAAAGCCAGCAGATTAATATCAGTCATCAGCTTATAAAGACCTTCAGCTTTCGAGTTGCTGTGGCTAGCAGTGGCTAGATGTATTTCCAGTGCCCCAAAAGTCTTTATAAGAGCTGTTGTAGCTCTGAATAAGTGCGGTAGCCACCTAGTGCCTGTTACTTTAGGTGGAAGCACACCCTTGCCGATAGTAGAAATGGCTGCAAGAAGTCCCGTTTTGCTTTTGTGGCTGTTTTTGTACAAGTAGTGCAAGCCAATTAGCAAGGTCATAAGCTTTTCATATTGTTTGTTTTTCTTGATTACATCCCTGAAGGCCAATTCCAACCTATGTGACAAGCAATGAACATTTACTAGTTCCGAATTTATTCTTTGCTTCAATAAAGTTGACAATCCTGATCGGGAACCGGTCATGTTAGAAGCACCATCACTCCCCATACCCACAAGTTTGTCTGAAAAAAGAAAAATGAAGAACAAAATTAAGCAAGAGCTGTCACTATCTGATGACATATTCCCCCGACAAAGCTCAAGTTGAAAAATGCAAAGAACAATAACTCTAGCAAAAATGTCCAAATTAATATAAAAAGCATTAGAATTTGCGCTTTAGTGCACTTGATAATAATCATTGTGTGAAAGTTTGATGAAAATCGCATAAGAAATGTAGGAGGAGTAGGAGGAGTTAACCGGACAAGAAATTGGGACAGACAGACAGACAGTGTGATTAGTTACTATAGTTACTAGGGGCATACGAATTCAATTCGTGCCTAAGCCTTGTATTGTCATCATCTCAGAGTATTTTATTCTGATTTTTATTCAGAGTATACTGTTTAGTGTTAATACATTTTAATATTAAATAATATGTAAATTATCAAAAATTACTTAGATGAACTTAACTATTGTAGTTTCAATAAATGAAGTTATTTTAAATTAGCAAATTCTTTTTATAGTTCTGTGTCATACTGATATAATTTTAATAAAAATTACTACACTAATTTGTATTTACTTTTGTCAATATCTGCTTGCTGGAAAACATGCATAACATGCTCATACAGGTCTTCTGATGTTGTTGATTTGGGGGAACTCATGTTTAAAAACCTTTCAGTAACATTGCCATGGATTGAATATCTGAGATACAACGTTTCTTGCTCTGATCCTGAAATATCAGTAGTTCCGTCCATGATGAAGGACACAAAAGGTGCAGTGTTGCACTGTGTTACTGTGCTTGAAAGCTCAATCTTTGCAATGTGATGAATAAAGTTCACAACAGCATGGCCATTTATATAGGTTGATCCAATATCAAGTTGCTTAGCACGATCTAGTTCACACAACCACTTAAAATCAGAAATTGGTCTGTTATTCTTGACTTCTGCATGAGCGTTCCTAAAAAGGAAGCAAAGCCGGTGGCGTTCAGATGCCTGTAACATGCGCAAAGCACTTCCAGCCTCTGTATCTTTCAGTTCTGAAGGTATCAATGGCTTTTTTACGGACGTCATGCGTTCAGCTCTTTCATGAGGAGCCGATTTCTCATGATCGACAATCGCCGAATGCCTAAAATTATTGCATCCATCTACAAAAGCATTGCCCTTGACTGACTGTTGATTCGCCTTACAGAACTTGCAAAACATTTTATTTTGATCTTTATCATATTCCAACCAATCCCTGCCGTTTTTCCAACGATCCTGGAATGACCTGCCCACCCTTCTAGATTCGTATTCTTTAGCCTTTTCTTTCTTTTCATCGTCAGTTAGTTTTTGTTTTTTACCTGGTGCTGCACCAGGGTAATATCGCAAAAACGACATCTCGGAACAACAACAGAAATTTGTTACAGATAATCTAATTGGACTAACAATGATAAACTATCCAATGAAATAGCGTTTTTCAAAAGACAAACCAATTTGATGAAAAGTAGAAAAGAAACGAACATAAAATTGAAGGTTATGGTACACTATTAAATTTATCAAGTTCATGTAGAATATTCAAGAAGAAAATGATATATTAATTTACTTAAATGTTTGCTAAATGTAGTTTGTTCGTATGACCTGTAAAATGTTTTTATTAATAAATTTTTAAGTTTGGTGGTGGGGGGTCATTGCGCGCAAAATGTTATCGACTTTACACATTTGCTAAGGTTTGAAATAAGTATAATGTAACCTTGATATTTTCGGTAATTACATTGAGAAAACGTTGTGTACTCACCGGTTAGACGTGTGACGTCATCTTCCAGAGTGTAAACATGTCAATCAAGTTTTTGGTTATTTCGTATTTTCCCATTGCATTTTTCGGAACAATTTAAAATTTCGCCGGTCGCCCGGACCGATATTTTCAGAAAACATGCCGGTCCAAATGAAATTTTGCCGGTCAGGACCGGCGGACCAGCAATTTCGCAAAGACTGTAAAGTCATTTTGCTTTTTAAGTCTATATAAACCATGTGATCCCCGGGATGTGGCCAATCTTAAACCCAGGGGCATCATTTTAACAATCTTTGTAAAGGACCTCTATACAATGTAACCAACCAAATATGAAACTTCTAGGCCTTGCAGTTTCAGAGGAGATATTTAAAGTAATTTTACTATTGAAGTCTATATAAAATATGTGACGCCCAGGGTGAGGCCAGTTTTTAATCCAGGTGTATCATTTGAACAATCTTTGTAGAGGACCACTATATAATGTTACATACCAAATATGAAACCTCTGGGCCTTGCGTTTTCAGCAGAGAAAATGTTATAGTCATTTTGCGATTAAAGTCTATATAAACCATGTGACCCCCAGGGTGTGGCCAATTTTGATTCCAGGGGCATCATTTTAACAATCTTTGTAGAGGACCACTATACAATGTTACCAACCAAATATGAAACCTCTGGGCCTTGCGGTTTCAGAGAACAAGATTTTTAAAGTCATTTTGCTATTTAAGTCTATATAAACCATGTGTCCCCTGGGGTGTGGAAAGTTTTAACCCCAGGGGCATCATTTGAACAATCTTTGTAGTGGACCACTATACAATGTTACATACCAAATATGAAACCTCTAGGCCTTGCAGTTTCAGAGGAGAAGATTTTTAAAGTCATTTTGCTATATAAGTTTATACAAACAATGTGATTCCGGGGCGTGGCCAGTTTTGATCCCAGGGGCATTATTTGAACAATCTTTGTAGAGGACCACTATACAATGTTTCGTACCAAATATGAAACCTCTGGGCCTTGCAGTTTCAAAGGAGAAGATTTTAAAAGTCGTTTTGCTATTTAAGTCTATATAAACCATGTGACCCCCGGGTTGTGGCCAGTTTTGACCCCAGGGGCATCATTTGAACAATCTCTGTAGACGACCACTATACAATGTTACATACCAAGTATGAAACCTCTGGGTCTTGCGGTTTCAGAGGAGAAGATTTTTTTAAAGTCATTGTGATATACATGTATAAGTCTATATAAACAATGTGACCCCTGGGGCGTGGCCAGTTTTGACCCCAGGGGCATTATTTGAACAATCTTTGTAGAGGACCACCATACAATGTTACATACCAAATATAAAACCTCTAGACCTTGCTGTTTCAGAGGAGAAGATTTTTAAAGTCATTTTGCTATACAAGTCTATATAAACCATGTGACCCCCAGGGCGAGGCCAGTTTTGACCCAAGGGGCACCATTTGAACAATCTTTGTAGAGGACCACTAGAGGATGTCACATATCAAATATGAAAGCTCTGAGCCTTGCGGTTTCATAGAAGATTTTTTTAAGTTTTCATTTTTTAAATCTATTTTTAGCTCTGGTGACCTACATATTCAGCGGACTGGAAAGATTTGAACAACTTTGAAAGAGGTCCACCCAAGGATCATCCTGTGAAGTTTGGTGAAAATCTGCCAATTGGTTTAGGAGGAGATGTTGTTTAAATGAAAAATTGACGGCGCAGGCACGCACGCACGACGGACAACAGGCGATCACAAAGGCACACCATGAGCACTTTGTGTTCAGGTGAGCTAAAAAGGGCTTCGACAGGTACATTTCTCAAAACCAAATATTTCCAGAACAAGGCCAGCAACCCATATGTTTTAAGACTGTTTTAGTTTCAGTATACAATGAGACATGTATATGCAATTTGTAACAAAATTTGTCGTTTGGAACAAAAGATATTCGTATATTTGTGTATTTATGGATGTTTTCACAGTCTTATTAAATGCATAATTACTAATTAGGCTGGTTAAGCGTCCATTCAAAGTCATTTATTACATGGTAAACGTAGATAAAGCGCGTTGAATCATTAAACTGCACTTGTATTTGCCAAACAAAACATTTAAAAAAAGATTCATTTAAAAATCTCCATCCTTGTTTAAATGTGAACTTTTTATATAATTCCACATTGCTAGTTACACAAACTCAAAAAAGGGCTTCGACAGGTGCCATATTTGAGCTCGTGTGTTCCAGTGAAACATAGCACAATAATGCAGTTATTATTTAAATTTCGTCGAATAGGTCGTTATGTTGAGACACTCACTGGGTTAACACACTATGCTATTTCGTTATATATTTGTGTCCAGGTGTTGGGATGTATATTTTATTGCTTTAAAATGCTTTCAAAAATTATTTACTTAATTGACACACACTTCGTTTTTCGACCGAACAACGTAGGCGGAAGGCCCCCATGTTAAAATTGTGCAGAAATATAAGTCGCAAACCCTCTGTGACTTTATTTTGACTGGTGTATAAACAAAGCACTATAATTGAATTAAAGTGTCTTTACGTCATAATACGCGCATTAAAATTGCATACATTATTCACATGTATATGTATAACAGCCATGCTAACAAACAATCACATCAGACAAGCAGAAATGCATGCAACTTATCTGAAACAGAAATAAACAAGAGCTGTCTGAGGACAGCGCGCTCGACTTTTCTTGTGCCTGTCAGAGTTACTGGCATTTTCTTTCTAAAACAAGAAATATGGAAATTCCACAAAAACCAAATTTTTCTAATGAAATGCACTAAAGTCAGCACATCAATCAAATTTTTAGTAAAATTTGAGGTATAATGTTGATATTAACCGTTTATATATGTTTGTATTTTAAATGTTGTGCTTATGTTATAAAATCAACACGATCATATTTGTTCAGTATCTCAAATGTGTGGCCATCTTTGTGGATATATGTGTTGTATTTGGCCAAAGGCATGTTTTTGCTGCTTCTGCCAATAAACTGAAACTGTAAAAAAGACCTTGACCCCACCCACCCCATATGCAATCCCAAGTGAGGTTGGATTTTCTGGCTGAAAATTTTCTTGAGCCAATTTTTCGCGAGGTTGGATTTGCTTATTCGCGTGGTTTCATCATAAGTCACTAATAACAAGAACTATACATCTTTAATATGTATTTCATATTTAAAAAAAAACATGGGGCAAAGATCATTTCAATGAATCTGACAAATAACTTAATGTATATCATTGCATTACATGGTACTGCTAATAAATGTTCACATAATATTCTAATCAAATAAAAACAATTAATAAATCAGGTAACATTGTTTTGCTACATAAAAATATGATTAAACCATTAATGTACATATTAAATCACATTAATAGAAATAAAATAAACAAATCAATAAATGAGGTTAACAACAAGTTCTTTCATACATAAATAGCATATTTATTTTCATATAATTTTAAAGATTACATCAAAAGTTAAAGAAAGTCACTGGTCTGCTGCATATAAATGTCTAATGCACATAATGAAATTAAGTATTGTTCTGTTAGCACTGAAATATATTTATAAACCCTCATATATATGCTACATAAGTCTTTAATCGTCATAATTGAGCATTAAATTACAACAATACATGACAGAATAGATACCGACGTAGTGTAAAAACATTTACCTTTGTCGCTTTGCTAATTAACTCCATTTTTATAATCCCTCCTTTAGTCCTCTCATTAATCCATAACAACTTTCATTACAAGTTGATTCAGTCGCAGCCTGTGTGATAATCAACCACAATTGGGAGCAATTAAAATACAAACGGTCGACAATAAACATTGTTTTCACAAGAGCCATTATCCCACTTGACACCGATTAACACCACGTGAGGTTAATCGTGACTGTGTCTGATCGATTCATTACTCGCGTTATCAGCTGAAACTATTTAGACTGTAAACCAGTCTGAGCAGATCTCGCTCTCGCTACTTTCGTTTTCTTTGTTTTCAAATCTGGTTTTTCCAAACTTTCAAAGTCGGGGGTTTATGGGTGTTTGCGCCAATTGAGATTTTATTGAGCCAATTTCTGAATTATTTCGCCAATGGCTTAAATGGCCATCACCAGCGCGAGCCCTGGTATTAAAGTTTCATTAAAATATTTCAATGCATTCTCAAGTTATTGATCGGAAACCGTTTTTCTACGTTTAGTTATAGTGACCTTGACCTTGAACTCACCCACCCCATATGCAATGCCAAGCGAGGTCTCGATATAAAGTATCTATGTATTAAGTTTCATTAAAATATCTCAATACATTCTCAAGTTTTTGATTGGAAACCGTTTTTGTATTTTTAGTAATAGTGACCTTGACCCCACCCACCCCATAAGCAATCCCAAGCGTGGTCTTGATATAAGATATCTATGTATAAAGTTTCATTTAAATATCTCGATGCGTTCTCAAGTTATTGAGCAGAAACCGTTTTTCTATTTTAGTAACAGTGACCTTGAACTTGACCCTTTATGCAATCCCAGGTGAGGTCTCGTAATAAGGTTTGTATGTTTTAAGTTTCATTTAAATATCTCAATGCGTTCTAAAGTTACTGAGCGGAAACAGTTTTCCTATTTTTAGTAACAGTGACCTTGACCCAACCCACCCTAAATGCAATCCCAAGTGAGGTCTCTATATAAGGTATGTATGAATAAAGTTTCATTAAAATATCTCAGTGCGTTCTCAAGTTATTGAGCAGAAACTGTTTTTCTATTTATAGTAACAGTGACCTTGACCCTGACCCCCCCCACCCCATATGCAATCCCAAGTGAGGTCTTGATATAAGGTATCTATGTAATAAGTTTTATTTAAATATCTCAACTTGTTTTCAAGTCATTGAGCGGAAACCGTTTTTCTGTTTTTAGCAACAGTGACCTTGAACCCACCCATCCCCCATCCCTAGCACGGTCTCGCTATAAGGTATCTATGTTTGCAGTTTCATTACAAAAGGTTAAACCATTCTCGAGTTACAGAGTGGAAACAAAAAGTTGAAAAACTAGCTTACCGAAAAACTTTAACCTGTCCATATAGATTATATATGTAAAATTTCTAAGAGTAACAAGAGGGCCACTATGGCCCTAGGTCGCTCACCTGATATCTATGTATGGAGTTTCATTAAAATATCTCAATAGGTTTTCAAGTTATTGAGCGAAAAATGTTTTTCTATTTTAAGTAACAGTGACCTTGACCTTGAACCCACCCACCACATATGTTAAGCAAGGTCTCGATATAACGTATCTACGTATGAAGTTTCATTAAAATATCTCAATGCGTTCTTAAGTTATTGACCTTAACCGTGCTTCTACTTTTAATAACAGTGACCTTGACCCCACCCACCCCATAAGAAAACCCAAGTGAGGTGTCGTTATAAGATATGTGTAATAAGTTTCATTAAAATATCGCAATGCTTTCCTTATCAAGTTATTGAGCGGACACTGTTTTTCTATTTTCAGTAAAGTGACCTTGACCCCACCCACCCCATATGAAATCCCAAGCAATGTGTTGACATAAGGTGCTCATGTATTAAGTTTCATTAAAATAGCTCAATGCGTTCTCAAAATATTTTGCGGAAACCATTTTTCTATATTTAATAACGGTGACCTTGACCTTGATCCCACCCACCCAATATGCAATCCCAATCAAGGTCTCAAAATAATATATTTATGTATTAAGTTTCAGTAAAATATCTCAATGCGTTCTCAAGATATTGAGCGGAAGCTTTTTTTTCTATTTTTAGTTACAGTGACCTTGACCTTGATCCCTTCCACTTCATATGCAATCCCATGCGAGGTGTCAATATAAGGTATCTATGTATTAAATTTCATTAAAATATCTCAATGCGTTCTAAAGTTATTGAGCGGAAACCATATTTCTATATCTAATAACAGTGACCTTGACCCCACCCACCCCATATGCAATCCTAATCGAGGTCTCGATATAATGTTTTAACCAAATATGAAACTTCTGGTCCCTGTGGTTTCAGAGAACAATTTTTAAATCATTTTGCCATTTACGTCTATATAAACCATGTGAGCCCCAGGGTGTGCCCAGCTTTGACCCCATGGGCATCATTTGAACAATCTTTATAGAGGACCACTATACAATGTTACATACCAAATATAAAACCTCTAGGCCTTGAACTTTCGGAGGAGAACATTTTTAAGTCATTTTGCTATTTAAGTCCATATAAACCATGTGACATCCGGGGTGTAGCCAGTTTTGACCCCAGGGACATCACTAGAACAATCTTTGTAGAGGACCACTATACAATGTTACAAACCAAATATGAAACCTCTGGGCCTTGCGATTTCAGAGATTTTAAAAGTCATTGCGATTTCAGAGAAGATTTTAAAAGTCATTTTGCTATTCAAGTCTATAACAACCATGTGACCCCCGGGTGTGGCCAGTTTTTACCCCAGGGGCATCATTTGAACAATCTTTGTAGAGGACCACTATACAATGTCACATACCAAATATGAAACTTCTAGGCCTTGCAATGTCGGAGAAGAAGATTTTTAAAGTCATTTTGTTATTTAAGTCTATATAAATCATGTGAGCCACATTGGTATACAATGTTACATACCAAACATGAGACCTCTGGGCCTTGCAGTTTCAGAGGAGAAGATTTTTAAAGTTATTTTGCTGTTCAAGTCAATATAAACCATGTGACCCCGGGGTGTTTAGAGTTTTGACCCCAGGGGCATCATTTGAATAATCTGTGTACAGGACCAAATTATGTAAAATTTCAACGTGTAAAAAGGCCCATAATTTTGACAAATTTCAAACTGGAGTTACCAAACTTGGCCTATAGGTTTATTTTAAGGTGGGGAATACATAAATTTGAATGAAATCCCTGAAGCTATTCCTGAGAAACTAGCTTACCGAAAAACTTTAACCTAGCTCTGACGCCGACGCCAGGGCGAGTAGAATAGCTTGCCTTTTCTTCAAAAATTCCAGCTAAAAATCTAACAAGCATTATGAACAGATTTTTTAAAATGTTCCGTATCAATTGTATTATTTCAAACTGTATTTGTATGGAATGTGCACTGTGTCCAGTCTCCTATAAAATTCCATCAACCTTTATGATTGTATAGTACATTTTTAATATTTGTTCATATTTATAAACATGCATTTGCACTTTTTGGCAGACAGGTACAGCCGGATTAAAATATACATTAAAATATACATTATACTATGTTCGAATGGTAAAAATATTTACAATTTTTCTTGTCCCAATATAAAGGATCAATTAATTCCCTTAAATTTGTCCCAAAATATAGGGTTATTATTTGACCCAATGTATTTTCACACACACACTGATTGCCGTTATGCCGCGTGCTTAACTGAGTGGAGCGTGTCAATTAAGAACACCGGGTAGTATAGTGTGTTAGTAGTACACAGTTTGCACCAACGGTCAATTAAACAGGCCCTAGACGTGTTTGTTTAGCGATAAGAACGCCGCATGTGGCACACGAATTGGCTTCATGAGAGACCCGACAATTATCACATACTACCGGGTAGTTACCTTAATACTGGTAACTGTTAATTGACATTAATTGACAATTTTATAGTTTGTTATAAGAAGTTCAATAAATTATTTAATATGAATATTATTTTACGCACATGACGTAATACATGCATTAAAATTTTGAAAACGGTATTCTTTGTAGTTTTTATTATATAAAAGGGGTACACTCTTATTAATTGCAGAATATCTATTGCAATATACAGTGTACAGTAGATCTATACTACTCTGATCATATTGAAATCGAAAGATATTTATTTTAAACTGGCAAAATTGAAGACAATTTACCATTATATTTTTGTGTCCCAATATTTATGGACAAGGAAAATTTCAAATTTCAGAAGTGTCCCAATATTAATGGACTCAAACAATCATTATTTTCCGAAAAATAGGCGTTTCCCAAAACAAAGGGTTAATATGGAAATCCCTATATATTTCAATTGATCTAACTTTGGTTGTAACGATATCGTACGTAACGAAGTTTCGGGTATAACGATGGTGTTTTCACGGCCCAGTCGCAAATATTCTCTTATCAATGTGATATTTTGGAGTCTGTTTTAGGTGTGAAAAACAATGCTCTGTGTTAATCAGGTTGAATAATCAGGTATACGGTCAGCCTTATTGAATAATCAGTGTGGTGGTACATGTAATCAATTAAAATTGGCTTTGGAGTTGATAGACAGTGATTATTTTCCATATTTAACTGGGTCCAGTACATTGACCCATTTCCAATGCCAACTATATGGTTTATTTTTCCCCATTGGAATGAATAAATTCCCAAATCTGAAATGACAAAATCTTAAATACATTGGAAACATGAATTTAAGGTGATAGGCGAGATTGTTCACCATGAATGCTATTTAATTAACCACTATTTATCAGCGAACTTATTTATTATAACTATTGGAGAATGAGTGCTTAAATAGTGAGTAAAAAATTATAAAAAACCTTAATAAATGGGTAGACATTCTGATCGGAAAAATTGCATTGACATATCGTGAATATTTCAATTTAATAGGTAAGAAATAACTACATGATGTAAACGTTGGGGAAGATCCATGTACATATGGGTTTCTTTCAATTCACAGGTAAATTCCTTATTAGACACCCTTATCAAATCCCAGATTAAACTGGACATGTTTGCTCACAGTATATTGACCGAATTGCAATGTATGAAATGGTCAACAAATACACTACACATACAAAACGGATCTTTGGTTATAACTGTGTTATCAGTTTCTTGCACAAGTTTACAGACGCCAAAGCAATATGCACTTGTAGCAGCGTTTTTTCTCACCACTTTGGGAATGGTACCGGTACCGGTCAAATTGGGAAAATAAGCGGCGTTTTCCGCCAAATTGGGAATTAAACCAGTTTCATTAAAACTGTTTAAAAGGATGTAAAAACAGTAAGTTTCAATAAATAAACCATAAAACAATTTGTTCCATTAATTCTTTAACTTGCATTCAAGTAAGACTATGGTTTTAAATGCCGCGCTGGTGGGTACCAACCTGCACAACTTGCTCCAGAGACACAAGTTTGCTTTCAGACTCGACACTGACAATGACTGTGTCAATGGCTGACGGACCATAAACAAAATTACTGGTATCTTCCGCTGTTAATGACGGTTGTGGATCTATATTTTCTGCTTTGCCATAAAAGTCATAGCTAGATAAAGTATTTTCTAAAAAGGGCAATTCAAAGAAGTAATAAGACAAAACATACCAGTTCAAAGTGTTTAGATCTATAAAGCTGTAGATAAATTACTGACAAATGCAAGATTCCAAATCAGAATTGTGTAATAGAGTCAACTTATTTCCAGTGATACACATTCCCAAAATGCAGGATGCCCACCAACAAGGTTCATTCAAAACTCTAATATAACTGGAACTAAGCATCATGACACAATGTTATTCATTGACTGAGGTCATAAAATTAAAAAACAAATTACACAAAGTGTGTCATTATAGGCATATTTTACATGCTTTCCAACTCATTTTTTTAACATTGTCATTTTTTCGTTCAGGCATCCGAAAACCTACCAGCCAGCGGACGCTAAACATAGAATCAAATTGGTATGGCCTTATTTGGAAAAGTATATGAAGATATAATTATATGATTCAATATAATTATACATATGGTGTCAAACAATAATGACAAATGCAAACATCCTGAACTACATTGATGTAGGTTTAATGGGGGAACAGCATATACTTTGTTTACTGTTTCATATAAAACTGAATAACCAAGTCATTGCAATGTGTGACCATTACATGTGTCATAATAATATAAGACAAACATCGGCAATAAAGAATAAACAGCTTCATAGAACATGAAGGACATGCTATTCATTATACAATGTTTGAATACATTACAATTAATGTATCATTCTTAAAACTAATTGCTAATGAAAGACTTAACTTACCATAAATGAAGACATCAATGCATTTCTGTACAACTGCACCACGTTCATACTTGTATGTTCCCTGCTGTCCTGTTTGCAATGGATTCAACTGAATGTTCAGAACACCAGCATCAATGTTTCCTCCTGGTGCCAAGAAACAGTTATTATACACTGGTTGTCTAGAAACAGTTCCTTCTAAGTATGCCACCAAAAGTAAAGGGCTTGTATTTGGAGAGCTGAGTTTAACAGTTCCATCCACAGTTACATTAGTTGTGTAGTTGAACACTGGTGAAGACCCAATCCATCCAAAAAAAGTGTTGGTTGTTGGACAGGCATTGCAATATGCTGAAATACAAAACATTAATATTGTAGTAAAGCTCATTTTTATTATGTCACCTGTTATATGGTATTAGTTAATATTTTATCATTTTGCTTAATTATATTTTTCATAATGATCCTACTTGTTTATTTGATAATAGCAGTAATGATAAGCATAAGGTTATACTTAGTATTCGACATTAAATTTATTTGTTACCAGACCATCGGACCAGTAACTGCTAGACCTTACTAGACCTGACCTTATGTCTACTAGACCATGTATTTAAACTATTATAAAATACAAACAATGTGCGACAATGAGGGTTTGACAAATGCTTTTACTACTTAAAACATTAGGATAATACATACTACAATGGGTAAACAATATCGTACACCAGTATTCATTGCCATTAAGGCAAACGGTGTCGGGTCAGAACGGCCATATTTCATGCTGCCAAATGTCACTTTTTACGCTTGTATTACAATAAATATAACCTCAAATATAGTCATGCATACAGCAACTCGTTTAGATGCATCAATTTGCATTTTGGACCATCGCGGTCTTGTCCGTCCTTGCACATATTACGACATTTAGAAGGCCAGTTTATAATTTGCATAATCAAGTAGGGCAACAATCAAAAATGAGTATCCAGTCTCACGAGATTCCTGGTCCAATAATAGTAATGGAAACGTTGTTAAAATATAAATAACGATGTACTTTTAATTTTATCATGACATATTAAAGAAAACTTTTGGGTATAAATGTACTAATTGTGTTAACTGCTTGATTAACTGCTTAAGAATTTAACACAT
Source organism: Congeria kusceri (assembly GCA_027627225.1). NCBI lineage: Eukaryota > Metazoa > Mollusca > Bivalvia > Myida > Dreissenidae > Congeria > Congeria kusceri. The sequence continues at coordinate 29,849,771 of CM051030.1, read as the reverse complement.
ATTGTTGTTCGGACGTGCCTTAGTGTCGAACCCTGTTGCATTGCACACTTTTAGCCTCACGTGCTAATTGGCCAGGTTGAAATTTCTTAAAATTCTGACAACAGTGAATTTAAGCAGCTTTGTGACTGTTTCATTAGTAATGCATGCAAGCTTTGAGTGCTCGAATTTTAAAATGAAAGCGAGGGCTATAATGGCCCAAAGCGCTCACCTGAGTACGGGCAATGACAGAGACGAGCTCTGACGGCTGAATGTCATCGCCTAATATATGACCCACATCAGACAAGCATCTTACTGTTGTTTACCTGGCAATTAACAGGTGCAATATACATGGTCTGTAATCACTGGCGCAACCTTTTTGGAGTTGCATTGGAAAAAGAGCCAATTATACTTCCAAGGTGGTGTTAATGACAGGAAGTAGTAGGCAACACTGATAGAAGGTGAGTTGATTTGATATGCTTTATGAAGATTTTAGGCACTGTTATTAACAAAAGGGCCCTGAAGGCCCTAGGACGCTAACCTGAGACCTTGTAACCCAATTGGAATTTGCATCCCCCAGGTGTGGCTTATTTTTATCCCAGGGGCATAATTTGAACAATCTTGAACAAACCTTTGGGCCTTGCGGTTCCAGGTAAAGATTTTTAAAGTCATTCTGCTATTTGTGTCTATATAAACCATGTGACCCCTTGGTGTGTGGCAGATTTGACCCCAGGGGCATAATATGAATAATCTTTGGACAGGACCACTATGCAATGTTACGTACTACATAAAGGAAAGCTGTGGGCCTTGCCGTTTCAGGGGAGAAGATTTTTAAAGTCATTTTGCTATTTAAGTCTATATAAACCATGTGATCCCCAGGGCGTGACCAGTTTTGACCCCAGGGACATAATTTGAACAATATTTGTAGAGGACCACATATATATACCAAATATGAAACCTCTATGCCTTGTGGTTTCAGAGGAGAAGAATTTTTAAGTCGTTTTGCTATGTAAGTTTATTTAAACCATGCAACCCCTGGGGTGTGGTCAGTTTTGACCCATGGGGCATAATTTAAACAATCTTTGTAGAGGACCACCAGAGGATGTTACATACCAAATACGAAACCTCTGCGCCTTGCAGTTTCAGCAGAAGATTTTTAAAGACAATTTGCTATTTAATTTTTTATAAACCATGTGACCCCTCCCCTGGTGGCCAGTTTTGACCCCAGGGGCATAATTTGAACAATCTTTGTACAGGACCACTATATGATGTTACATACCAAATAAGAAACCTCTGGGCCTTGCAGTTTCTGAGGTGAAGATTTTAAAAGTCATTTTGCTATTGAAGTGTATATAAATCATGTGAACCCCAGGGCGTGTCTAGTTTTGACCCTAGGGTCATAAATGGACTAGCATTTGCAGAGGACCACTATAGGATGTTACATACCAAATATGAAACCTCTGGACCTTGTGGTTTCAGAGAAAAAGATTTTAAAAGACATTTTGCTATTCAAGTCTATATAAACCATGTGACCCCCGGGGTGTGGCCAGTTTTGACCCCAGGGGCATAATTTGAACAATCTTTGTAGAGGACCACTATATGATGTTACATACCAAATAAGAAACCTCTGGGCCGTGTGTTTCTGAGGAGAAGATTTTTAAAGTCATTTTGCTACCTTAGTGTATATAAATCATGTGAGCCCGGGGCGTGGCCAGTTTTGACCCTAGGGGCATAAATTGAACAATGTTTCTAGAGGACCACTATACAATGTTACATACCAAATATGAAACCTCTGGACCTTGCGGTTTAAGAGAATAATTTTTTTTAAGAGATTTTGCTATTCAAGTCTATATAAACCATGTGACCCCGGGGCGTTGCCAGTTTTGACCCCAGTGGCACAATTTGAACAATCTTTGTACAGGACCACTATAGGATGTTACATACCAAATATGAAACCTCTGGGCCTAGTGGTTTCAGGAGATTTTTAAGGTCATTTTGCTATATATTCTATATAAACCATGTGACCCCCCAGGGCGTGGCCGTTTTGACCCCAGGGGCTAATTTGAACAAACTTTGTAAAGAACCATTTAAGGATGTTACAAACCAAATATGAAACCTCTGGGCCTTGCGGTTCCAGATGAGAAGATTTGTGACCCCCCCCCCTCCGTGGCCAGTTTTGACCCTAGGGTCATAATTTGAACAATCTTTGCAGAGGACCACAATAGGATGTTACATACCAAATATGAAACCTCTGGGCCATTTCGGTTTTAGAAATGATTTTTCCAGTTTACACTTTTTTAATCTATTTTTAGCTCCGGTGACCTACATATGTAGCGGACCCTAACGATTTGAACAACTTTGAAAGAGAGTCACCCAATGATCATTCCTGTGAAGTTTGGTAAAAATCTGCCAGGTGGTTTAGGAGGAGATGTCGTTTGAATAAAAAGTTTGACGGACGCACGCACACACGCACGGACGACGGACAATAGGCGTTCACACACACAAAAAATTCCCTGCCTACCTACCCTATTTTTTGGGGTCATGTTACCTGAAACAAACATATTTTTTTTATGCCTTACCCATTCTTATTCTGAATATTTTGAGAAGAAATTATTGCAATGTATTAATTGTAAACTGTGGTATGGAAAATCATGAGCATGCATCATATGACCTACTTTTGACTCAATAGGCTACGGATCACTAACAATCAATGCTCCTAACTACCACGCTAATCGGTTTTTCTGCATGGCTCGTTAAAGACTGACTTGTTAACTGGCATATATATAATTCCATTTGCATTAAATAATTAGCTTGAAAAATATTTGTTCGTTACTTACGAATACATTTATATATAAGCCATTTTCTCAAATTTAAAGGTTGGAAATTAAATTTCATTCAAACAATATTTCCTTTTTAGCAAAAATGCACTCATAATTCGCATTTTTTAAAAGTTTCTTTTGACTCTAACAGTCTACGCTGTCAGCGTTTTGATTGACAATGCAACTATGTGTCTACCTCAAGATTCACAGAATTATTTCAGTGTTCAAAAATGATGACTCTCGTCCTTGAACGACACTTCTGATCCCTCCTCAATAATTGGAAGGAAACCGTTACCCTATAGACAGACAACCGTGACAATAGATAGTAGCTTAACATGCAAACCGTTACAATTTTCATAACGGTAGTGAAAGTCATAAGACATGAATAATGCTATGGTTCGCTATTGTAATGCTTCCAAAGAATTTTGGTAAATTATGGATTCAATCATACATGAACCATTTGTCGAAAAATGTCATATTTTTTTATTGTAATAATAAAACTGTAATTTACAGACTCCAACTGATTAATTCACTACCATATCTGCATTGTGTACCTGAATGCGACGCTAAAAACCAAATTAATGGCAAAAGTCTAAAATATTGATTACCTTAAGAAAACTGGGAATACTTGCGCGACTCAATTGTTTAACAAGATGTGTGTTGTTAGCCTAATTTAAACTCACAGGAAAACGTAACTCTATCAACAGGAAGACGAGACACGAGCTCAACATGCAACATTGTACGTTGTGACCGACTTGGGCCCCTGTGAAAAGTGTCTGAATTAATGTACTTCACCAGTATAGATCTTAATCAAAATTTAGATAAACAGCCTGTGGGGGCAGTTGTCAAAGCACAGTAGGCAATGGTCCTACAAATACAACCTGTAACTACGTATATCATGTAAGTTTAGTTTGTACCATACTGGCAAAGTACTTAAATCCCTACACTTTTGTTAGTTTTTGGATGATTTCTTTTGATAATTGCATCCAACAAAAATAAAAGTTAAACTAAATAAGTAGGGTTTAATCTTAAGCTTTGGTCAAAATATTAGTGAAAAATACTATCTAAAAGTAAATGAATAAAATGTTTAAAAACAGACTGTAAGATATTTCAAATATGGATGGAGAGTACCTAAATCCGGACACTTTTTTAAAACATATATTTTAATTTAACAAAATAAATAGAAATACACATTGAACTACCCTTTGTTCATCAAATTCCCCTTTTTTCTTCCTTTCTTTACCTTTTTCTGGTGTTTACTCACATAATTTGCTCTGTAAAGCTTTATTAATTGGAGATACTGTTTTCATTTCAATCCCCCACATGCAAATGTTTACATTTGAAAGGAAGATAAAACCGGTTACGAGAATAACCAAAACCGCGCACATTCGCTTAAAAAACATTGGAATAACCAAAAGCCATCCGATATGATATTCTGTTTACATGTGCAATGAACCTTGATAAAGCAAAAATACATTTCTTTTAGTGTATTTTTGTGTATTTTTATTCGAATATGTCTGCAGTTTTAATTCAAATTTAATAAAAATAATTTTATTATTATTATTATTATTATTATTATTATGTCCTAAGTTTTGTGGAAATGATAATGTTTCGTTGTAGTTATCTATCAATGTTTTATTGATATCCTCATAGGATGCAATATCAAAATTCTCATTAATCACCGAAAACATTTGGCGTAAGGCATTCTTTAATATGCGACATCCAATTGTTCTTAGTATCATAACAGCATAACAGATACAATTTCTGGAATGTTTTCATATGCAATATTGTTTATAATATCATGTATAATAACGTGTAGTTTTATTTTGTACCGGGCTCATGCTTTCCGTTTAAATTGTTGATACTTTGATCTAATGTGTATAAGATGCTACGATCAGCGGATTTGTTTCTATTCAGAGACCAAAAAGGCATTTGATTAAAAATGGAATAATGTTTGTTTAATGAACATTCGAAAGACACTGTTTTGAAAACTATGACCTATACACAAAACACTTACATGCAGCAGCCAGATAAATAAGAGATTGTACCAGAATGTTAAAGGGCTACATTGGGACTCTACCCATGCACCATCTGTTCATTTTTTACGCTTCTTGGGCATCAATACTGTTACTAGCTACTGGTTTAAAGCTTCTACTTCACAGATAATTAGGAATTTAAAACTATGCCAAAATTTTAGTTTGTTATATAAGTCAATTAAACATCTCTTAATCATATATTAACAAGTCAATTCAATTTTATTCGGCATATTATAACATAATCTTTATTTGGGATTAAACAGAACAATGCATACTTCTAGACTACTACATAAATTTAGGCTGAGAAGAATGAAAAACATGGAATAAACCATAGATATATGTTGTTTATGTATGACAATACATTATACACGAAACAGTAAAAATACATATGTTGTAAATGAAGAATGGTATTTTTAAACTATTGTATATACTATTGTACATAGCCAAAACGAACAAAAAGGATCATAATGACAGTGTAAATACATTTGATGAAAAGTATGGTACAAAAGCGGGTATGAATTAATGGTATATAATGCAAATACGTAAATAGACCAAAACATTTGAATGAAATTATCTGTCTGTTGTTATGAATATACTGGGATTAACAGGTCAACTTTGCAAACTAGAACGATATTACAATCACCAGAACAGAACAGAATATTTATTTAAATTAAGCATTACAAGCTTATCGTTTTACAAACAGACAAAGAAAACATACATGGCATGGGACAAGTCAAATATTACATTTAAATACTATAAATAAATAAATACTCAGGAACACTGTATTATGTGAAGTTAGAATAAGACATCAAACATAGAATGGACATGATTTTTGTTATTTTTTCACATAAAACTAAGCATTTCATGTTGTGTATGTATGTTTGTTATATTATGTAAATACTTTTGGCATAATTAGCATTTTCCATGACATTTTATTAACTGCATTTATTAACTGTATCCATGCACGCATAGACACAGTTCAATTTTTGTGTGAAAATTTGGTAAATGCATACAAGTATACAGCTTAGTGGTGAAATCAATTTTACTGAAGCAGTTATATATGCAGGTGTCTTTTGCACTAATTACTCTACAGAAGTCTTATATTGCAAATGGTAAACTGCATATAAAACATTGCTGTAATAAAACAGTTTATTCTATGTTTGACGTCTTATTCCAACTTCACATAATTTTGTGTTTCACGGGTTTACTTAAGTGGACACCCGTTTGCCCGTGCCGGGTTCAAATCGCTGCGGGCAACTGATTTTCCAAAGATAGCCCGTCGGGCAAGTAAATCATACTAGTGACTTCTTTTCGATTTTTTCCTTTGCAATTATTTACTTTCTTTGAGTTAATATGGCTGTTTAACAGCTATACGGAAAACTGACTTTGATTGGTCGTAGAATGGTATAAGCCAATCAAACCCTCGAAACAGGTTCTATTCAGCAGTTTCTCCAAAATGGCAGACGGAAACAATCCAAAGGCGTCATAAGTTTTTCCAATTGTTCAGAAAATAAATAATTTAAATAAGCAAAATATGTCAAATAGACAGACATCAGAAAAAGAAAGGAAAATAAAATATCAAAAAGAATTACGTTAACAAGCTATAATACATAGTGTTACTAAAAATAGTAACATTTTGACGTCGATTACGGGCCGTAACGCGGCTCCGCTGAGCCGATATAATTCTAATTGGCAGCAGCCGATTTTTAGATAATCGAAGAGAATCCGATTGCGCGACGTCAACGACCACGAATGGCGTATTTAGTAAAAAATAATATTAAGTATTTTTGGATATAACCATTTAACAAAAGTTTGTAGTTAAATTGATTAAATATATATACGATCTATAGCCTATGTATCTTTTAGTTTGAGAAAAAGAATCACTGAACAAAATTGAACAGATTGGACACTTTTACAATACCTCAATTTCAATCCATTGCTTCCAACAATAAAAATCCAACAATACTGTAAGCACTTCAATTCCATTGTCTTGTATCCATAAGCCTTAATTTTTAACAATCATGATATTAATTTCCTGTGAACCTTTCTGACCAGAAACACGATTTACGAAATCGCAATGACAGGTCAGAACGTTTGATTTTATTCGATTCAAAGTCTCAATATATATTATTTATCCAACTGACACATTCATCATTCAGAATTCGTCCATGCATGATTTATTAAACTAATAGTAATGTATTTTACTAAAAATAAAACTGGTTTGTTTCGTCACTGTTTTTCTGTTTATAAATTACGTCATTCGTTAGAATCGCGTCATGTATTGAGGAATTAGTTGAATGTTAAATAAAAGTACAGAAAGTTTGTTTGGTGTTTTTGTTAACATTTTGTGTAATAAAGAAAGTAACATGATTCTTTTCTTGTGACAGGATAATATGTATTATAAACGATAATATGCGGCAGAGCTGGGCCGGGCGTCTATAATCGGCCGTAGCCGTATAACGGGCCGTTATGTAGGCAGCGGACCGATTATAGATGCCCGGCCCAGCTTTGCCATATATTATTGTCTAAGTCCAGGCCTCATGACTTAACAAATTTCAATGGCTCAACAAATGGCCATAGAATATGAAGATCGTTTGAAGCTTGCAAAGCAGGCCTACTGGTCATGAACATAATTCCGGCCACTTTGGGGGTTGTTAGTTTGAAATCTCACCTTGTACACATGTGATCAAAATTAAACTTCACATCAATAATCCTGGGTTCAAAACTCATATAAAAACGTGTAAGTTTAAATCAGAATGGACGAGTGTAAGGAAACTAAATAAACGGAAATAAACAACATATAAAATGTCAATTTTCCTAGCTCAAATGTACGTAAAAAATTGGCCACATTTTTGTATCCTCTGCAATGTTTATAGCAAAACAGTTTTTTTTTAAATAAATATCCTTATGTAAAGAGTAACGATCAAGGTTTACAAAATTTTGACTAAAATATCCTACCAAAACGTCTTTCTTTCACCAGTACCCCCCCCCCCCCCTCCCCTTAAATTCAGTATAATTAAAACCAATGCTGGCAATGGTGAACTGCAAATGGTTTCGTTTCTTTCTTTTGTTTGTTTATATTGTGTTTGTTTTGTTTAGATATCATTTTTACGTCAAAAATAAAGTAAACAAGTTTTAAAATCTGAAGCTAAGGGTGAAGTGAGCTATAAGTAACTTTAAACTTCCTTTAATTGTATTCAAGGGAGATCATTCAATTTGAAAATCTTAGTGTTTAGCTGTTAATGTTCACATGTGCAGGTGTATGCGTTTTATGTGAGTAAGTAAACAGTTATAATGTATATGAATAAAATAGGGAATGCATTATTCAATTAAATATAGATATGATTAATATGAATATAAATTTCTTATCACAAACACATCAATCATGATACAAATCGATAAGTGTAAGGGCTGAAATGTCAAAAGGGCCAATTTGTCTACTGAATTGCAAACTACAACTGGGACTGGAAATATCTAGGGTCCTATATTCTCTGTACCTTACCCGTTTGCAGAAGAAGGCTACAACATAAACTTACCGGAACTACCTAGAGTTTACAATGATATTGGTACTAAATTCAGCGAGAATTGTCAGAAAATCTGAGATATTCTAATTTAAAGAGAAAACATATCTGGGCAAAATAGTGTTGTGATCTTTTAAACTGAAGCGGGTGTTTCCTATTTCGTCAAATTTGCTTGTCAAAATTTGTTAACGGTTATAAGAAATAATACATTTAAATCTGTAATCATGCAACACCATATTTTTTGTGCGTGCGTTTGATGACGTCAGTTTCACCGCGTGACTCAATATTTCCTGTTATGATACTGGGATTTCAATTCAAAAGTAAATACCCGTCTGTAGATCTGCCACCGATTTCCACCAAATGCCACCAATTGCCATGTAAAACTGTGGCAAACGGTGAAAAATCGATGTAAAACGATGGCAAATGGTTAAATGCCATCGTTTTCCACTAATCGATGGAAAATATACAGTGGCATTCTATGTAAAATAGTGGAAATTCAGTGGCAAACGGTGGAAAACTGGACTTTGTCATTTCTTGGAGTGGAAAATGTATATTTTGCATAGGAAAAATGCACTTAGAAAATTTTGCAAGAAAAACTGAGTGGCAAATGGTGGAAAAATAACTTATAAAGTTTTCACGAAAAATCTCTCTCAGAACTAAGTGTAACTTACACAGTGATTATTTTATTTGAACATGTGTATGAATGAAATATATGATTAAAATGTTCATATATACATTTTACATGGTATTTGATACATAATATAATTTTATATTATTTCTAAGGTAACAGACATTTTTCATGTCATATTATCACGTGAAACAGACATAATACAGTATTTGCATATCGATATCATGAAAATGTGTTCATCAGAAAAAACTAATCTCCTTCTACAGAGTTAGGAAGTTCTGCGATAATTTTGCTGCCGTCAACAAGAAAAAACAGCCCTTAATACTGTGATAACTCGAAAAGTAATAAAGATATTTTCATAAAAACTTTGTTGCGGAAAATAGAAACACACTTCATTAGTATGGGACTCATTTAATGGTTGCAATACTGTCATAGCCTTGTTAAATTTCTGTTATTGATTGTTTTGTGTTTATATAGTAAAGATGTAAATATCAGAAAGTTATGTGACACAGTATAATAATAATGTTAAAATCCTAGATCATTGTGTACAAATTAGTAAGAACTTAGTGACGGTAATAATAAAATGTATTATATATTCGATTTTATATCTTGTTTGTTTTTTATTAAACATTACATGTATTTTATATTCATGCAGGTGACCACAAAATGACAATAGACATTTTGCCATCGATTTTCCACCAACGGTGGCAAACTGTGAAATTTCTTACATGGTTTTCCACTGGATGGCAAACGATGGAATTTCGTCCAAATACTCCACCGATTGCCACCGATTGTAGAAAACGATGGCAAACAGTGTAATATTTTACATCGTTCTCCACTGGATGGCAAACGATGAAATTTTGTCTAAATACTCCATCGTTTGCCACTGTTTGCCATTGTCTGTGGAAAACGATGTAAAATTTTACATCGTTTTCCACTGGTAGTGATCGGTGGAAAACGATGGAAAGTTTGTCCAAATACTCCATCGTTTGCCATCAAATTCCACCGAATGCCATCCATGATGTAAATTCTTCCACTGTCTGTTTTTTTTCATCATTTGCCACTGATTTTCCACCGATTTTCATGTCCAAATACTCCACCGTTTGCCACTCTTTTTTTCCATGGCAAACGATGAAAATCGGTGGCATATTTACAGACGGGTAACGATATACTTACTGGATTCGAGAAATCTGTAGAAGTCTGTTGCTTTAGAAAGTTCTTTTGCTAACTGTTTCGAAACAGTATTAATCTCTATCGCAAAAACGCCTTTTGAAGAGTGGCCAAATATTTACGTACAGGCCAGAATTACGTCCATGACCAGTATGAAAAAATTGTCACTATTTTAAATTGTGACTAATTTGTGGATGATTTAACATGTTATATGATCATCAAAAAATAAATCAGTTGTGAATTGTTTCTGTTGATAGTTTTTATTTATAAAAAATCATTTATAAAAATCATTAGGTTTAATACATGTTTGCATTAATACATCTATTAATCCATTTATATCCTTTAAATATCAACAAACATTGACTTAAATATTGGGCAACCGTTTTTTACTGGGGGCAAGTAGATGTTCAAAGTAAGTTGCCCCCTGGACAAGTGAAAGTCAAATCCTTAAGAAACCACTGAATACTAGTTTCATCAAGAGGGCCATGATGGCCCAAAGCTTCACCTGAGAATGGTACGAATAAAGACCATACTGTTGTAACAGGTTTGAAAATTAAGGTATCCTAACAATACGCAGAGGGGGATAGGATCAATTTTAATTTAAAACATCAGTAAGTGCAATGAGTTAACTGAAGTACCAGTTGGGTAGTGGATGTGTGATTTTTAGGCTTATGATTCTCAAATTATTTTTCTTGATATTCTTACCTGACCCTTTTTCATTAAGTCATTGACAATTCTGGAAAATGCAGAAACAGTAGCTTTTGATGTCTTTTTCGCAAACAGTTTTGGAATACTAGTTGAAATGCGACAATTGCGATGGCTGCGCTATAAGGTAAAGTTTTGCTTTTTCTTTGATAATTTTCTGTCCAATGATGATAAATAATGTTACTGCAGACATCAATGTTGCATGTACAAATAACTGCATGCAAGTCTTGCAACTGTTGGAAATCAAATTTTATCAATCAATTTTTATGTGCAAGCGCAAACTGTGTAAGTTTGGTCAACATTGAATCATAAATCGGGTGAGCAAGCCAATCACTGATAACTTGTTGAAGTCTTTTTCCAAACACAAGGGGCAATAACTCTGGTGATTCTGGCCCAATCATACTTTTATTCGACTTCACCTGTAGTCTTATGTTGATAGACGAACTGTACACGATTGGTGAAGATTGGATGAAAAATGAAGTCTCTATCCCGAATAATGTCAAATTTTGCATATTTTTTTCACAAACAAAGGGCCATAACTCTGGTGTTTCTGGTGCGATCTTGCTTATATTGGACTTCACCTTTAATCTTATGGTCATGGACAAACTGTGCAAGATTGGTGAAGATTGGATGAAAACTGAAGTCTCTTTCCCAAATAATGTCCATTTTTGCATATTTTTTTCACAAACAAAGGGTAATAAATCTGGTGTTTCTGGTCCGATCTTGCTTATATTCGACTGCCACTGTAATCTAATTGTTAAAAGACAAACTGTGCAAGATTGGTGAAGATTGGATGAAAAATGAATAATGTCCATTTTTGCAAAACAATTTAATAAACAAAGGATAATAACTCATTTAAATGACAATAAGGCCCATTTTGCGCATCTACTGAGATCTGATGGTCACACACAAAGTGTGTAAGTTTGGTTAACATTGCATGGAAAATAAAGTCTTTTGGACAAGGGCATTTTTGCACTTTTTTTGCATGAAAAAGGGGCAATAACTCTTATGTTACTGTTGTAATCTGACCAAATAACAATCCCATGCGATATTTTATGGTCAAACACAAACTGTGCAAGTTAAGTCAAGATTGAATAAAAAATGTAGTCTTTATCAAATGGCCGACGGACGATGCCGGAGAGGTCCCCTATACCTATCGCTCACCGAGCACTTAAAAGTCATAACAGTGAGAGTGCTTTAAGGTAAACAATACAGGTTGTTACCATTAGTTATATTTTACATCAGTACTGGAAGCTTGACAGGAATGATGATTTATTTCATTAAAATTTAAGTCTTAAGTCATTCGATAAGTACAGAACAATATATATCTAGCCTATAGGTAACAAAAAAGACATTTGTTACTATTTCAATACAAAATAAATTGGCAAAATACAAACACAATACGGCTATATTATGGAAACGTACAATAAAGATTACCTAATCCGAGACGTATGGTGTCTTGTTACCACCATCGCAGTTTCGCGACTTTGACCTGTGCTAATGAAAGGGCGCCGACGCGCCACCACGATACATCGAAGCTACATTAACGTCGCAATCTCGTGTTTTTTCATATGTGGCTATAAAAGTGGGCAAAGATACAACGAGATGACGCTTATATCGCTTCGACACATCGTGTCGGTATGTCGTCGCATGTCGTCGCATCGTTTTGGCGCATCGTCTCGGCGCATCATCTGGGCACTTCGGCCCATCATGTCGGCGCTTCGCGAATCATGTTGGCGCATCATCGCATCAGCTCGAGCTTCAGCGTATTGTCTCCGCGCCCTTTCATTTCTGAGGTCGCCATTGGGCTGACACGATACGCAAACGCGCCGAGCCGCCATGCTGTGCTGAAGCGAAATAAATGTCACAATCTCACGTGTATTTTTCATCTGTGGCTATAAAATTATGCAGTACCGTTTGAGTCAAAAGTAAATATAAACACAACAGCTATAAATTACGGTGACACAGACGGACTACTTTTTTCTCGTTCCTACGAGATAATAACTCCAGGGAACCAGAGACTGAGATGCTAACTCCTTGGGAATGAGTCATGTCGAGGGAACGACTTACTATTTCGTGGGAACGAGATACTAACTCGAGCAACGACTACGTACCATCTTCCAACATGCTAGTTTTTGTCAGGCATGGTTATTATAAAAACATATATACGGAAACATTTGATGGGTTCTCTAACTCATGGGAACAAAATACTTACTCGTGGGAATGAGATACTAACTCGTTCCCTCGACTTAGTATCTTGTTCCCTCGACTTAGTATCTCGTTCCCTAGACATAGCATCCCATTTTCATGAGTTAGTACTTCGTTCCAACGAGTTCCCACTAGTTAGTTTCTTGTTCCCATGAGTTAGTTTCTCGTTCCCACTAGTTAGGATCTCGTGGGAACGAGATTTAAAAAGAGTAGTGCAGGTCACCTCTGTGCCACCATAATAAATAGATGGACCTGCAGGTACAAAGTTGTACCTACAGCATACTTTTGTACCTTCAGGTATAAATGTATACCTGGACTAAAATTGTCCATGTAGGTATATTTTCTGCCCTAAACCAAAATTAAGCAGATAGTCTTAATGCAACATTGTTTTTATTTTAAATGTAAAATACTTCAATGTTAATATTAAACACGTATATCAATAAGTAAATTTAACATTTCATAACATTGTTTAATGCGCCTCAATATATATGTAGGAATAATAATGATCCAACAGTTATATATTTGTACCTGTAGGTATAAATTGTACCTGTAGGTATCATTTTAAATGTGCCTACATGTATAAATTTATACCATATTTCTGAAGGTTTTCTTTGCTTTTCGGTATTCAATTACAGTGATATCAGAACGCTGACTGGTGGGCGGAGCCTAATATGCAAGATTACCATGCAATAAGTAGCATGCGGTATATTGGAATTTAGTTGTAATTTATACACACGCTACTTATTGCACTGTAAGTTTTCACATTAGGATCGCACACCAGAAAAATTGAAAGAACTGTTCTGTATAGATTTTTTAATAAACTCTTAACAGTGAACGGGGTGAACATGTCGAACTCAACAAGTTACAAACAATTAGAAATTGAATAAGCAGCCTGTGAATGACAAAGATCCGGAGGCGTTCGCAAACTTGCGTGTAATGTCCGTTAGAGCACTACTTTTCTCCACTGATACTGATTCCTGTTTTCTTATCTTGTAACATTTCACTTTGGCATCAGGATCTACAGCAGCCGATACCGCCTTGAGAACTGTCTCTCCACCCCCCCCCCCCATTGTACTCCCCCAATTGTCCTTCCGAACACCGGCCGGTGAGCGATGGCCAGTGTGCGCCATGATCTCCTGCTCGTCTACTCCTTTATTGTACAGTTCTGTGGGGCACGTACGCTTTCCGCTATGATGCGTGAACCTGCCCTTAAGACCACCAAGGGCAGCAATGTCCATCAGGAAAATACCAAGGCTATTGACTCCCACAGGATGCTTGCTGTACCTAAAACCATCACAAGCATGTGGCCTGCGATAGAACGGTCCAGATTTTCCAAGCGCATCCAAGTAACTCATGAAATGGTCTGCTATCGACCCGGGGCCTGAGAATAAAACAACAAGAAAAAACTCAGTATGGGTCCGAATTAAATTTTAAATAAATTATTTTCCACAGATTTTGCTCTTGCAAATGAAGTAAAAATGTATTAGTTATGTAGTGTGCATTGTTAAGAACAATGGCCGGGTTAGTTTCAATAGTCGCGAGTTCGAGAACCGCACCAGGTTCCCCTTCAATCCATAGTAACGACTATTAAAATAGAAAGGTTGCGATGGCATTGTGGATATGGTGTCCGCCTAGTGATCGGAAAGTCCCGGGTTCGATCCCCATGCTGGAAGCATTCTCAAGATCTTCCCCAAAGACACCAAATAGTGGTTCTACCCAGGCAACGGACTCAAGAGTGTCTCAATAAGCCTGAGGCTTTCGATACAATCGAATTAAAATAAATACCGTAGGTTTAATCTAAAACTACAAGGAAATAATTTGCCTACCTTCTGTGCAGTAGTGTTTTATATCTTTTCGTTGCAGATGTCGATGCCCGAGTCCTCCTTTGAATGTCTTGTTATCCCTTCCATGGAATCTAACGTACTTCCTGATCTCATCTTCCCCAATTTCAAATTGGGCGCAGACCAGGTTGTGGTGCTCAAAGAGTTTGCACACGAAAAAAAGAATACTGTGTATTGCAAACGTTTAGCATCGCCTTTTCCAAAAACGCCGGAAATCCACAATTTCTCTTCAGTGTCTTCTGGAATCGGATCTGCTTATTTCACATCTGCACCAACTCCCTTCTCTTATAAATCCTTCATTTAACTGTCAATTGTCTTTCTTAACAGACAGAAGTCAGGATCCTTTTCATCAAGGAAATTTTTTGTTGTACAAATTTCTGTCCTGAAGGTAATGCAAAAGTCCACACAGAATCAAATCAAGCATGTTGCTTGTGCAGTAATCTCCCGTTTGATTTCGCACTTCCAACACAAACCTCTGCAGCCAGTGGTTCATCTCTTCTACGCTCATAGAAAGCTAGGTCGGGAATATCACTTCCCCGTTTTTTCCTCCATTCGTCGAAGACTAGTCTTGCCCATCACATGGTTTTCTCAGTGTTTTTGTTAATTTTTGAAGCATTGAGGGTATCAATGTCTTCATCGGTCACCTGCTTTGCAAATATGGTTGCAGTACTGGAGGTTGATTTCTGATGGAGGACCGTGGCCGCACTTCCAGCTTCAACAGCATTTCTGGTTGCTCCACCACCACTTCCGGTTGCTTCAACACCGCTTGCGGTCGCTCGCGAGTCACCCTCTGTCTCTTCTGTCTTTATTAAGTCCAAAACCCAAATACCAGGGAATACGTATCAAGGCGATTTAAGCGAAAAAAGTCGCCCACCCAACCGAAACTGCGCCTTATTTATGCAAAAAAGCTATAATCACTTCGCCCTGTATTTCACGTAACCATCAGTATATAAAATGAGAAGACTATTGAATTACGGCACAGAAAAAACGCATGTTACAACTTAAAATAAAAATGTTGCACAAACCGTTTTTCCCATTGTCAATAATCCCAAAAAGTATGAATCACGTATATATTTATAATTTATTGTTTTGTTAACACATGAATTGTATCCATTTTCACATCACAACACTTCGTGTTCGTTTTCACCAGTTGCAAACTATTAATAAGCGATTAAAATCAGATTTCTACTGTTCAAGTGTTGTAACTACTAAAGCAACAAATCCGTTAAAACTCGATGCGTAAATAAGCATCTACTTAAATTACAAACTGTAAGCGTCTGACGTCATAAACGAGTTAAAATGACACGGAGCACGCGAAACACCCGTGTCAACGCTCTTTGTTGTTTGCAGTTAGATCACTTTGATCTGAAGCCGAAATACACGATTTCCACGTGGAGATGGTACTGTTAACACGTTTTTGATTCAAATGGAAAATGTTTTAAAATATTAGAGAAGAGCAAACGACATTTAAATAAAAAGAAGGTGGAATAGTGTTTTAGCGGAATATGTAAAAAACACACGAATTTATTACCAAAGTAAAACAATTATATTTTTAATTAAGCTTTTTCTAAACATGAAATACCGAAAAAATTTATTGAATTATACTTTTAATTGCCACAGACTTTGATAGTTAATAGCACCATTTAAGATATACATAACTTTAATTTTTTATGTAAAAATTTAATCAAACTGCATGCATTTGCTTTTAGAGTAAAGTGAAGAGAAATAACGAACATTAGATTGAACCGTTAAAAGCTACAAATTTGCGATATAAATGTTTATTGGAAGTTAAACAGAAACATGTTTAATAATGCGAACAATTGTTAATATTTAGGACTACGTGGTTTGTTGCTTTTACTTTGTGCATTCGTCGTTCGTTGGTATTTACAATATTTAGTATAGGTTATATTAAAACAACAGACAGTATTCACCCGGACGTTCATGCACTTGAGTCATTTGTGACTTCTTGACAACTCATGATAGTATACCGCACGCGATCAACAAATCGCTGGCAATCATTTCTCGATAAAATCATTAATTTCTTTGATCTCTGGATGTGGCAGTGCACAACCTATCTTGAAGTGAAGGTCACCGCTGTGCACGTGGAGGGTATTACAAACAAAAGAACATTCAAAATCAATACTGTTGTATACGCATGTGAATGGCGATGTGGATACGGGTTTTCTGCATTGAAGAATTGGAAACATCGGTAGCGTCAAGTCATTACATAAGAAAATGCATTTTCAGCACACGATTCCATATTAATGCAGACGCATTAAGTTATCCAGTACTTGATAGAATTCAATGACTGGTATCTTACTGGTCGGTGATTGAACAATTCTTTGATGAGTCAAACATGAAAGTAACATTAAAGTTTTTAACATGAATGCGTGGACATATGGAAACACTGTGTTTGCGGAAATGTTTTCAATTAACATGAACCTATTCATTTTATTGGACAGCTATATATTCATAAGCATCTTGATACACTTTCATTTTAAATGTAGCAGTGTACAGAGTATGTCTCTAGATCAGTGGCTTAAACCCGAATACAGACGTAAACATGGTGGCGAAACCACGTCCGCTGAACCATCTAAGAACAAGAAATGTCTTTAAAACAGACAATCGGCGTTGAAATTAATATTGAGATGTCATTTAAACATTACCTAAACAGACGGCCAAGATGATCTGTTAAGTGACTTCTCAGACCCCAGATTGTTTGGTCCCCACCAATATTAGGAGACTTATTGGACCCCATATTTTTCGGAGACACTACAAGAACACTTCTCGGACCCAAAAGTTAATTTGAGATAAATTTATTAATTTAAAAATAAAATAAAATTATTATTAATATCTATGCTGTGAATAAACCAATCTTGCAGCTCCATGTTTCCACCAGTGATATATGAATAACCAAAATAATTTAGGTTAACATAATTGTTATCTGAATTTGTCAAGCCAATTTAACAAATTAACAATGTAAGAACATAATTTTGGGAATGAATTAAAATTATCATGTATCAGACGAGTCTATAGTTATTTATAGTACCGGTAATACACCATTCAAATTAGTTATCTAATATAATAACAATCTGAAGTCAAATAAGTATTAATACTATGTATCCCAATAAAAAGCAATAGTCAGGGAACATTCAGCGATTTTTGAAATATTAAAACTTTATTTTTGATAACGCAACCATATAAATTCATTAGACTATGACGATTTTAAATTATATCAGGAGAAATATGATATATCAGGGGTTCCTGTGTATAATTAGTATTACAAACTGTGTATTCATGCTACGCGAATAACAGTTCGACGTATCCAGAATCTTCTTTCATAACATTGTATCAATAGAAAATGTAGCATCTTTTTATAGATTAAATAACATCTACTTGAGAAGTTGATAGAAAGATGCAATTATAAATAATCATTAATAAATCATAATCACAATTTCATTTCAAATTAACAGTTTATAAATATAAATTCCCCATTTATTGAAAGTTTTAGGTTTATGATTCTCTGAACGCTATTATTGATGCCTGTACAAGTACATGTATATTAACACAGCTATACAACGGTTGCTGGCTACGCGCGCTATTTTTAGAATGACACTACTGTTTCTGGAATGTGATGAACTCGCTAGAATCAATGGCCTACATGGAACGGCAACACTGTGAATAAGATTTATGAATGGCAAAATTGCACACTTGCTGTTTATAGAGCATCAGCTTATATAAATGTAGGCTAAACAAAATAGTTATTTCGTTAAGTAAATGAATATAGCATTCTGTTTATGGCATACAATGAGAAAATACGTTCATAATTAGCCTCAGTTCTACAGTATATGTTGAAGATATGTTTATAACTTCATTTTAACCGCTTATATAAACAATTATGTAAATTTTTAATCCCCAAAAGTATGAAACAGTTATTGGTACACGTTAAACCATTGTTTGAAGTTTGCATTCCTTAGAATTAGAAAATTTGCCCAATTATATTGGCATTCAATTTTCCCCCTGCATAATTATCACAAGAAAATCTGGGTCAAAAGTGATCTTAGACAGCTACGCCGAAAAAATTCACAAAGGAAATGAATCAGGACAGTTATGCTTGGTATAAGCAAGATGAAGCTGGCAAACGGCATTGCACAGTCTGCAGGGTCTGCAGGGGGGCTAGGATTGAGTGGCATTGCACAGTCTGCAGGGAGGCTAGGATTGAGTGGCATTGCACAGTCTGCAGGGAGGCTAGGATTGAGAGGCATTGCACAGTCTGCAGGGAGGCTAGGATTGAGTGGCATTGCACAGTCTGCAGGGAGGCTAGGATTGAGAGGCATTGCACAGTCTGCAGGGAGGCTAGGATTGAGTGGCATTGCACAGTCTGCAGGGAGGCTAGGATTGAGTGGCATTGCACAGTCTGCAGGGAGGCTAGGATTGAGTGGCATTGCACAGTCTGCAGGAAGGCTAGGATTGAGAGGCATTGCACAGTCTGCAGGGAGGCTAAGATTGAGTGGCATTGCACAGTCTGCAGGGAGGCTAGGATTGAGTGGCATTGCACAGTCTGCAGGAAGGCTAGGATTGAGAGGCTTTGCACAGTCTGCAGGGAGGCTAGGATTGAGTGGCATTGCACAGTCTGCAGGAAGGCTAGGATTGAGAGGCTTTGCACAGTCTGCAGGGAGGCTAGGATTGAGAGGCATTGCACAGTCTGCAGGAAGGCTAGGATTGAGAGGAATTGCACAGTCTGCAGGGAGGCTAGGATTGAGAGGCATTGCACAGTCTGCAGGAAGGCTAGGATTGAGTGGCATTGCACAGTCTGCAGGGAGGCTAGGATTGAGAGGCATTGCACAGTCTGCAGGGAGGCTAGGATTGAGAGGCATTGCACAGTCTGCAGGGAGGCTAGGATTGAGTGGCATTGCACAGTCTGCAGGAAGGCTAGGATTGAGAGGCATTGCACAGTCTGCAGGGAGGCTAGGATTGAGTGGCATTGCACAGTCTGCAGGGAGGCTAGGATTGAGAGGCATTGCACAGTCTGCAGGGAGGCTAGGATTGAGTGGCATTGCACAGTCTTCAGGGAGGCTAGGATTGAGAGGCATTGCACAGTCTGCAGGGAGGCTAGGATTGAGTGGCATTGCACAGTCTGCAGGGTCTGCAGGGAGGCTAGGATTGAGTGGCATTGCACAGTCTGCAGGGTCTGCAGGGAGGCTAGGATTGAGTGGCATTGCACAGTCTGCAGGGAGGCTAGGATTGAGAGCGCCTATTCTAAAGGCCACGACACGCCTGCTAAAACTACCAACCACCCACGTAATGCTGGTTGTAAGTATAACGATTTTAATTTTACTTTAAAACTACTTTTAATAACCGGACTTTGTATTATTAACATTTAAAAATAATAATAATGTATTTCGAATTAAAGTATACTGAGAAAAATATATTATTTCATGACGAACGTTTACTGTTCAACGATTTTTATACGTTGTTTGCATTTTTTTAAATGTATATTGAGTGATATAATATTGAATGACCTTGACACAGAATTTAACCTTGATTTACTAGAAAATATCTGAATATGTTTGTTTTTTGTTGTGTTAGTATGCATTATTTATTGATCACTTAATTACAGAACTTGACACGTTTTTCCGATTCTGACAGTTTAGCTTGCTTTAATTTAACACTATTCAAATGTGTAAACAGACTCTGTTAGCGTGGTTGACAATAATTTTTCATCGGATTTAGAATACATTCTCAATCTTTAGTTGTATGAAAAAGCATTACAATGAGTAGCATTGCTTTGGTTGGTTGGTTACTTGCCAAATGCCAATTTCGAGGCTCTAAAAATATTTAATGTTTTGTGTTTTCTAGACATGATTTTATTTTTATTTTTTTCAGCAAACGCCCACATTCAGGCCCTTACAAAGGTGAAAATTGCAGCTCTTCAGCCAATGAAGAAAATAGTAGAGCATAAAATCCAGTCAGACAATGAAGCTGCACTTGGTTATCTTTGGGCAAATATTTGAAACACTCAGTTATTTTTACATTTTGTTGTTACTATTCATATTGACAGTGGAAATTGTTGTTGACTTGATCATATGATATGATTTTGAATGTAATAAAACAAAAGGTAAAATAATATTGTTGTGTTATGAGCCATCAACAGACTATCGAAATTTAACATGACATTTCTAACTTCTCATGTTTGAAAACTACTCCCTATTTCTACTGGATGGAGGTCACTTCTCTCAAAATTTTAAGTCTAGCTTATTCCCTGGTTGCTACAAGACCACTTCTGGTCGCTCCCGAGTCATCCTCTGCCTCTTCTGTCTTTATTTAAGTCCAAAAACCCAATATCAAAAGACACGTTTGCATCATAATCATACTGTCCATTAGGATTTTCTATTTCATCCACAGCTTGTGAAAGAATGAGATTTTCAAGCGAATTATATAAAGATGTCATTTTGAGGTAGTCAAACTCCATGATATTAGCAATCTGACTCAAAATTAAATCATCTGAAACTAAGGCATCAATGATGAAGTGTTTATTTCTTTAAATCCTAGACTATAATGACTGTACTGAATGGACACCTGGCGACAGCGCTAACATTTGGAAATGACACTCACGATTCCAGGCATGCCAGACATCACGTGACATAATGACAGTGCTAAATTTGGAAACAAAACATGTGTTAGACATCAAGTGACGTCTAGGAAACAACCATGGGATCAGCATCGCGGAAAGTTTAGATTTGATAGGTTAATATTAGGGATGGGACGGAATACTGAAATCTATATTCGTTTTAGGTATTTGAATATATTCGAAATTTCGTTTTGCAAATATTTATACTACATGTACGTAGTTGTTTTACCTTGTATCAGTGGCAAATGAGTGAGTGATATAACTTAGTGAGTGTTAGGCAAAAATATAAAGAAATGTAAATTACTGTTAAATGTATAGTTAATTAATGTGTTAATCATTTCGTTTTTGTCTAATGATCGCGTAAAGTACTTCCAAGCAGATGATGGTGGCATTGTTTATCAATCAAGACTCTTGTATAATATACGTGGTTGATATAATGAAGAATAATTTACAAGTGACGTATATTAAGATTTACCAGATCATGCTAAGTTTGTTAAAGAAATTGATTGGCTGATAATGGGTTCATTTTGATTGGTTTACTTAGAGAGTAATTGTACTTTACTGTAAACACGTTAACCGTATAGATGTCACTTACGGACAATAAACAACAATGTACGCCTTGTGCGAACTGTGAAACCTTTATCATAACATGGCCATTTGTTATTTGTGGATACAATGCGTCATATCCGCGCCTCCTACGAACGGTTAATTCGCGGCCCTTGTAAAAACGTGGCCCCCCTGCCAATTATCAATTGTCGTTAATTGGACATATTCAGCATGTGTTGCAAAAACGTTCCACTGCCCCCGCCCACCTGCTAGGCAAGAAATTCCACTGGAATTCATGTTAACTTTGCAATCAAACTGGAAAAAAAAATGATTTTTTTAAAGAAATTTTGTTCTTTAAATAAATTAGAAAATCAAATATTTGTATTCGTTTTTTTATATTTGAATATTACCCGATATTCGAATATTCGGTCCCATCCCTAGTTAATATGGTATAAAACACTTGTAGCACCCTTTGCCCTCAATATTTTAATAATTTAATCTCGCCCTGCGGGCTCGTTAAATAACTAACATATTTCGGTCAAAGAGTGCTACAACTATTATGCTGACTGACCCTATTACCGGTGTACCTAACATCTGAATTAAATTGTGAATTGTATGGTCCTATAATTTACATAAATTTTTTACCTATTTTAAAACAAAAAATGTTTTATTCAATAAATAAATCTTTTTACATGTATATTCTATCGTATTTTGTTTATTTCACCTAGTTTTCGCCATATTTGTTTTTGTTGTTACCTATTACCGGTGCATAAAATTCACACACACAGTTTTACTGCACTAAACTTTCGCATGCTGATACATGTAGAATACTGCAGAAAACAACTAAGATTATGATGTATCATTTTGAATTTGTGACCTTTAAGTTTAATGGAGAAAAAAAATGACTTGTCGAATAGATGGGTTGAAAAGGTTTTGTCCCTGAATGTGGTTTCTGGAAAACCAGACACTCTTTACTGACAGTTTCATTCTACATAAGCCCATGAAATCAAATCACCACCGTACAGACTAAAATGATGGGGTTCTTATTTGTTTCCAATAGCTATATGCTGTAAATACAAACAAAATAAACATAAAATCATTTCAGACCTCCTACCTTTCCATGGTCAAGTTGACATTTGTAAATGAAATTTGATTTGTGAGAATGGTCAGAAGTTTAGTGCAGTAGGATAAGCAGCTTTATGCCAATGAGGCAAGTGCATTATGGGATTTGATTACCTCATAGATAAATTTGGAATGCTTTCGATATGGTGTTTTGTCATGTACTTGATAAAAATGGAGAAATGTTATGTCTGAAAACACAATCATTTGGGCAACAATACAATAGCTTGAACTAATTTTTGTTATTTCTGTTGGTTTAGGGCAACATTGTTTCTATTTTTTGTTAGATAACAGTTGGCGCGAACGATTGTCTAAAAACGAAACCAGATATGACTATCCCGGGCATAGTAAAATACGAACATCGGAATACCCCAGTAATAAGTATACACCGGTAATAGAGTCATTGAGAATACTTAGACCTACAGGTAAACATTTCACCTGTGGGCATACATTTTACAGCTGCAGGTATATTTATTTTTATTACACCTCACGTGACCTCTGTGTGCATTTTTTCCATATACAAAAAGTTATATCCCAGGGTAATATTTTGTCATTTCCATAGACAAAAAGTTATATCCCAGGGTAATATTTTGTCATATCACCCTCGCGCGGAGCTAAAAATAGAATAGCGCTTTTTGTTTCAAAACAAAACAAAATTGAACGACTATGCAACTATTACCTTCCAAGTGCTGACGTCGATCCACGGTATTTTACAATCATATCCAGCTACAAGCATTTGCAATTCCTTTTTGTATTCACAAAGCTTTTAATAACATTTTTATTATAATTTCTCATGTAAACCGTGCTAACCAGAAACGCGATGTGTTTTCGAAATCGCCATGCCTGGTCAGAATGTATCTTTAAATTCGTATTTTGTTTCCCAAACTGTACCTGAATTTCAATTTTCAATATTGGCGTACAAAATAATTTTTATACAACCCTATGTAATAACATCAGTCCATTGAAAACTGGTTTGTGTCGTCACTGCACAATGTGTTTACAGAATATGCCACACATTTATCCGTTATGTGATCTGAATATCCATTTAACACTCCAATCAACTAAATATTTTTCCTTTTTGAATCACACGATAACGTTCGCCTGTATTTCTCCTTGTTTATAACCGATTTAATCTAACGCGCTGTAGAAACTTCTTATCGATCACACCATCTTTAAAACTGACACGTCTAAATACAGCAGTACACGCTCAATGCCGGTAAAAGGTTAAAGTCATGCCTGCAAAGTATTGGAAGAAAAAGTACGGAAGGCTGATTCTGCAATGTTTTAACTAGATAACTATGGTAGTGTGAAATGGTAATGTCAAGCCTTGGTTTACGTAGCCTTTACTACAGTAGTGTCTACATTACATTACAGTAATGGTGAAACAAAATCACGAAGCTTATTATTTCAAAGTATTATACGGATTGCTCGGTGTAATAAAATAAATAACACATGGCTGAGAGGGTGATATAAATAATATCAACCCTTTAAAAGTCATATCAACCTCGGCTACCGCCTCGGTTGATTTAATATTTCTCGGGATGATATTACTTTATATCACCCTCTCATCCATGTATTATTTATATAACAGCAACTGTACTCGTACATAATAATTATTTTCATTTTTGCTACGCCATGTAAAATTGGGCGAAGATACCACAAGACGACGTTTATATCGCTTTGGCGCATCGTGTCAATGCGTTGGCGTATCGTGACAGTGCATTGGCGTATTGTGCCAGCGCATGGGCGACCTCCAAAATGAAAGGGCGCCGACGCACCCAGACAATAC
This sequence comes from Congeria kusceri, assembly GCA_027627225.1. Taxonomy (NCBI): domain Eukaryota; kingdom Metazoa; phylum Mollusca; class Bivalvia; order Myida; family Dreissenidae; genus Congeria; species Congeria kusceri. The sequence goes on along the minus strand of CM051030.1, from coordinate 29,824,782 downwards.
GCCTACGCACCGAGACGATGCGCCGATGCACCGGTATGATGGGCCGAAGCGCCGACACGATGCGCCGAAGCGATATGTATGTAACATTGTATCTTCGCCCGATTTTCCAACCACATCTGAAAAGAAACACACAAGATTGCCACGTTTATATCGCTATGGCATATCGTGTCAGCGCTTCGGAGCTTCGTTGACGCGTCGGCAACCTTTCATAAACACAGGTCAAAGTCGCGAGACTACGATGGCAGTAACAGGACACAGTAGGGATGACACTTTCCGCCTACATTATATTTATGTTTAGAAGAGACTTCCTTGAAACAGAAAATACCATAAAAGAGGAAAGTGTCATCCTGGATTATCCTGTGCTGACTGCACAGGCTAATCTGTGACGACACTTTACGCACATGCATCAAGCCCATGTTTCCCACCACACGCCTCATATTATTTGATGAATTAAATTAAATTAGTATTCTCTTAGTTGAAATATATCATATGCACAACTAGACTTGGTACAGTAACTGATCAATCCTGTGAAGTTCTGTCTAACTCAAAGTCTAAGATTTCATTTATGTAGGAAAAGACTGTATTTACAGTCAGTCGGTCAGTTGGTAATAATAATATTAGTATTATTATTTATTAATAATCATATAATTATTAACTTTTTTGTTTTTCTATTTTGTTTGTTCATAACAGATATTTAACATTTATGTTGTAGTTCTATGTTAATTGCATGTGGAACGTTAGCAAATCAAACCTATATCATTTTGTTATTCTTATTTTTATTGTTGTTTTTATTGTATTATCATCTCAAAATGAAGTAAATAAACTGAAAATATGATAGCATTTTGCTTAAATACACAACCTCACGTAAACATGAATCATAGGCATTTAGCAGTTTACAAAATGACGAATGATCAATTGAAACATACAGCTAAATACAATGCGATCGTTTGCAACAGAAATTTTTAAAAAAAATAACAAGATTCTATCTTTGATAAGCACACATGCCTCCGGTTGGTGCTGGGTATCCCATTTCTTAGTTCAAATTAGGTCAAGGTCAAAGTGAGGTTGGGTGATATGGGTGGATTGGGAACGGTCATAAGTAAAAACTGTTTAAATATTCAAGTGTTGTAGTAAGCAGTGTTGGTGCTATACGAAACGGTATGATACGGTAGAATCTAGTTAACCAAGAAATGCCACTTTTGAATTATTATAAGTCCAAATTAGGTCAAGGTCAAGGTCAAAGTGAGGTTGGGTGATATGGGTGGATAGGGAATGGTCATAAGCAACAACTATGTAAGTATCAAAGTGTTGTAGTAAGCGGTGTTGGTGCGAGACGAGACGGTAAAATCTACTTAACCTTGTCACAGAAGAAAGAACAGACGGAAAGACGGATGGAAGGACGGACAGGACGATCACTATATGCCTCATGCATGAAGATGGCGGAGCATAAAAATGAAATCCAGAACAGTTAAATACTATACTACAAATATATTCACAGACGAAAGTCCTTTCAATCATTCATTAGCTAGAGTAATGTCGGGTAATTTCGACAGTCATCTAATATCGACACCTTTCAACTAAAAGTCTAATAATTAATGATATTGTCATACAATGTGACGTATGCATACCTTTGACATCACAGAATCAGATTGCTTCATATTACAGCCTGCTGTTCACAAATACATACGTCATCATGTTTTTTAATATTCAAGTTTTCACAAAAATAAAGCGCGTTACAGGATGACGTAACTAGGGTTGTTTCGGAAGGAGTCACGTCACATTGGCAATTGCAATACTGGCGATCTTTGAGTGACAGTTTAAGGTTGAATTACTTGCCCTTTCTCAATAAACTATATTTAAATTATTTCAATTATACATAAAAGTGTTCTGTTAAAGACAAATGCCACTCTATTGTTAAAAACACTGTGTTGATTTTCTCATGTTTCATGCTTTCCATGAATAACTGTACTTCTTACGGTAATATTAACTGTTATCAAATGGACAAGTCATTTTAAGGGCTGTCTAGGAAACATGCTGAACACTATTAGAAGTTTACAATATATAATAAATTCAACAATTTATTAACTAAAAATCACTTTGTAAGTTTTTGTTCACCAATAAGTAAATTTGCATGGAAAAACCACGCCAAATTGTTTATAATTTACCTATTTTTTCTCCATTTGCTGTACCAATGTTTTTGTTCAATTTTGGATACTAAGTATAGAATTATGAGACGACCCTCAAACTTGAAACACTTCACTGACCACAATAATGGGATTTCTCCATGCAAAAATCATACACGGGATTAACATTCCTTTGACGGGAAACTCGGACAACCAATGTCTTTAAACCACAATTTCTATAGTAATCAGGGCTTTCAGTTGACCCGGAACTCCGGGTTTTGATGCTCATAACTTTGGTTTGACTCGATTTTGTCACCCCATAATTGACATGCATGCGTTATATTGACTCGTGAAAATTTGGGACAAAGGGTCAATCAAAGTTCATGACCTATCAATATTTGCATATGGTGTAAATTTCAGCCAATAGTAAAGCAGCAAACAGCTTGCTTCAGATTGTTTCTGACTATCCAATAAATGGGGGCGAAGCTATAGCTCAATATACATCTACCGCATGGTTATACAAACAAAGAGATTATATTGACTAATTACGTAATAATATGTTCCATTAATTGACAGTTTAATTGCATAACATTACATAAGATTGGTTGAGGTCAAATAATTACGTTTTTCACACGTATACACTGATCTGCGCATGCGCTACCGCCGAATCCAGTTGAAAAAATAAACAAAGAAAAATAAACATTGAAAAATATACTACAGTGACAATATTACAAAGACATTATAAATAAAACCAGTGCGTGTTGATAGACGAAGCCACCAGCGACCATCGCCAGCCATTTCAGAAGTAATTCCAGCGGTATTCCTCCCCCCACGTCCAGTTCAATATTTTGCGTCCGGACCATTTCGTCCGAATTAATATTCTAATTATATTTGAACGTTTTAGGCCGCTATTTGGTTTCTAAAGATCATATATGAACCACGTGTTTATCTTTTAGGCCTTAGTAATAGTTTACACCAAATAGCAGTAGTTTATGCTTTTTTTCATGTGAATTTTTTAGCTACATCTCAAGCTAGTTTCTGTGCTAAATACAAGCCGTGTGCTCCTATTAACTTATATTGTGTCTACCACCTGTTTTGTAGAACTTTTGTGTTTTTTTCTAGAACCTTTGCCTTCTTTTTGCAGTCTTTTACCCGTTTTATAGTTTTTTAGGCTTATTGCCAGTCTTTCCAATCTTAAAATTTTATTTTTTCCCCTATTACTCAAGGATGGTAGGTGGCAAACATGATACCCGTACCCAGGGCGGTAGTGAAAACCTATCACCCTTACTGGCGGAGGCTTTGAGTATGCAGGATCAGCACCATGTATCGCATAACACTATGCAATTCAAGTGCCTCCTACAGTCATTCGGCCAGCCAGGGAAACTAGCCTCCCTGTTCACCATTTTCCAGCTAGCGTCACACCTGGCTAAGGCCCTGCCCGGCCTGGTCCAGAAGACCATCCCACTGGCATCACGGAGTATCCTGCTCTAACTCAAATCTGCTCAAGGTCTTCAATCTCTACTTAGTAAACACCTCTTTAAACTTGGTAATGTATCAGTCCGTGCCACTCTTCCCAAAAATCTAAGGACTGTTTATGCCACCTTGGCAGGCATACCAGAAAATGAAGACCTTGATCAACTTCGTAACTCCTTGTTTTTGATCCCCATTTTAATTGTGAAATTTTATCTCTTGATAGACTTAACCCCCCTAGACCCCCTCCCAAAGGCTTTCCACGTCTTGTCCGTGTTACCTTTGCTACTGCCGGTTCGATACCCAAATTCCTTGCAGTAGCAGATACAAACACAGTCATTGGAGTCAGGCCCATGCCAGTTACCCCCCCACGTTGTTTTCATTGTCAGTCCTTCGGACATATAGCTGGTCGCGGTGGCTGTAAAAATAAACAACGGTGTAGTCGGTGTGCTGGTTCTCACGGGGCCAGAGAATGCCGCAAAAACTACCGCTGTTGTGCAAACTGCGGTAATCTGCACTCAGCAGCCTACCAGGGATGCCCCTCTTACCTACGGGCCCAAATGGTGGCCACTTTAGTCAAAACGGAGGGGATAACCTGGTTTGAAGCTGAGAAGCGGATACTAGCACGGTCACAGAAATCCGTGGCAGAGAACCCCTCCTCAGAAGCAGGCACTGGTACAAGGTCAAACAGGTATCGGCCCCCGAAGGCAGCCCTAGTTGCCTAATCGTTGACTCCCCGGAGATCTTAGGTAGGCTCCAGTCAACGCCCCCCACCCCTAGTTACCACAAGCTAGTCAGCTTCATTGAGGTAAGTCCCGACCACCCTATTTCTCCTATGTCGGAGAATAGGACACCCAGCCCCAGGGTCTCTCTGTCTCGGGGATATGGGGAAATAACCCCAGTGTCAGCGAGCTCGGAAAGTCTGACCACCGTCTCGGACAGGTCTGAATTCAATGTCACCGGGCACGACTCCATTGTGTCCGTCCATAATAGCATTTATGCTACCATGTCCATCTCCGGTGTCTGTGACATAGAGGAGGAGCCGGTTGTTAGTGCCCCCACTAAGTTCCCGAGAATGGTTGACACCCAGACCTCCCCAATGGCCTCCCCCTACATGAAAACCATAAGATCTAAAAGGGGACCCATTACTCCACGTAAAGGATCCGCCACACAAAGGTCTCCAGCTGCGCCCCATTCACTTCAGTGAATTGGCGGATCTTATGGCGGAGGTGATCAAAGATCGCCGACGTCCAACTGGGTGTCATGTAAAACCCTACCTAATTAAAACGGTGGAGGACAGGTTTAAGAAGACACCTGCCCCCTCTCCCAACGTCATGGCCACACCCCCTGAACCCCAAGAAGAAAGCCATTCGAAGGCAGCCACTCCTCCTCCCGTGCCCCAGCCCGGGGGTACCTCTGGCGTCGGGGGAGCCGGCGCAGCTTGCGGTTCCCGGCCCCGGCCCAGTCGGCCATTGCACTCAACCGGCCGGCTAAAAACACCCTGGTCATGCCGGAAACTGCATGCTAAAACTCCATGCTCATCCCGTCTCCCCCAAATATCATCCAATAAGCGCAGGTTGTAAGCCCCGCCATGGATAGACAGCTGAATATCATTTCTCATAATATAGTGGCTTATCTAGCCACAAATTTTTCGAAATTAAACATTTTCTTGACCTAAATAATTTTATTAGCATTCTGGCCATCCAGCAAACAAAATTTTCTCATAATAATGTTAAGAAAATCCCCCGCTACAGAACAGAATTAAAAAACCATACTAATCTTGACTCCAATATTGCCGGAGGATTAGCTTTTTTTATTAAGGACAATATAAACTATGAGCTAATGGGAGTGGATAACCCTTTAAAGGTTGACGGTAATACGGCCATTGAGGTGCTGGCAATTAAAGTTTACCATAATAAGAACCGTCCACTAATATTGGTCAACATTTACTCAAGAGGGTGTGCACTTGAGTATCTTAATAGCATCAGTCAACAACTTAGGACCGTTAAAGGACCGTGTGATATTATTTACACAGGGGACTTTAACGCACACCACCCCGCATGGGGCTCCACACATACCTCCACGGAAGGTCAAGCTGTGATTGACTGGTTGGAAGAGCAAGACCTTGTTTTGCTTAATGACGGTTCGCCAACCAGGTTTCACTCTACCGGGGTTACCTCATGTTTAGACTTTACCGTAGCCAGCCCCTCCTTGGCCAGTACTTCTGTATGGGAAACTGTCAATGATAACTTGGGGTCTGACCACTTCCCGCAATTGGTCACCCTGTGTGACACTGTTACGCAGGAGGCCGGCACCCACACCTCCCATGAGATCAAATTTTTTCTCAAGGAGGCTCATTGGGACCGGTTTGGGAAGTTGTGCTCAGACCTCTCCCTTGCAGATGTCCACTCCTTGGACGTTCAACAGTTCTGTCATAATTTAACAGTGGCTACTCTATCCATGGCGGAGCTTAGCATCCCTGTCTCCTCTGGTAAGCATAAAACAAAGAAGGCGGTACCCTGGTGGAGTCCCGAATGTGCTAAAGCGGTACAGGAAAGGAAAAAAGCACTAAAACAATTAAGGAAAAACCCTGCCGAGCACACTATTCAAAACTATAGGTCTCTTGAAAATAAAGCAAAGCAGGTTATTTTGGCAGCTAAAAGAGAAAATTGGAAACAGTTCTGTGAAACAACAGTAGTAAATAAACATAACACTAGGGACTTTTGGCAAAAAATTCACAACTGAAAGGAATTTCAAGAAAACCTGTACCGCTCCTTAAACATCAAGGCGAAATTGAAACTAACCCCAGAAACAAGGCTCAATTTTTGGTTAAACACTATGCTTCCATTTCTAGTGACTCAAATTTACCCTCAGAAACTTTGGACTACCAAAAACATTTTGAGTCACATAACAAACACTTTTGAACGAGCCTGGGGATAATAGTACTCCATTAAACATTCCATTCACACTTTCGGAACTTAAAAAAGCAATTGGTACCAGGAAGGACTCCGCCACGGGACCCGACTCAATTAGCTATGCACTGTTTAAACATATGCCAGACATTGCACTAAACGTCTGGCTAAAATTGTTTAATATGGTTTACAGCGCGGGGACCATACCACAGGAATGGAAGCAGGCCAACGTGATACCAATTCTAAAACCAAATAACGACCAAAACGATCGAAATTCTTATCGTCCAATAAGTTTAACACCCCATGCAGGCAAATTACTAGAAGTAATGGTTAAAAACAGATTAGAACACTTATTGGAGTCAAAACATATTTTGAACCCCTTCCAGTCTGGCTTCAGGAAAGGGCATTCCACTATAGATCAGCTAGCACGTCTTCAACATGACATTATTTTGGCCAAAAATCGAAGGAAATCAGTATTAGCAATATTTTTATATTTGACCGCTGCCTTCGATTTAACCTGGAATTTTGGAATACTTAAAAAACTAGCTGATTGCGGTATCACGGGAAACTGTTTCCATTATATAAGGGCTTTTCTGGAAGGTCGAAAGATACAGGTCAAGGTGGATGGAGAACTGTCTGAAGAGGCCATAACTCAACGAGGCACTCCCCAAGGGTCTGTTATCTCCCCCCTGTTATTCTCCATCATCGTAAATGACCTGCCGGATACCGTGAAAACCAGCATGGTCATATCTCAATTTGCAGATGACTCTGCCACATGGTTAACGGGGTCCAACCTGTCAACCCTGCAAAAGAAGGTGCAAGCAGGGCTGGACTCCATTTGGAAATGGGCCACCGAATGGGGGTTTAAAATTTCACAGGCTAAAACTATAGGTGTACTGTTTGGCAACCAAAGTCATCACAGTTTGGACGTATATTTAGGCGGCACCAAAACTGTTTTCGAAAAACTGGTGAAATTCTTAGGAATGTGGTTAGATAAGAGACTTACCTTCGCTCACCACTTTAAATATTTGGCAGAAAGGTGCGAGAGGGACCTAAATTTAATGAGAATGCTAAGAGGCACAGGTTATGGGTCAGATAAAAACAGCCTCTTGCTTCTCTATAAGTCCCTCATACGTCCAAAAATAGATTATGGCGCCGAAATCTATAACTGTGCCACGCCAAATACCCTTAGGATCCTTGACACCATCCAGAATAAGGCCCTTAGAATAGCCCTCAGAGCCCTGCCCTGTACCCCAATTAGCATGCTGGAGGAGGAGGCAGGGATCCTGCCCCTCAAGCTGCGCTGACAGCAGCAGACCATTCAGTACTGGGCCAGGCCCCAGACCAGGTGCGGCTCAAACCCAATAAATAAGCTTATCTGGGCTGGCACCCACATCAAATCGAAATTGCTTGGCAACAAGTATGTTCAGTACCCATTTGGTGCTAGCACCAAGGACCTGCTGAGGAATGCCGGCCTCGATAAGGTCTCAGTGGCGGATTTGAGGCCCTCTCTGACGCCCCCCTGGACCCTTCATCCGGTCAGTGTCGACACTTCATTATCTAACAAGCTAACGAAAGCTGACCCTCCGCACCTCGTGAGGGCAGAAACGGAATTTTTTATAAACACCAAGTTTGCTGAGCATCTAAAAATTTACACGGACGGCTCAAAAGACCCTAACTCTCCGCATTTGTTATTCCTTCTAAAAACATCAAAAGAGTACATAGGCTCAGCAACAATTTATCAATCTATTCGGCCGAACTTTTGGCAATTAAGTACTCTTTGTGCTGGATTTTGGTTAATAAACCAGCTAAAACTGCTATTCTCTCCGACTCATTATCATCTCTTGAGTCTTTGAAATTAGGGAATAGCAGATCTAGGTCTGATCTTTTACAAGAAATTTTGGCTCTACATTCACAGTGCCTAGAAAAGTCATTATATGTTACTTTAGCTTGGTGTCCAGCACATGTCGACATTGCCGGTAATGATATGGCGGACAGGGAGGCAAAGGCGGGCCTCAATAGACCGGTGGTGGATGTGGGAGTATCACTAGCACCCTCGGAGGTCTATTCACTGGCCAGAGCATTTGTACTTGGGGAGTGGCACAAGCTGACACCCAGTGCATCTGCGTATGGCCATACATTTGATAGATCCTCGAAGGTTCTCAGGCGCCCAGATGTCTATTCCACCAGTATTGTACTGGATAGGTGCATAACACGCCTGAGACTGGGTGCAACACTCTTGCCGGGTAATTTCGGCAAGTATGTTTTGGGACTTGATCCCAATTGCACCCAGTGCGGGAAACCCTTCACTGCTGGTCATCTGCTGCAGGAATGTCCCCAGTTTGACAGTCCAAGAGCCACGTTTAAACAGCATTTTACTGAAAATGCTGTTCCTTTTAACTTAAACACTATTTTGAACCCCGGTGGGCCAAACAGGGGTCTCTATTACAGAGCCCTTGCCACCTATCTCTTGGACTGTCAGATCACTGACAAAATTTAATTCTCTATGGGCAGCCTGTTGTGTTACCCCAATTTGTACTTTTTTTTTCATATATATTGAAATTTAATTAACATTTCGGCAGTATTTTGCCCTATTTATTCCATCTGCACGTTTATTCAACGTGCAATTTGTTAAACTGGGTAAATAACATCATTTTTACCCTAAAATACCTTCTTTTTTTCCCTGAAATTAGGGATAATATTAAATTTACTACTAAATTTGCAGTTACAGGGAAATAACCCTAAATGGTTTAATTTACCTGCTGTTACTTAAAACAACTCTTTTATAGTACAAGGGAGACCACTCCTGCCCTTGTACATTTTGTATGCATGTCAATATTCCATTTTATCCCCTATATCATCCAAGGGAGACTAGTACAGCAAACACCATATGTCCCCTATCTAGGACACACAGGCTGCCCATAGTCTACACCCACTGAGCCGCGATGGTTGGGGCGGGGGGGGGGATGTCATCACTCCAATGTATTGCTCCTCTCCTTTAATCCATGCGGTGAAATGCCCCGGCCTTTCCGACCAAAGCCAACCTGGTTGACTATGGTTACCTTATTTTAAGAACTTTTTTTTCAGAGTTTTAATTAAACCCATTCTTAAAGCAGTTTTTAAAGTATATGAAAGGACAGGCCAATTCACTGTTTTAACTATAATATAATCTGTTTGTGAGCAGAACAGTTTTAAATGTACAAATCTTGTTTCTTAATATCTACATACATATATTGTGTATTTGACACAATATTTTACTCTTAATTACTAATGTGCCCTGATTATACTGCACTCAATTAGTGTGGACCTTATCCCATAGAACCACTACTACACCCAGACCTGGTTCTTTATTTTATCTAAGTTTTTACTGTATTAATTACGTTGTTGTTTTCCATTCTCCCTTTTATCTCGATGGCATCCCCTCAAAAGCCTGGTCTCTACAGCCGCCGTGCCAGCTTGCGTCCCTCCACACTCTTCAAATCTGCCTGCCATCGTATATTCTTATCCGCCATTTAAGTTGTTTTACCCCACCCGGTGGCTAAGTACATCTTTTATTATGTCAGTATAAATACTTTGTACATATTTATGGTGTAAATATGTTGTTTGGTTATTTTTTAACAGTTTCATACCTTTTATTGTGGCTCTAAAAAGGTGTCCGTAGCGCATAATACCTTTTACTACTGTTATTTTTAACAGTCACCGAGGTGGAGAACCAGAAATCTTAAAAACCTCATTGGATATTGTTTGTAAAAGCTGCCTAGAACTTTCTTTTACGCATACTTCAACCGACAGGGTCTCAAGTTGGAGCATTGAAGGCTATATTCCCTGTCGGCATGTGTGAACAAATGTCAAAATCTTTTAATTTTCTCCTCTGTTATTGCTTAACACCAATATTGTGCAGTACACATGTACATATTAGTATTATTCACGTTGTATATATTGCAACATATCTAAGTTTTAACTATTACTTGCTTTTTTAACCTGAGGATAATAAATTCTCTACTCACGACATTCATATATATGTCTTTGCATGCACCATTTCAATAAAACCTACATCTACATCATGTACATGTGTAATATTGAAATTTGTTTCTTAGTGTACTGTAGCCTATCTCATAGGCATAAGATTACTTCTATAAGTTCCATACACACCACATGGAACAAAATTTGACAATTCAAAGACCTATTCTCTCTGGACATTGTTCACCGCATAGGTATCAGAACCTTATTTTTGTATATGAAACACTATAAATTTATTTTATTAAATACCACTTTGACCCAGTGGTTAAATTTTTCTAACACACCTTTCTAGATAACTTAAATAGCCTTATACCACTATTTAAGGCATTGTTCCAGATACCTATGTCTAAAGACTCCAACAAACTCTATGAATTTTCAATAGATTCATAGGGTTGAATAACTTGATGAAGAACCCTGCATATACTACCCCTATGCAGGCCACCTATTAAGTTATTTATTCCTCTAGGCAGCAAACAATCCTTATAAATAATAGAAATACTTGAAAATATTAATATTTCCATGTAAAAGTGTGTTTTTTTATGAATTTTTGGGTGAACCACACCCATTTCTATAGTAAATAACACATTATACATGTGCTGTGACCTTCAGAAACATGCCTGTTTCTGACTGGTCAACAGTCACTAACGCCCAATTGAAGTAGGTCAATCCGTTTTTGGTAAATTTGTCGTATATTTCGACTTTAAACTGCTATTTCCATCGTCTAGCATATTCCTAGTACCTTGAATCCTCCCAACTTAATTATTTTAGGTATTTACTACCCATACAAGGTGTTGGTTCACCAAAATACGCTATATTATAATAATTATTAAAGCCCAAACTTGGACACTTTTTGTAAAAAGTCACCGCGTGACCGGTTTACAATTCTCAATGACTTTACCACATAAAGTTAACATCCAATCACTCTCCTAACCCATTCATGTTTTAATATGCTCTAGTATGACCCCTGTGGCATATGATAATTACAATTCGAAGTAAAAAAGTTATCAAATAACTTTTATTTTAACACACAAAATCATTAAAGGTTTGATAAACGTTAACACGATAGCAATACCTTGACTGTGACGTCACGCGCACACCCCCAATTTCGATTGGCCGACCGATTTGCCCTTGCCTCTCTAAATAGGTCAATCTGTTTTTAACGTTGTTTTAGTACAGAAACTCAGCTGTTTCATTGCTACATTGTATTCTTATATACATACTTGTTCAACACGTAGAATTTAGTAATCATAATAAATAGTGAATATTCTACAAAGTAACATACACAATAATGTTAACATACATCGTTGTGTCATTAATATAATACAGAGTACCATTTAAATGGTGGGTTATTAACACTTCTGTGTATTATATATACTGTGAATTTTATCCCCACAGATTTTAAAAATTATGGCACCGTATCCACACTGCAATCTTTATATACGTTGTGAATTCCCATAGTGGAATAGTTATAATAAAGGTGATACTATGTTAAGCAGTGTGCTCGGGCAATGGTTTATAACCGAAGTCCCGAGGGTAAACAACCTAACATCGTCGATACACTGATTAAACTTATAGTAGAATGATCAGATGCAAAGCTGAAAACAAAATGGCAGAAGTCATGATCGACAGCAAATATATTGTTTGCTATTTGCTAATTGTTTAACAGAAATAAAAACACTGATTCTTTTCATGAAACAATGATATTCAAAATAATTACTACAAGTTAACTGAAATAAATCTTATCATGCAGCTTACTATTTTTGTCTGAATGTGAAAGAAGAGAAACTCAAAGTGAAAGTTCAAAATCAGTAGCAGACTAAAATAAAATTTAGATACAATATCTTCAGTGAATATGAGTGGTTTTAATATAGAATTACTGATTCAGATAACTCAGGGTTGATCTTCTGCATTTGGTGTAAGGATGCTAGAAGTAATATATTGTAGTAGTTATGGGTGCAACAATACGGCAAAACCTGTATTGTAATATACTGCGATACAGTTAACACGAATTGCAATACATATTGAATACATATTGACGAAATTAATAAACATTGCAAGAACACCTATAATTTACATCTTGTACATGTATATTAACTCAATTTTACTGATTGGTATCTTAAATAGAGTAAAACAGGTAACCACATCAACAACAAGTTGTCAAAAAAAAGATTATTTAAATGTCCAGCTGCCAAACTTCAAAAATATCCTGAATAAGTGAATAGTACTCAGGGCTTGCATTAATGGAAGTTTGAGAGTAATTTACTCCTAGTTTTTGTCACAGGACTTCCAAAATTGCAGCCATGGAAGTATCAAAAAGTCAAAAAAATGCTTAAAACCTCAAATATCCAACACAAGGAAGTGAGGACTTAATACATTTTCACCTATGTGCAAGCCTGATTATAATTCAAAGTTTACAGTAGGTCTGAAAAACAATAACATGAAGTGAAAAACATGACTTAAGTACAATAATAGCTATACCAAGAGTAGTGTATGTGCTGTGAACATTGTAATGTACATATGTATGTCACCCAATACTGTCAAAACTTCCAAATATTATGAGCATAACTTCCAAAAATCAGAGGCCAGGAAGTTCAAACTTCCAGTTTTCAAAAGTTAATGAAAGCCCTGAGTACTGGTTGGCGAGTAGTGTCCGTGATTTTTTAGTAGTTTTTCTTTATTTTCAATCGCATAAGTAATACTTTTAAAGAACAGCTTGTTGCAATACAAAGTTCGGATCCTTCTGTTTACGAGGATGTAAATATCTTGTCATGACGTCATATGGTTTTTTTCCATATAAGGGGCTCCAAAGGGGTAATCAATAAGCATTACTTTAAGCAATAAAACTAGTAGTATCCGTGATCTTTCCTTTCAGTTGAAAATGCAAATTTTGTGGTACACAAATCAAGATTGTAATTGCTCTATACTGTTCTACATTATATTACCTACATCATAATGATGTAATATTATTAAATTCTATGCCAGATTAGCGGTGATAAAGCGATTACTAACATAAGTGGATGTCGGAAAATGGTCTTTTGATGACCCCTTTGGCGCCCCTTAAAAATTTGCTGATGGTAAATGGGAGATAACCATGTTAATATCAAAGTAGACGTCCCTCCTGCATTGAAATTTTGTCAAAATCGTCCCGAAACTAGCCGTATAATTGAGTAAACATTTTAAAATTGCAATTCTTTGTTAATATTTGCTTTGAGTAAACATTTTGCAATTGCAATTCATCTTTTTTTTTAGAAAATATATTTCACGAAAATTGCGTGTTGAATATATGGATGGTGTTGTTTGAATACTAATATTGCTGCTTTATGTGAATAACCAAGCTATCACCCTTGGTAAACGGAAAACAGGGAAGTACAAGATAAAAATAGGGGTTCAATTATATATTTATGCGCATGCGCAAAGACGTGCGCGTGAATGCCCTGCGAGGAGTTAAGTTGTTTTGAGATTTTTTTAAAGAAAAATGTAAATATCTTGAAAAATACGAAGTTTTGGAGACTTCAACTGTGTGTAAACTCAACATTCAATGCTGGAGAGCTTACACCTTTTAATATACAAATCACGGATACTGCTAGTTAACGGATACTACTCGCCAACCAGTATGTTATAATCACCAAATACATTCTTGATGAACTAAAGTGCATGATCTGGTACTGTCAACATTTAACAATGTAACATCTTACTTAAAAGATTATATTTTAGAAAAAACAAACATGTCCACTTTTTCGGAATCAAGAGTTGCCCTTTGCTCAGACAAAATATCCCCTGCAGTACTGTTGCAGGGATACAGCTAATGTTTAGCTGTAATGAACGAACTGCAGGTATAAAATCAAAGGCAAGTTCCATTTGGGTGTGTAAAATGAATGAAGTATACATAATTATAAAAATAATGTAATAATAAAGTAATTGTATTTTGTTCCTATCAATATAAAGTCTTATTTATAATTATTAACTTACTAGTATAGCTTCCACAAAAAAAGTAATCCAGTTGCCAATTTAGCTTTTTTTTATGCCTTATCAAATCTGTTGATGTTCACTTAGGAATTGGGTGTTAGATAGGGCTGTGGATCATTGGGTTAGTGACGATCCGATCCACGAGTCAGGGTTTACGATTCACAGATCGAACCACTAATCAGCTGTTACAAATTGTGATACAGGAAAACACTCACGAGTCATGAAAACTAATAACTTTATCATATTAAACCAATATATCGCTTTCTTCTCGTCATTTTTTTTAAATATCGAAGTATTTCCACACTGGGGATGTAAATTTTGCTGGTGGTTTGAGGTATTGTTCCGCCATACGTCATGTACTTGCGCGTGTGTATGACGCCCTTGTTTTTATAGGAGTTTGGCATTGTGTTTTTTTTTTATCGTTTAAAATTGATTTGGGATTTACGTGCTGCGGCGCATATTTAGGCTTACTTGGGCAAAACTTACATTATTTCTTATTGGTGACTTGAAAAATGCAGGTTTTGATAAAAACATCAAATGTAACGCTCCCAATATTGAAGTTCTACTTGTCACGCGACTAGTGTTTACATTCTGCTATTTGGAAAACTAAGACCTGCACAAACATTAAACTGCAATATAAGGTCTCAGAAGGGTTTATTTTGTGTATTAATTAACTAATTTTATGAAAATCAATATAAGTATCCGAGTACTCGGATACTCGCAGCAGCCCTAGTAATAGAACACGCTCATAACAAGTGCATACCCAACTAAATGTGCTGCAAATTACTTGCAGCTTTACTATTAAAATTTGATTGACAACATGATAAACATCTAGCGATATACGTTCATTCGCATATTGGAAATTTCACGCGTTCTCAATGGATGAATGGTTGGCTTTAGTAAAATAGATTTTACTGACCCGTTGGTGCACACACCATTTATGAAATAGGCATTTAATGCCGTGTATTAAATATTTGAGGTGTGTCGTGGGAAAAACCGGGCTTAATGCATGTGTGTAAAGTGTCGGCTCGGATTAGTCCAGGACATCACTTTCCGCTTTAATGGTATTTTCTGTTTCAAGGAAGTATATTCTTAACATAAATCCACTGTAGGCCGAAAGTGTCATCCTGGATAAGCCTGTGCGGACTGCACAGGCTAACCCAGGACACTTTATGCACATGCATTAAGCCTGGTTTTTCAACGACACGCGTATGCATCAATCAACATCATATAATTATTGGTCTTGATCATACAAACACATTTTTTTTGATGACCGGATTTAGGTACTGTCCGGAGTTACGTACTTTGCCAATATTGCTAGGGCAGATCGCTGTGAGGAGTTTGAATAATAATATAAGGATACTTACAATATTCCTTGATCCACAGTAACATCACAATCAATACCACTTTTATCATTCTGGAAAATCTGTCGAATACAGTCACCGCACAACGTTCCGAAATGTCAATAACTTCACATAACAGCCACAACAATAGGCCGAAGACGTTATTTCCCAAGAGCTAGCATGGGAGATGACAGAGCTACCACAAATCGTTCTCGGACAAGTAGATCTATTAATAACATACTATAAATAGATGGTAACGTGACTGCGTTATTAAAGACAGTAAAGACCGGTGTGTACACAACGCTATTAATAATAATAATAGATACCCGAAAAGCATTCTGTATAAACAAAAATCGAAATCGAAACCAGCTTTTACAGTGTTTTTGAGTCGTTACCCGAGTGTTTACCGTCTGTTTTGAGATAAAAACTACTTCAAGATTCGTGGATGGATACCATAGCAAGACATTTGCGAAATGCCGTACTCAGCGATTATACGTGTTTATGTTTATGGGTATGGGATTTGATAACGCGTTCAAAATACATAAGTCTGAATTTACTGAAGAGTGGAATTCAATTAAACAAATATTGATTGAATCTTCTTGATATATGTCTGTTGTCATTTGGCGTAACTATGAATGGGAACTGTTTATTAACGGGTGAAGATATACATGGATTTAAGCCCACATTACTGTAGTTTCACGCTTCATTAAGGTTATTTAAACACATTTTATTAACACTTGTAATTTCACATAACATATAGATCTGCTGTTAGTATTATGTTGCTGTGGAAGACATTTATCACATGTTTTCTGAACTCTTGTCATTCTGCATACGTTAAAATAGTGTATATTGCATGTTTTCTTAACTGGTCATTTTGCAATTTTGCATAATACATATCAACTATGTTACGTATGTATATTGACTGATGGAGACCTAAATGTAATACAACACATGTTTTATTAACTCTTGCCATTTTGCATACATATAAATTGTGTATAATGACTGTACTAGTGGAGACCTAAAAATGTAATATAACACATGTCTTTTTAACTTTTTTCATTTTGCATACAAATTAACTGTTTGTATGGGTGGAGACCTTAACATATAACATATGTCTTCATAACTCTTTTCATATTGCATACAAATAAAATAACACATGTTTTCTTAACTCGTGTCGTTTTGCATGCATATCATGTAACACATGCTTTCTTAACTCTTCTGACTTAATTGACGTTGTTGTGTACATCCTGAATATGACAGGTATTACATATTTTCAGATTGTACAATTTAATTAACGAGAAAATTTTGTTCACAGCGTAACGATGAACCTTTTTACTTGGTGTAAGAATGTGTATAAATACAGCATAGTTCCCTTAACTGTGTTTGTTGTTTTACACGTACTTCGTCCACATCGAAGTTTGTTTTGTGTTGATGTCAGGATGTTCCAACTAGATAAGGATCAACTGTTCATATTAAACTTCTATCTCTACACTGCGATTGCTAATAAAGTGCTGACGGCATTGGTACAGAAATATACATTGTCCAAATGTTTGAAAATTACCAGCTTGTATCAATTTAATTCAAATAGATTGAGAACAAAATATACAACTACAAAACAATTGGATCAATTGTGTTTGTAGTTCTAGTTTTTTCTGAAGATGTCAATGAATATGCATTTGCTAAGTCGGCGTCTGGATACAAATTTAGCATTCTTCCTTTACGATATCATCAAACAAACCACAATAATTATATGTAATGAAATTTTGAAAATACTAAATATATGACGGATATGTCATAAATAATGTTATCTTATTAATGAATGGCAAATTCATTCCCGCAGGCATGTGGTGGTTTTTTTAACTAATTAAGAAGGGGTGCTGCCACAGGATGCGGGGTGTGGTAACACTTTCGCGCCAACAATTAATAACAGTAAGATTAATTCTCGAAAGTTATTTCTTACGTATGACAGCTTTGTTCCTATAAGGGTCATGTTGTTGAATCTAATTTGTGTGCATGTTAGTTTCGTTAGAAGTGTCACACATATCATATAACTCTAAAATTGTGTGTTTTTGTCGTATTACTTGTGTATTCTGTATTACAAACAAAAGCACCACAACACAAAGTTTCAATTAAATAATAATAATTTTGAACATCACGTGCTTCGGAAAAAAGGAATTACATACGACTGTGCAGTAAGTTGATTAATTTCAACGAATACAGCCGTTTATTCTAAATCATTACCGCATTTTCATTTACATGTAACACACGTTTAGATTACGATTAGTTTTGACACATTTGTCACATTTTTAGTTAATAAACACTCATTATCGAACAGGCAGCGCTTTTTAGTTCATAATTTTACTGTAACTCATAACTCTTCTCTTATTTTATCAGTGATAATTATATTTTAACAGACATAATTTTGTATAATTGCTAAACCGTTACATGTTGAACATGTTGTCCATATATCGGTGAAAGCCCGATTTTAAGTGGGTATCATATGCAGTTAAGTTGGTTTAATTGTGTTACAAGTACATATATTTGTATATTTGTTGTTTTTAATTCGGCTATCCGGACACTATTCGGAAACTGCATACGGATTATCCGGAGAACGATTATAGTATCCCTTGTTTAACCACTGATGGTAGGTTTTGATATACATTATCTCCATTGTCACCAGATAATATATGATTTGTTTGTTTGTTTATTTGGGTTTTACGGCAACTCAACACATTATGGTCATATCGTGCCGTTTACGTATGTTGATTTCATTATAGATTAGGAAATGTGAACTAAATTTTGTTATATGTGTTTACCTCTTTCAAGTACTGGATTAATGTATAAGATGGCACCTGATTTGTTTGTACATTACGACTTGTACATTACGACTGAAAATACATGTTATTGTACGATACATTATCGTCAAATACAGGCTAAAGGTTGAGGACTGCAGAGATTAATAGAGAGCCAACATCGATAGCATACACTACGTATCTTAACAAGTAAAGTTTCAAACGACAATACGAAACTATTGGGCAAATGGAAGAGAACTAAATACGGTGAATTTCTTCATTTACAAACACAGTTATTACACATTTTTCAATGTGTATCAACGTACTCCATTAGAATCGAAGGAATAAAAAAGTTAATAAACTATGAAATTTATTAATTTAATGTATGTGTACAATGTACCTAATAAACTTTGGACAAATTTGGGAATTAATTTTGTTTAAAGTGACCTACCCTTTCAAGTGTAGATGCGAACTGAATTCGCTATTACGAGACACTTTTACAGCGATATATTTAATAAAGATATATATAATAAAGATATATATAATAAAGTTAAAACAGTTGGTATTTTAATATACGATACGTAATCATGATTAATTTATTTACAGTCGTGTTATTTAACTCTACTAACAATGTACTACTCATGTATACCGTATTTATAAAATTATGTTGAAGGTTAATGTAAATTTTACGTGGGCGTGGTAGACTTTATGGAAGAGAGGTCTCTTACAGTAACTTAATTGTGAATAGGTTTTTAAGTGTGCACATGCTGTTTTAATTGTCCTACAAAATGATTCTGTATAGTTTACCAACACTGCTGCGCGTGTCGCGTTATGAACACTTAATTTCCACGTTGCAGCAAACTTATAACTTGGCCCACGATCTTAAAGGTTTAGACGAGGAAGACTAGATATACGTGTACACTGTAGACAAGTCATACGCGCTCAACACACGATCTATACCCTTGCAAAGGCACACACCACTAAACATAGACATGAGAGTGCAGACGAGGTTGGCTTCTTTAAATAAAGACTGATTTTCGCGTTAGGTTTGAATTACGGCCATAGTTTGTATATTTTCATTATAAAAAAATTTCAGTTTGCATACTTAAATGTATTTGGCTTAGGGGCGTTTGCATATGTTCATAACCTAAAGACAAAGATAAATATATTAAGCGCACACTACTCCAACTCTTAAGATCGCTTGAATGAAAGCAGTGTATTGAAAAGGAATAGATTTGTGTGGCTTTCAACGTTATGAACATTACTATACCAGCCATTTTAGTGTACTCGAGCAGAGCAAAGTGTCAAAAACGTGTAATTTAAAGGGGTGTAGGAGTATGCGTAATAGGAAAACAAAACAAGTCAGAGAACAAAACCCAATATTTTTGTTAAATTGTTAAGCTCTGAATTGTACATCCAAATGCGTTTTATTCACTATTTGATATCGGTTAATAGACAATGACAATCCACACATTAATTAGTTGTTTGGATAGCTTGCACTTTTATTAATAACTTATGAAGCCTGCTAAGAAGTCATGCCCGGTCATTTACATTCGTGACGTTTACATTTTACATTTAAAGAGTCATTTCCTTCTATTATATTCACGATAAAGAAAGTATGATTAATGTGATATCGTTATTACATATACATGTACCTGTACTATTTTAGATGAGTGTGATATCTAGATAATTACAGGTTACTGCATGGTCGTGTGTAATGTATCAGTGTGGCTTACAATAATATAACGGCAAGGCCTGCCGAGCCTTTATTTTATTCTTGCCGAACCTGGTATATTACACATGGCCAGAACTATATCTAAGATATCAATAACACATCGTGAACGTTTTTATTGAGGAAAATTTTATTTCTGAAATTATTTAATTATATTATGCCATTTAACTTGGCTGACTGAATTGCAGCTGATATTTTACAGTTCGAAAGAAATAACGAGAGACAACCTTTCAATGCAACATATTGTAAACGATTTGTTAAGGACATACTTATACCACACCACGATGATTCGTTTTATAATTATGCAGTGTCAATATCGAGGATACATACAAGTGTTGTAATTTTAGATACCAATTGTGTTTATTCATATGATAGATTTAACGCTTCGTTGATCCGTTGTTTAGATATGTACCCAGGTAAGTTGATTCGTGTAATGCTTTATACTTTTTCGACCGCGTAATCTCAACGGTGCAAGAAATAACTGTTTAACCATGTTACTGGAAACATATTTAATTACAAACATGCATGATCATAAACAACTAAAAGTTCATACAAAACATGTTGAGCATGCAGGTTTAGATTAAAGGTTTGCTCATTTGATGTAGTACATTATTAATTCGGGCTTTTTTTTGGCATTGTGAAAAGATACGCTGTGTTTTATTTCCAAGAGACATAATATCAATTATCAGAATAAGTAAAACAATATGTAATCGAGTGTAGAAATAAAAAAGTAAAATAGACTGACTTTTAGTTCTAAATAGCATTTATCCCCGCCCCCCCCCCACGCCCCCCCCCCCCACGCCCCCCCCCCCACGCCCCAATAGGCTTGACGTTTATAAGCAGGGTATACGAATATGCAAAACATACTCGCACAGTGTATATAAGGTATATCTCAATGAGAGTGTCGATTTTCGTGATTTATTTTTCGGCGTAGCTGTCTAAGATCACTTTTGACCTAGATTTCTTGTGATAATTATGTAGCGGGAAATTTGAATGCTTTACACAAGCGGTTAAAATAAAGTTACAATCATCTCTCCGACATACACTCTAAAACGGAACATAATTATGAACAATTTTACTCATTGTATGTCATGATCAGAATGTTATATTCGACCACATAATGAAATAACTATTTTGTTTAGCCTACATAATCGGCGCGCTCTATAAATAGCAATTACAATGCTTCAATTCATGGGGACCACAGTCGGTCACAATGTACAATTTTGGTGCATGTTGTACGGTGTTCCGTTAGGGCCGCTCGTGGTTTCGAACTTTCGACCTTTGGATTACAAGCGCGAGAACGCGATAACACGATACAAAGTAGAGAAATCACGATGCAAAATTGCGAAATTACGATGCGAGATCGCGAAATTAATATTGCGATCTCGCATCGTAATCTCGCGCCCTCACATCGTGTTTTCGCGTTTTCGATGCGAGGATTTGAAATTCATATCGCGATCTCGCGTTTTCAATGCGAGGTTGCGAAATTAATATTGCGAGCTCGCATCGTGTTTTCGCCCTTGTATATCCAAACGTCGAGAATGCGAAAACACGATGCGAGGTTGCGAAATTGTTATCGCGATCTCGCATCCGCCGAAATTATTTGTCTGCGCATATGCATTTTGCATCGTGATTTCGCTACATTGTATCGTGTTATCGCGCTTGTAAACAACGGTTGAAAATGCGAAACAACGAGTAGCCCTAACGGAACACCGTACTGTTGAGCTCGCGTAGATCTTATTCGATCCAACCATGTTAAACATCCTTCTATAAGTAATACGTCGAAATGTTATTCCTGTAACTTGCATTCAATTTAATAGCATAACATGTATACACTATGTGCAATACTAATATACATATAGTATATTATTTAACATAAATATGTACACTTGTTTTATATACGCAATAATTTCCATTCATTCCCGCCATTATTTTCTGACAATGTTAATTTGTTAAATTTGCCTGACAAATTCATTTATCAATTATCTTTACATAAATTACTAGTAATTATGTTATTCATGTATCACTGATGAAAACATGGGGCGGTATATGATCGGTTTATTCACGGAGCATATATTAAAAATGATTGAGTCTATCTCAAATTATTTTTTGGACGGGTACGTAATCTTATGGTGTCCGAGCTCTCTAGTGTCCCAGAAGTCTCCTTAGTAGGGACCGAAAAAATCTGAGTACCGAGAAGTCTCCTTAGTAGTGACCGACAAATCTGGGGTCCGAGAAGTCACGTAACTGATCATCTTGGTCCTCTTGTATTATATTTAGGGCAGGGCAACAAAATTACATCTTAATATCAATTTCAACGCCGATTGTTTTTTTTTAAAGAAATTTCTGGTTAATTCAAATATGACACTCGCTGATTTTATGTACAGGAATGACAAAATTATCGCTGTTGAAACTATCCGATAAACAACGCAAAACGTACATGTAGTTCCGATTCTGAGCGCAGCTTAGTAAAATATAGTTCTCATTACAATTGCAAACATAATTGTCAGATTATGTTAGAATCGAAATAAATTTCGCATTATCGTTGTTTATTGGTCAATAAAAAACAGTTTGTCGTTCTCATGACCCTTACAATACCCCCCCCCCCCCCCCCACCACAATGGCTAGGATTATCGCGACCAAGTCAGGCAAAGAAGCCCTAGATATAAAAATTTAATCAAAAGTGGACCCTGAATCCAACGAGAAACCATGCAAACTTAAGTCGTCCAATATAACAAAACGTGCCCTGGTGGAAAGAAAATAACAGACCAGTCGTTCATTCAAGCCATCGATGAATACGAGGCAAACAAAGAAAATCTATCCAACAAAAGCGATAAAAAAACGAACACAAAGAAGGCAGCCGCAACACGAACAATCAACTGGTCCAAAACCTTCAACAAGTTGCACTGAGGCAAACCTTTATTTTTCCTGGAAAACCTATAAAAACCTGTAGTTTGCTCTCCAAACCTAAATATTTTTTTCAATGCGTTTGCCGCATCTTTTTGTAGCAATAAATATAAACAAACTTGAACAAGACTCATGCCAATGTTCTTACAAACATTTGAATTTTTGTGTGCAACTTAAATTTAACAATACTACAATTTAAAATGTTGTGGATATAGCAGGGTAGCAATAACCCTTAAAATATTTATCAACAGCAATATCTCTTCAGATACCCTTCATATTAATGGCAATACTAAACATTATGTGTATGAAGTACCCGTTATCATTTCTTACCAAATTAGACATGGAAGGCCCTTGAATTAATCAAATGGAGACTTTCCAATGTCAAGAACAAAATACATTTTTGCTTGCTGCGGCAACCTGCTTCTATTGGTTTCCACTGCTGCCGCTCTGGGTTGGTAAATATACAGATTTTGATAAATGAATTTTATTGTTTTCAAACAAGACAATGAAGAGACGTGATGTTTAAAATGTTGTTTGTATGAACTATTTAAAAAACCAGTAACAATTAGAAACAATTGAAGTACAAACGATTGAAATGGTAATTTACTGTCAGTAGAATGTCTCATGTTGGTTGTACAATCATGTTTGTAGTGATGCCCAGCAAAATGAATATATGTACCTGAACTTTTCTTTACATTCTGAGCAAGAAAGTTGGATAAAAACTCATGGCCTTAAAAGTGGTAGTTATCAGGTTGTGATATATGCAAGATCATAGATGTAGAATATTCTATTTTCATTAAAATTTTAACTAGTAAGAATAATTATTAACTCTTCATGTGCAGTATACTTAATAACAAAATCTTAGGACTGCCATTCAAGTTATAAACCATCACATTGATGGTTGATCATTAGGGCCCCGCAAACGTTTTGCTGGTGCCCTATAGTAATCACCCTGTCTGTCAGTCCGTCCGTCCGTCCACATTTTGCATGTTTTTCTTTCATAATTTCAAAACCGTTTCAGCTATTAATTTGAAACGTCATGGGTGGATAGATCTCATTAAGGAGAAGTGCAGTGCACAAGAACCATTACTCTGCACTTCATGGTTCTGGAGCTATTGCCCTTTGTTAATTTTTCATACTTCGTGTTTGCCTGGAGCATAATTCTTGGACTATAAGAGGTATTAACTTGAAACTTCATAAGTGGATAGATCTCATTGAGGAGAAGTGCAGCGCACAAGAACGAAGTGCTCGGTGAGCTATTGGTATAGAGGACCGCTCCGGCGTCGTCTCTCGTCCGTCTTCCGTGTGCCGTCAAGAATTTAGTCCGTTATCGCGATAAAGACTACATATTTAGCTCACCTGAGCACAATGCGCTCATAGTGAGCTTTTAGGATCGCCTTTTGTCCGTCGTGCGTCGTGTGTCATCATGTTCATTCAAAGAACATCTCCTCAACCACTGGGCATATTTTCACCAAACTTTACAGGAATGATCCTTGGGTTACCCTCTTTCGAAATTATTCAAATCGTTTTTTTTTTCATTTGAATTTTGTTTTTTCATTTGACATTTTTCTGGGGGGGATTGTTTGCCTTTTTTTTTTTTACAGTATTTCGGTCATATTACGGCGGTCAATTAACCTACTTACACTTTTCCTGGGCAAGCTTAGCCGATCTTAGCGGGATACCAGTACTAAGTGCACATACCTATGCCAGTAACTGACAACTGCCCTTCTTGAATGAGTGGTAGGGGGAGAATGGCTGTAGAAAAAAAAATCATGACGAATCCCAACATAAGTTATGTGGCCGGGATGGGGTGCGAACTCACGATCTTTGAATTGACAGTCCAGCGCTCTACCAACTGAGCTAGCCGGGCCCGGCTGAACTAATAATTTGCAAGAATAATAACTGAACTTCCTGCAAGTGTTCTATACTTTGCTACAAATAGACTTTAAACAACATCATTCAAAGTGCAAATGCCTTGCTCTTTTGTACTTGATTTTTTCCTAAATATGTACTTTTCCATGTGGATTGTTTTCTTATTTAAATAAGTGAGCATTGCTTTTTTTACTGTCATTATTGTTCATTTACAGTTGAACTACATTTAATTCATACATGTATCAATTTGCTTTTTAAAAACAACAAGAAAAAGGTCTTCTGTCATTATTATAATACTGGTATGCATGTTGAATTTAGGGTCATTTTCTCAACTAAGGGGATGTTTCGTTAAATATCCATCAGATTAGAATATCAAAATTAGCCTTTATTTGCTCTTTATTTTTACGGAAATCTCCCTAAAAAGCCTTTATTTTGCAAATTTTGAACCGTTATAAAAACCTTTATTTTCATTGAGGTTTGTTAGGAGGCCTGTTAGTTGCGTGAGTAATACATTTTGTCCTCCGAACTTAAACAGCAGGCCTTATTCAAAATTTGTAAGTTGAGGCTATTGTGCCAACTGTCAACATAATCTGCACCTGTTCTTTAGTACGAACAAGTGTGCTTAGGAGGGGTGAAGTCTTCTTGTGCCCTCATTGTTCATTAATATACTTATATATACTGTTAGTTAAGTTTATTGCGTTGTTTGTGTTTTAATCTTATTATTTTTTATAACAAGATCAAACCCTCTTGTTGTTTACAAGCATTTTATAAACATTTATTTCATTAAAAATCAAAGGAAATACACAAATACACTGTTTAAAAAATTAAGGTCAATTTAACAAAAATAAACTCTTACTTTTGACAAGAAATTCAAATAAATACTAGCCTTTATAATTTGATTTACAACAAATCAATTTATTTCTAAATGAAATGTCAAAGTTAAATAAAAATATGGCTTTAAAAGTTATAAACAATAGGTTAAGTTAAATACAATGCATAAAAGTCAATGTGTTATAACTAAATACTTCAGTCCAACATGAAAAGGGAAATAAATGAGGAAAAGAAAATTGGGAAATGATGCAAACCCATTTGAAGAAATGAAACTGAAAAAAAGACATATCTAATTATGATGATCAACTAGGATTTCTTCAATTTAAAGTCATAACTACTACTTAAATGCAGTTTGGAACTCATAGACAGGATAATCTGCCAAATGATACAGCAACACATATCCACTAGCTAAATAGTGTCTAGAAAATGTCACATCAAAAATGGTTACTCTGTGGCTCTTCCAATTCTCGGGGTGTCGCAATACTTTTTTCGAAGAAGCTTGAATATAAAATAAATACGGTACATTACGACGAGCTAGGTAATTATATTATTTTAGACCTAAACGTTGGCGAGACCAGACTCTCCGTCGCCTCTATCTATGGGCCAAATTCTGACAGTCCAGACTTCTTTATGAACGTTTTTCGTATACTAGACGAACTTGCAAATGATTCATATGTTATTTGTGGTGATTTTAATTTAGTCTTAGACCCGGTCTTAGATTATCATAACTATAAAACAATAAATAATAAAAATGCAAGAATGTGTGTATTAAAACATATTGAAGAGTATGACACGGCTGATCCTTTCAGAATTATGTATCCAGATACTAGGCGATATACTTGGCGAAGAACCAATCCCATACAGCAAGCCCGTCTTGACTTTTTTCTTGTATCGACAATTTTATTGCCATATGTCCATGATGCCAAAATAACTCCTAGCTACCAATCGGATCATTCTATTGTAATGACAACCTTTAAATTCAATAATTTTACACATGGCAAGGGGCTATGGAAACATAATAATAAGCTTTTACGTGATATAAACTACATAAATACAATAAATAACAAAATAAAAGAAATTAAAAAACAATATATGCTACCTGTATACAACCTCGATAATGTCGATTCAGTATTAGACCAAGATATCCAATTCACATTAGACGATCAACTATTTCTGGACACGTTATTAATGGAAATTAGAGGCAAAGCCATTTCGTATAGTTCATACATATCAAAGTCCCGTAATAATCGCGAAATGCATTTAAAACTTGAAATTGAAAAACAAGAAGAAACTTTCTCCGAGAATAACTTACAAAATTTGTCTGAATTAAAGGAAGAACTTAAAAAAATCCAAGATGAAAAATTAAAGGGGGCTATGATAAGATCGCGAGCGGAATGGATACAGTATGGCGAAAAACCTTCTAAACTATTCTGTAATCTCGAAAAGTACAACTATACAACAAAAACTATAAATAGTTTAATTAATGATGAAGGAATACTTATTGATAAACAAGGCGACATTTTAAAAGAAACGGCCTTATTTTATAAAACCTTATACCAAAACACAGATTGTATCGACATTGATTATGATCTTAATAGCTATATTACGGGTATGGAAATACCGAAATTATCGAAAAAACAATCTAAAACATTGGAAGGGCCAATCTCACTTAACGAGGCATCGGCCGTTTTGAAAAACATGGCAAATAATAAAAGCCCCGGATCGTCCGGTTTTACAATAGATTTTTTTAAAGCTTTTTGGCCGAAATTAGGCACTTTTGTTTGTAGATCTTTAAATCACGCTTTTACAAGTGGTACGTTGTCTGTAACCCAGACTCAGGGAATAATAACTTGTATACCAAAAGGTGATAAGCCTAGGCAATTTTTAAGAAATTGGCGCCCAATTACGTTGCTTAATACTGTTTACAAAATTGGTTCTGGTTGTATTGCAACACGGTTAAAATGTTACATTGATACATTAATAAACACCGATCAAACTGGATTTATTAAGGGCAGATTTATAGGGGAAAACACGAGACTTATTTACGACATATTAAACTATACTGATGAAAATGACATTCCAGGTCTCCTTCTACTGATTGATTTCGAAAAGGCATTCGATTCTTTGTCGTGGTCATTCATAAACAAAACACTATCGTGGTTCAATTTTGGTCCAGATATTATAACATGGTTTAATGTTTTGTATAAAGATGGAATTTCAGCTGTGACACAGTGTGGTTTACTTTCAGACTTTTTTCATATACAACGTGGATGCCGACAAGGCGATCCCCTCAGTTGTTATATATTTATATTATGCGCTGAAATATTATCCATTAAACTTAGGTCTAACCCCAAAATTAAAGGAATTAAAATAGGTAATACTGAATACAAGTTGTCTCAATTTGCTGACGACACTTCTATACTCCTGGATGGCTCCGCAGAATCTCTTAATGAAACGCTTGATGTATTGTCACTTTTTACAATGTTGTCAGGTTTAAAAGTAAACTTTGATAAAACCAAAGTAGTTTGGATAGGAAAGCACAAGTTCAGTTCTGAAAGCATTAAAACACGATGGAAGTTAAAATGGAACCAGCAAGCCTTTGATATGCTTGGCCTAACATTTCATATTGATCTCAAAAAGATGTTGGAACTTAATTTTACGGAGAAATTATCAAAAGTTAAAACAGTATTAAAAAACTGGTCAAGAAGGATACTAACGCCTATTGGCCGAATACAAGTGATAAAAACAATAGCTCTGCCAATACTCAATCATCTGTTTGTTTCGCTTCCAAATCCGTCAAACACAATATTAACTGAGTTAAATGACCTATTTTTCAACTTTGTTTGGAATGGTAGATCAAAAGTTAACAAAAATGTTATCACAAAGGAATATGCTGAGGGAGGTCTAAATATGATAAATCTATGCTCTTTCATAAGCTCCTTAAAATGTTCTTGGATTCGTAGAATTGTCACCGGAAATGGTAAATGGATTAGTGTTGCACAAACAATGATAGACTTTGATAAATTATATAACTGTGGTCTACACTATCCTGAGAACTTAATCAATAGAATACAAAACAATTTTTGGAAAGACACATTAAAATCCTTTGTTGAGTTCTGCAAAGCAGAACAATTAAATACAAAATACATACTACAAAATCCAATTTTTTATAATCCGAATATTATGATTGGTAATAAAAGTATATTTTTCAAATCTTGGTTTGAAAAAGGTGTTCACTTTATTGGGGATTTGGTTAGCAACAAAGAATTACTTACATTTTATAGCTATGAAGACTTCTGTAAATTGTATAATTTCAATCCAAGCTACTTGCTTTATATAGGTATTGTTAATACTTTAACAAAATATTTAAAAACCTGTAGCTCGTTTGAATCTATTTTTTTTAAACCGTTTGTTCCAATATCGTTACAGTCTATTTTAAAAAACACAAAAGGAACTCGGCCTATGTATGATGTATTAAAAAAGAATAAAATCTTACCAGTCTGTATATCGAAATGGTCGACCACCTTTAACGATGTCAATATAGAAGACTGGAAACATATTTTTGAAATGCCTTTTTGTATTACCAAAGATTCAAATTTACAGTGGTTACAATATAGAATTATACACAGAATTCTAGGTACCAATTCGTTCTTATTTAAAATCCATTACACAAATTCGGCCAACTGCTCTTTTTGTCAAAATATGTGCGAAACAATTGAGCATATCATTTGGGAATGTAATCATGTTCAAAGATTAATAACAGAACTATTTGGCCAATTTGAAAGTATCGCAGATCTTATTAACCCGTCTTCTTTTATTTTGGGTCATAAAAATCAAATTGACCCTTTGAACTTAATTTTTCTTTTCATTAAAATGTTCATTTATAATTGTAAAATTAACAAAACCATTCCTACATCAAATACGGCAAAGGCATATTTTGCTCTACACTATAATGTACTAAATGAAATAAATTACTTTAATACTTCAAGTGATAATAACAAATGGGGCATATTTTTACCTCTTTTTTGTTAGAACAAAATTACTGTGCTATTAGGTGACTGTTAATAATAAAGTTGTTGTTTGTAAAATAATATGTTTATACATATATAGGTATTGGTTATCGTGGAGCACTTGGTAGCATTACACATTATAAATGACGTATGTATATACATGCATCTAATGTACTTTTGTACGGTGTGGAGGGGGATGCCCTCGACCCCCACACACCTATTGACGAGGAAAATAAAATATACGGAACAAAAAAAAACACACAAAAAAAAAAAAAAAAAAAAATGGTTACTCTCAGTCTGTTGCAACAACTTTTACCCGTATGTCAACTTTTGTTTTCACTGGCTGTGAACCTGAAAATATGAAAGAAACATGAAAGAAATTCTCCCACCTTTTGAAAATGACTCAAAATAACATAAGCAAAACAGCATATGTGAATAAATGACTTAATAAATTATATAAATATTTAAATATAGGCCCCTATGGCTCTAAAATAAGGCAAAAAAAAGAAGGCAAAGGGTTATAATTTGACTGTTATTTGTGCACTCAATACGGTGCGTATTACCAGGACACTCACTAATTGCTAACTCTGCCAGGAAGGACGTGATACCCGTTGCTGTCCCACAAATAGTATGCTTCTTTAATACGAGCCCTCATCGCAAACACGACAGGCTGCATCTCTGATTCCTGCAGACTGCAGTTGCGTTCCCCACCCAGTTTGACATCATACGTAGGGGATAGTTTTCAGAGCAAGCGTCCACCTCTCAACTTTAAACGCATTATGCACTGATGGCAAAGTTGGTTAAAGACTCACTTGATAATGAATCCACTGGTTGTTTTACTTTTAAATTTGTTTCGTTGTTGAATATTCACATTACACACATACTGCAAACAGTTGAAAAGTAATCGTTATGTCGACTGCAGTCTTCTTCTTGTGTGTGTGAGTTAATAGATAAACGGACGTAAATGTATTTATATCATGTTCAATGTTCCAATAAGTAGAAATGTCTCGCTTCAATTTTTTGTTCATTGGTTAAATGCGTTTTAAAATGTTAAATTCTTGGTGATTTTATCAATAACTATTTTTATGCGTAACTATGCATCGACGCTAGTAGACGCCATCAGGCTGTCTCATTTAAGTATTGTGTTGTACTGTAAATTACTAAATGTTTGCGATTTAATTTGTTTATTTTATTTCATTAAATATGAACACAATATTTGCAAAACGTGGCATAATAAATAGAATATATGGTAGGTGACTTTTTATATCATGTGATATAAGACTCGTCCGATATAGCGTAGGAAAAGGCCCGATAAGCCTCGCCTTTTTCCTACTACATATCGGACTCGTCTAATATCACTTGATATCAAAAGTCACCAACCATATATTCTCTATATGTGAGTTTACTATGATTTATTCAAACTCTCAGGTCATTATACAAGGTGTGTATTTTGTCCAAAAAGAACATAGTCAAATAAAAAACATTAAATCTGAACTGTTACAACAAGAACTGTCTTTAAAAAAGACAATCGGCGTTGAAATTAATATTGAGATGTCATTTAAAGATTACCTAAACAGACGGCCAAGATGATCGGATACGTGACTTCTCAGATTCCAGATTTGTTGGTCCCCACCAATATTAGGGGACTTATTGGACCCCAGATTTTTCGGACACTATAAGAAAACTTCTCGGACCCAAAAGTTAATTTGAGATAAATGTATAAATTTAAAAATTTAATAGAGGTATAATTAGTATCTATGCCGTGAATAAACCAATCATACAACTCCATGTTTCCACCAGTGATATATGAATAACCAAAATAATTTTGGTTTACATAATTGTTATCTGCATTTGTCAAGCCAATTTAACAAAATAACAATGTACGAAAATAATTTCGGGAATGAATTAAAATTATTATGTATCAGACGAGTCTATATAGTTATTTATAGTACCGGTAATATACCATTCATGTTAGTTATCTAATATAATAACGATTTGAAGTCAAATAAGCATGTACACTGTGTATCCCAATCAAAAGCAATAGGGAACATTCAGCGATTTTTGAAATGTTAAGACTTTATTTTTTGATAACGCAAACATAAAAATTCATCAGACTATGACGATTTTAAATTATATCAGTAGAAATATGATATATCAAGGGTTCCTGTGTATAATTAGTATTGCAAATTGTGTATTCATGCTACGCGAATAACAATTCGACATATTCCGAATGTTCTTTCATAACATTTTATCTATAGAAATTGTAGCATCTGTTTACAGATTAAATGACATCTATTGGAGAAGTTGATAGAAAGATGCAATTATAAATAATCGTTAATAAATCGTAACCACAATATTAAATCAAATTAACAGTAAGTTTATAATATAAATTCCACATTTATAGAAATTTTTAGGCTTATGATTCTCTGAACGCTATTATTGATGCATGTACGAGTATATTAAAACAGCTATACAGCCGTTGCTAGCTACGCGCGATAATTTTAGAATGCCACTACTTTTTTGTGGAATGCGATGAACTCGCTAGAATCAATGGGCTACATGGAACGGCAACTCTGTGACTGAGATTTATGCATGGGAACATTGCACAATTGCTATATATAGAGCGTAACGCTTATATAAATGTAGGCTAAACAAAATAGTTATTTCGTTACGTGAATGAATATATCATTCTGTTTATGGCATACAATTAGAAAATGCGTTCATAATTAGCCTCAGTTCTATAGTATACGCGAGGGTATGTTTATGACTTCATTTTAACCGCTTATGTAAACAATTATGTAAATTTTTATTCCCCAAAAGTATGCAACAGTTATTGGTATACGTTAAACCATTGTTTCCAGTTTGCATTCCATAGAATTTGAAAATTTGCCCAATTCTATTGGCATTCAATTTTCCCGCTGCATAATTATCGCAAGAAAATCTGGATCTAAAGTGATCTTAGACAGCTACGCCGAAAAATACACATGTCTATGGTTTGCTATTAAAGGGACTTGTTCACAGATGTTCGTGTTTTATTTCTTGGAAAATCTTCATTATTTTAACTGAAAAACGTAAACCATCTAGACTACCAAAACAAATTAAAAGAGAAGTTATTTAAAACTGTTGCCTCCGCCGGTACTAGAACCAGGTACCGTCGGGACCAAAACAGACTGGCGCCTCAACTACGGCCATCCGGACTTACAAACAAAACAGTGATTTTCAGGGTATGTAAGTGATACAGAGCTCTCCAAAATACGATGGAAACGCTTTATAATTGTATCTATTTTAAATGATGATTTTTCATGAACGACACAATA
Organism: Congeria kusceri; assembly: GCA_027627225.1. Taxonomy (NCBI): domain Eukaryota; kingdom Metazoa; phylum Mollusca; class Bivalvia; order Myida; family Dreissenidae; genus Congeria; species Congeria kusceri. The sequence continues at coordinate 29,791,487 of CM051030.1, read as the reverse complement.
CGTCCAATATAGTTCGTCCTATTTCTGCCATGTCTTAAAATATCTGAAAACAATGTGCAACCATAGGATGCACACATTGTTAAAGGAGTCTCACCTCATCTTACTGTCGGACACATTGTATTTCATATTTCTTCAGTCTCAGAACCACGAGTACAATGACGAAAATTTGAAACAATCGCTCCAATGCTCGCACTGACAAATTAACCGTGGAATGCTTGTAGTAAAAGTGACTATAGTCTAGTTTGCCTTATGCTCAACACAAATAAAATCGGTAGTTTGTGAAATGACACAACTTGATTTTTAATACAAGGTCAATTAATTATAAAGTCTGCATATCGCCGCAATGTTCAGAGCATTTTGTTTCAATAATTGTTATTCACTTGCAGGCTTAGTAATAATACGTGTCAGTAGTTGTGGTTCAATGCACCGTTTGCACATAAATAACTGTTAATTACATATAAACCTTTTATACTAGTACGTGATAGTGTCTATGTATCCTGAAGACACAACTGCATTCTGGGAGAACATGTACGCCTGGTATTCAGTGCCAGACATCAGACTCACCATGGTTGTGTTCATATTGTGTACTAAAGTTTCAATAATTGTGGATACCATCCAAGGATTAGACTGTATTTGATACATTATATGAAACGTTTGCGGCAGACAATTGTCAAAGCCAGGTATCCACGACAGCTGATTTCAGATGTTGTTATGGGGTATCCAATACACGAAACATTGTTGGCAGGTTTTAAGAAGGTCTCTTAAGAAACACATCCGTTGCATAAATTTCAAGAAAAACAATTATGCACCCTTAATCGTCACCATAGTTTTAAAATATAATAACGCCGAAGTTTAACTGACAGCTGTATTTTACGTATAGTTTCGTTATGTTACATTTTGATTTGAGGCTAATGAGCCCGTTCTAAACAGGCCTGACCTCCAATCTACGCAAAAAGAGTTAAAACTCTTTTTTTAGTTTTCTTGTCTTTACATCATCATCATCATCATCAGCAGCAGCAGCAGCAGCACCATTATCATCATCATCATCATCATTATCTTCCTCTTCTTTTTTTTCATCATCATTATCATTAGCAGCAGCAGAATCAGCATCAGTATCATTATCATAATCATTATCGACATCAACATCATCATCACCATCGTCAGAATCACCATCGTCATCATCGTCATCATCATCGTCGTCAAAATTATTCATTATTGTGATCGTCCTCATCACCAAAATTATCATTATCTTCATCATCATCATCATGCTCATCCTTGCCGAATTCATGAGGATTACGATCAAGATCCTCAAAAAAGACATTAACACCATTGTTATCAATAACAACAATATCATCATCTTCAAAACAACCTTTAAAATTCTTTAAAAAGAATCATTAATATTATCAAGTTGATTTACAAGATGATGACCGTTGTCTCAAACAGTGTAGTGATAATTTGCATTATACATTTAAACTATCATTTAACACATGGTACAGCAGGTTTATATGATATATGTTACCTGTTTGATGATAATGTGGACTTTTTTAACATGAATGTAATAAATAAAAACTTGAATCTTAAAATTGATTTCCTCTTATATATTGGTATTAAAAAAGCTATCTTTGCGATGTTTAAGAAACTTGGTGTTGAAGAAAACTACAAACAGTATGCTTCCATACAAAGACCTTTCATACCTCCTGCAATCAATACAATTATCATGCCTGAATCTGGAGCAAAAAGAATGTATAACATTTTAAATAATACTGAAAGTAATTTACCAATTAAAAAAAAAATGGACAGGCAAATTAAATCTTGCAACCACTGAACATGAATGGAATATTTTATTTCTTATTCCGTTTTCAATTAGTAAAGATGTTAAAATACAATGCTTTCAGTACATAATAATACACAGAATAATTGCAACAAATCGTTTACTGTTTAAAGTGAAATTGACAGATTTTTCCAACTGAAAATGTTTCAATAATGATGAAAAAACAATTGAACACATTTTCTGCGAATGTCCCATTTCTAAAACTGTTATTGAAAACCTTTTTTTTAAACTGCTGTTTTGTAACATGACAAATTGTATTCTTGGCTATACAGAAACGAACAGTGAAGATGTCAACAAAGCTTTTATGTATGTACAGTTGTATCTGTATAAATGCAAAATGTCTTCAATACAGCCAACTGTTGAAAATGGAAGAAATTTTATATAATCAAAATATGAAAATTTAAAGGGTAGAGCAATCTATCAAAATAAAATTGAAATTGAAAGCTTTGAACTTGCATGAAAAGATGTTTTAGCACATACTATGCTCTCAACAGAAACCATTAGCTAGTTTCTGAATCACTTGAATGTATTAAGTACTCGCCAACTAAGTAGTTTATGTGTGTTTGTTTCCTTATTCTTCTATGTCGATTGTATATACATAACTTTCAACATAGTTGTATTTGACTTCTTTAAATAATACTCACGAAACCAATTACATATTACTTTAACTATAGAGTCCTCCACACACATTAGATCTACCTATGCATGTTAAAGTGACCTCTACAAAATACAAATCTACCTATCATATGTATGTTATATATCCAGTGTTCATCAAATACAAAACAAGACGTGTTGATGTTTACTTCTTTATGTTTATGCTTTCTACATTCTTTCTTCATGTGTATTTATATATTTATATATTTTTGTGTAATTTTCTTGTTACATATATTGTCGCCTTGAATGACTAATGTTTTGAATTGAATTTAATTATGTATGATCTGTAATGTTGTGGTTGAAGAAGTTGTATTGTACAAATATCGATTGAAATAAAATGTGTGCGACAAAAAAAAATAGAGATTAAAAAAATAAAAACAAGGCCAATATGAATTCAACTAATTAATGACAGTTTTATTAAATTTATACGATTATGCCGCATATTTCGGTTTCAATAGTTTGGAAACGATTGTTTCGATATAAATAGAAATATTATGCGGCATCTTTCCGTATGAACAGTAAAAGTAAGATCTATCATAACTATTGTTTCGGTATAAAGAGAATGTAACAATGCCAACATAAATTATTAACCTTGTTTTATTCTTTTTACTATGTATTGTGTAATATTACAACCAAACAGTACATAAAATAATTGCTAAAACAATTATCAAGTAAGTCGCAAAAGGTTTAACACCACCAATCGATATGCTCTGTAATTCGACCGAACTGTCAGTATTCACCAACACATTGTTTAACCATTCTTAGACTTGATAATAAAGAATTGACTCTGACTCCCGAAAATAAACTTAACTTTTCAAGAATGTTTTAAAGTCCGATACGCTTATCACGAATCAATGCGCTCCGTAACGATAGGATACGATTGTGGTCGCGATGTTTTTCACGTTTATGATCGATGGAGATCACGATTTGAGCTACGACTAGACCCGAATGATATAAATACAGCCTGACTGACAATTGACTTCATTTTTTCTTGAGATCACAACACATGTTAACATCTTACATCTTTTTTTCTTGTCAACGTTCGATCCCAATCACCACGATTTTGATGCACGATTAGATATCATTTGTCGCACTTTGTTACGATGCAATAAGACCTGATACGATGATCCGGGTGGACAATTGATTGCAGTTTATCGTGTTAATCGTAGATAATTTTTGAACCGTTAAAAAGTGTTCTACGAATAACACGATTGCCATGACTGACCTCAAGATCTGATAAGATCTAATAGGATCACCACTCTCGACTATTGGTCCATGATGAGGACCACGATTTCAATCGTGTCGCGAATCGTGATAGTGGGAACCTAGCATAAAGAATATTCTTAAAAAGTCCAAGTATGCTGCACCGTATCTTAAGACATTCTTAAAAAGTTGAAGGCGACGTCTTGATTTGAAATGAAAAGAATAATTTACTAAGAAAACTTTCAAATTCCTTACGTATAGCCTTCCACCAGCCTCTTTTCAGCTGAATCCTCTTTTGTCAGTGTGAAGATGCTGTCGGCGAGTTGACGAAGCAAACGCTCAGCTAACTCATCGATTTCCTTCCTTTTCTGAGGTGCATTCCCTTTATTAAATCTGTGTTTTCCTGGTCGATGTCGTCAGGATTTGATGATTCGTCACATGGTCGACTCGGTCCAATACATAAAACAGTACGAATGTTGCCCATACTCACTTTATTTTGTGAGAGTGCTCCATATATAAACTTTTAGTAAAAAATACAAAAAAACACAGTTAGTTATGCCTAGCGTTTTCAAAATGGCGTCAAACAAACTTGCCATCTCGTTAAGGCCGAGCTAATCCCGAATTCTGATTGACTGAATCTCGTATTGGCTGGGGTTTCCATATTGGGCGCGTTTTGTACGTATAGGCCGAGTTTTTTAATTTATTGGTGAGGTTTACATTGTATCAAGCGAACAAACTGACCAGATTCTCGTTTAATATTATAAAGTCAATTAATAAGCAGTTAGTCAGGGGAAACATCAACAACTAATATTTGACTTGTGTTTATTCATACACCCGTTCATTAAAAAGCGAGAAAAAATTAGCATAATTTTGGTTAGTGAATACAAAGTACAAGGTGTTGATGTCCAATCTTAATAGTAAAACAAACATCATCTGTGATTAATACACACGCACTCGAATTGAAGTAAAACATAACAATCATTGTACATTGTGAAATTTTTAACCTGACACTCATTAATCTTCGTGACAAACCGTAAGTGTGTTTTGGTTGTTTGCGTTGTTTTGGACGTGTTTCTGTTATTATAATTTATGTTGATATAGATTTAAATACGGGATAGCGAAATAGGGAATATTAGGTTAGTGTCTTTGTGTACTTGAATTTATCCGACGAGTTGAAGAAAGGTTTACACGGCGTCACTAACCTAATATATTCTATTTATCCTACAATATTGTTGTTTAATTACTTATTCAAATTTGATCAACATGTCAAATGCTACACACTACAGTTGATAAACGGTTTTATTCGAATGCAATTCCTTGTTTCGACCAAACGGTTCAACAATAGACCAAAATGGCTGGCAATTTTAACTTTCCAAAAGTGTATGCAGGATTTATCTTCACCGAGATATTTATTATATACCATTGCTATTATCTTTCAAAACATACACATAACTCATGTGGCTCAATTTTTCCAGAATGACATAGCATGAAATTAAAAATGAAATACACCGCTACTCACCCGAGATTTTCATTGATAAAAACGTCGTGTAGACTAGTTTTACAGAGGTTCTAGCTGTCATAATGAAGTGTGAATCCGCACATGGCATAATCGATAAAGGTGCAATCAAGATCAACATTCTATTGCTTTTAAAACAGTTGGTGTAAGCGGGTAATTCTTTGTGGGTAGACTTTCTTTGATCAATCAACAAAGAAACGGTGTATTCATCAAAGAAATAACCCGTTATGTAAATTTCCGTTCAAAAGTAAACTAATCGAATTACTAGAACCAAATCCTTATGTTGGCAACTCCGATACCTGGCTGGATAGTTGTGGGTGGAAAACAAAGTACACTCGACTTATAGAAAATTGAAATGGGATTAATCTCAACGGTTCCATTCGAGCAATATATTCCATGGATACACTTTTTGATATAAATTGTATTATCATAATCCATCCATAAACACAGAAACACTAAATATTGTATTCTGATTGCTCTTTTAAAATTCCAGCAGTGTGTAAACTTACAACTCAAATGAATGACGTAAAACAAGTGATTGCGCCGTTACGCGCGCGCGTGAGTTTTGGCGAGTTTTTTAAAACCAAAACTACCTGTATTGGCACAATAGCTAACGGTTATTGATTCTTTTCCTGTACACATTTGTTACTGTAATTTATTGTAATGTAGTATTTATTGTAAGATATATAATAACATGTAATTATTGAATGTTTAGTGTCTTATTTCCACCAATAGATGAACTGTTAAATATCGCCCCATTTCGTAACCTTTAAAATTACTTGTTTATGACGACACTCACATTCCTAGAAAAAGTAATCCGTCAAAAGTATAATCATGAGGGTGTCAGTTAAACCTTGCCTGTCGGATTATTCAAAAGTTTATCTGACAGGTAGCGTTTCCTTCTATAAAATCATTTAGTGGTAGGATAAAGTGGTATATCATGGTATTGTGGTATACATGCTAGCGCCGCACGCCATCGAACAGAGTTTAATTCCGTCTGACAGCAACCTTTTTGTAAAATGTTAAGTTATTCTTTAATATGTAGATCATGAGATATTAAATAAAAATATAGAATATGTAATTGTGTTACTACCATTTTTTTATTGTACATTTACCAAGGTTTTAATTACAATCGCACATTCAATGGATAAATCGTGGAAAAACGTGGGTACGTTTCCGCAGCATACTTTGCAAAATAAAATGTCGACGCCGAGACTCGAACTCCAAACTTCGCATCGCCAGCGCGGCATCTGTTCCACTACACCATTGGCGCTTTACGATATTGTAACCAAGTACGATATCAATTTACATTGTATTATTGCCTATTCTAAGCTCGATACTTATCGTGGTACTTAGATTCCAGATTCCATACGGAATATTCATGAGTGTGAGGTTAATAATTTCGCACTATATTTTAATGAATAATACATTAAGTGTTTTTGTGTTTGTGCGCGTGTGTGTGCGCGGGCGTTCGCGTGCGTGTATACGTGCGTGTGTGTGTGCGTGTTCGCGCGCGCGCGTGCATGCGTGCGTGCGTGCGCGCGTGTGTGTGTGTGTGTGTGTGTGTGTGTGTGTGTGTGTGTGTGTGTGTGTGTGTGTGTGTGCGTGTGTGTGTGTGTGTGCTCTTGTATGCACGGTAAAATGAGGACATCCATCAGGATACACAGCAACGAATGAGGACTCGTTGACCAAGTGAGGACGTCCTCACTTGTCAACAGAGTAAATATGCTTCAAAATAATTATTTTTTCACAAAACATGTAAAAAACTTGTCAAATCGAAGAGTCCCACTTGTCGTCCGATTCCTAGCATTTTTCGGCGTGTGTATCATCATTTTACATTTCGACCATTTTTCGCAGATTCGATTTTATACACACGATGACATTGCGCATGCGCACTCCTGTTACGTCATCTAGTTACGTCATCGTTTCGTTCAGTTTGGGAGCCGGTCGCCATTGTTAGAGTCGAAAGTGGGAATAAACTACAAATTTACAAATAACATGGTAAGATTTTTGAAATTGACAATTATAATTATGGTGTTAAATATAGCGGTATAATTTTGTGAGTTCTTTCGCTTATGCATTGAAGTCTTTCTCCAAAATACGGGGCATAAACCCGGACAGTACTTAAATCTGGACACCTGACAAGTACTGTGTTTGCATGGTCAAAACCAATTATAAAATGAGATGATATTGATAAAATAATTATAGGAGCTATTTATTTTATGGGCAAAAACGTATTTGATGGATGTGTATAGTAATACATATACGGTACATGACCGGATTTAGGGAATAAAAAATGTAGATCGGATAAAATAAAAGTTACTTTCGGGAAATTTATTTTTATTTCATTCTTTTCTAAAGATTTAATACAATTAGCCGATCGCTGAAACAAAATTGTAAATGGTTTTAAGTCTATAAAACCTTCAGCCGCTAATAATAGCCCATGTTCTTGCAACAGATCTAAAAATAGATACAGGTAAACACATTACTCATCAAGACATCAGTGTTGCGATGTCAATATTCCAACATGGCGGACAATATGAAAATGGCATTACAAATTTCAGTGATTATTGCAAATAACAATAAAAATAATGAAGAACATCGTATGATATTTATGGATTTATCACATGTGTGTACTCAACAACCGTGGCAAATGTTGTTTTTTTATGTATAAACAATGAGTGTAAATAGCACAAGTGAAAGTGTATCTCGGAATAAAAAGTCTTCAAGTTCAAGTCAACTTGACAAGAAAGAACAACTCCCAGATTCTTGGTCAAAATTGGCAAGTAACAAACATGGTTTTGATTTATATGTCAGTGGATTGGTATATGATCAGCTTTATTGCATATTCTGCATATTGTGTTTGTTTCAGCATATTCTGCATATTGTGTTTGTTTCAACAAACTGACTAATGGAATGGTGATTATATGACAAATTATATAAAAAGTAAGCATATTTCATTTAACCCCAGTTCATATCAGACATTATAAGCCAATTGGTTAGTATTATACATTTTTTGTAAAGGTTTACACATAAGGGATGTCAAAAATCAAGGCACCCTCCAAATACTTAAGTTTTTAATTGATTAAAAATGCATTACAATTCAAAAGATTGTTTGAAATAACAATGCTGTTAACAGTATAAATAAAAGGAGTGTTAAAATTATTAGTGTTTATCGGAGCTCTCCTTGAATATCACACTTGATGTTATCGGAAGTTTTGGGTAGGTTTACCAGTAATCAATCTGTGTAATTATTATGTTTGAATGAACTTAAGGTAGTGTATCCGTAATAAACTCCCGATGTCGACTGATGTCGGCATTGATCGTACATATGGTGGTTCAAAGCAACATGGAGCCATAACACGTGTTCCATATTTTTAGAGTTATTGTCCGTTGTTAATTTGTATATATGAATTTAGTCCGGAGAACAACTCGATATCTAAAAGAGCTATCAACTTTAAATTTAATTGGTAGATAGATCTCATTGAGGGGAAGTGAAGTAAACAAGTGCAGTAACTCTCGCTTCAATTTTTATAAAGTCATTGCCCTTTGTTAATTTATATATTTGAATTTTGTCTGGATAATATATATAAAAACTATCAGATGTATATGTTATAATTAAACGAATATCAAACCAAACCAGCAAAGTCCCCTGACTAAGCGGCATTCGGGGGATATTTCAGACAAGACAATGACAGTTCTAGTTTATTCTGATTGATGATTTTTAATAAACAAAATATTTTTTCCAGGCAGGTCATGAGTGTTATTTCGCGTGTTCTTATATAAATTTAATGTATACATTCCTTTTTATGCCCGCACTTTCAGAGGGGGAGGGCATTTATATTTGCCCTTGTCCATCCGTCAGATTTTTGTGTCGTGCATAACTCAAAAAGTATTAGTTATTACTGCAAGAGATATGAAACCTTACACACATATTAACCAGCATGTGCAATTGCGCACCTCCATATTTTGGTTTGGATGTTTTTGACATACCTGGATTTATGGATTTTTTTTGGCAAAAGAAATGTCTATTTTAACTTGTATCGCACTTAACTCAAATAGTTTTGCTGCTATAGCAATGAAACTTTACAAACATATTAACTTTTTTCGATATTATGGGAGTTTTCAGACAAAAGTGGAATGTGGGGGCATCCGTGTCTTATGGACATATGTCTATTAGAATCTGTGACATATTTATTTGATAATTGTCATTTTGCTATGTAAACAAGTCTCTGTAAACAATGTGGAATGCTTAATAAAATTGTTTTCTTATGTTTACAAGGTCATTGGCTTCCAAGGAATTAATATGGCAGTGACTCAATGTGTAGTGTTGGCTAAGGGATTGAAATTGTCTTAAGGGTGGGTCTCAGCAAAGTTTTTGTCTGTCATATGTGCCAGTTATTCACAGAAATTAAGCAGGATGGTGCACAAACAATTAGACATTAAATCTACATGCAAAATGCTGTATATATATCACTGTATTTTTGCACGTCCCCATTTGAAGGTTACACTGTCCTCAGTGTGCGTTTACACTGTCCTCACTTGGTCTCGGTTAGATTAGATATTACTTTTTTTTACACAGGTCTTGATGACTGCAGTGTCGATGACTGTGATGTTGAACCAGATGGCCTAGAACCTGAACTGATACATATGGTGGTTCAAAGCAAATTGGAGCAAGGTATTCTTTGGTGTGAAACCTGTTGAAAAAAAGGTTTACCTATATCTCCGGCTAGTTCAGTTAATTAAGAGTCGGTCTATAAACCTAGCATTCACAAGTTGGATCCAAATAAAGAAGGACTTCATATTTCTACCTACAACAATGATTGTAACCAAGAAAAGCCGCAGTAAAATTATTCATTAATATTATTAATTTTATTTGCCTTTGGACTTCAAACACCATTTTTCTGAGCGCTGGCTACTGTTACACATAGGAATGATTACTTGAAACCAAAAGTACTGGTGGGTTGCTTAGTTTTTTTGCCCTAAATTAACTTTAGGGTCATTGGAAGAATGGAATTTTAATTCTGTTTTAATTCTGAAAATAATTATGCACATAAATGTAAATAATGTCATTGTGTTTTTGCATGTCCCCCTTTGAAGGTTACACTGTCCTCAGTATTAGTTTACACTGTCCTCGTTTGGTGTCAGTAAGATTGGATATTACTTTTTTATTTACAGAGTACTGATGACCACATTGACAATGACTGTGATGTTGCACCAGATGAGCAAGAACCTGAACTAGAATATAATGGAGGTCCAAAGCGACATTGAGCAAGGTATTCTTTGTTGTGTAATCTGTTGAAAACTATTTTCATAGGATTCATCCGGATAATACAGTAAGAAGTATGCCAGTTTGTCAGTATAGCAGTCACAAGTTGGATCCACACTGGGGTAGCCTTAAGGGGTCTTTGAGCTTATCTGCGTATTTTGTATTCATCGTTCATCTGCACATCAAGCTTTTGCACAGTAGAGGCAACTCTTTTTGTCTACTAACACAATACTGAGACTTATGATTCGAAGCATAAATGAAGTTTTCTAGCCCTCATATTTTCAATATTCATTTTCTTTTAGGTCATAAAAATCCATTATAAAATGTGAGTGCCAGTAAGGTACAGCATTTTCACGAAGTGGAATAAGTTTCTAATCATGTATGTTTTATTTTAAGTCTCCAGTGACAGAAGACCATGGACTGAAGGGGAAAAGACTATTGTGTTGTTTTCGATACCTACTTCTACCGAACTTTCTGGAAAACACCAGTGTGCAGAGCTTTTACGTCAACATGTAGAGTTACAATAGAGATCATGGACGATGATTAAACAGTTTATACAAAACCGTATTATGGCTGAAAAAACAAAACAAAAACAAAATATGTTGTTGCCTTATGTCAGTGTCATCAAACACTCGTCGCTGTACTGAATGCTGTACTAAAGTGCTACATATCACTGCTTCTTTTCAATGATGAGGCTTGGATGACTGCTGTAGTGAATATATAATTTAAAATTATTTCCTGGACTTTGCTGAAATTATGTGAATTGAATATATTGTACAAATACTACTGGCCCGATTAAAAAGAAACTATGAGAAGCTTCATTAGCAAGTGTGTGCACAAAAAAATATGTTCCGTTTCTGATCAGTGCCTTCTTGGAGTACTTTGTGTTTGACGACTGTTCAATTTAATTGCTGTTTTTTGCCCAGTTGGTTTTTAGCAACTACAGTGTACTGTTATCATCATTTTGTATAGAATATAGTGACCTGTTCAAATGGAATCAAATATCTTAGATGAACTTGGTCTAATTGCTTTTTTGAATTAAAAATCTCTTGTCTTGAGGTTCTAACTTCTTGGACTAGTTTTCAAATTTTCAAACGTATTGCGCGAAATTTGTGTTCCTCGAATTCAAGTGATTCCACAGTAATTAAATAAATATTTCATAAAAAAACTCACACAGTTTTAGTTGAATATATATTGATCTTTCGGCTATTCTGCCTTTTTCAAGATAATCAACAAAATGTAGCAAAGCAAAATGGTTGGAATTATAGATGTAGAGAATGCTAAACGATGTCATACATTTAAATGTTATGCTTTCGGATTTGATACAATACAATTATTTCCGATAGAAACATTTATAAAAAAGCAAAAATAGCAAGTTATGAAGATATTCTGGAGACCATTGTTTCTTTAATCTCTATGTTAATTTTGTCAGAAAATGTGTTTCTCTACATGATAATAAGCTTTATTACGTGACTATGTTGTTTGTGTACTGCTAATGTGCCACTGACCAATAGACTATCAGAACTGTTTGTATAAACTCCATACCAACTAAAATATTTGCCAGGACATGACTCAGTCTGTTTATCTTGCATTTTGTGTCACTTTCTTTGCTGTGAGCAATCCACTGCTAGTGACCAAACTTGACAGTTGTCACACTTATACATTATTAGACTACCACTAATTATTGAATTACAAACTGATTTTATTTGACAATGATTGCATTCTACTGATTAATATATACAATTAATAATATATCCGGAAATTATCATGAATAAATACACTAACAAATATGTACGAGTTGTTACAGATTTATTTCAGATTGTACATTAATTGATAGAAATGTATAACAATCTTGTACAGTTGTGTGACATCAACGCGTGCGCATAAAACGATGCAGCCTGTTTAGTTTATAAATGAAGGTCAATCACTGAATGCCAGGTATTCCCAATTCTATCTATTACATTTAATCATAATGATTGTAAAGCTGTTAATAGGGTTAAGATTTAATGGATTGCATGTCTTAAGTAGGTTTAAGGGGTACATCAAATATAGACACGTATTCAAAAATAATGGTTTGTGTATCGTTAAGAAAAAATAAACACAAGGTACGTTTTTCGACACACGGCTGCAGTCGGACTTGAACTCACACCTACAATGTACGCAACAACAATACCGTTGACAGAAGTGGAATTTCTTCTGCATTTATATTTCATTCATAACGATTTTACTACTGCAAATGATTTTCCGTGCCCACGAAGTGTCCCACGGACAATTCTTTATAATTATTAAAAAAATATTTGGTGTTTATAAAATCGTAACCTATGTGATCAGCAATCATTTTATAAATACTTCCCATGCTTTAGTAATATTTGACCAATCATCAGAAACCTATTCTCATTGGTCAGCTATCGCGTGCGCGTGTAATAGCTATCGGGTAAGCAAGTAATCACTCTCGCGTGCACACGTAATAGCTATCGCGTGCGCACGTAATAGCTATCTCGTTCGCACATAATAGCTATCGCGTGCGCTCCTAACTCTATCGCGAACATACGAAATACTATCGCCTGCGCACGTAATATCTATCGCGTGCGCACGTTATAATATCGCGTCCGCACGTAATAACTATCGCCCGCGCACGTAATAACTATCGCGGGCTCACGTAATAACTATCGCTAATGAAATAGTTCCTATGTCCCCGAACCATTAAACCCCAGTGACAGCAGATCGGCCTTCGCGCGGCGCACTCACGGCGTCCAAGATATATGCAGAACGCTGAGGTGCGTGCTGTGCTGTCGTCAGCAACTTTGGGCGCTGTGACAAAGCCTAGAACCCCATGTCGCCGCGATTATTTTGACCATATTCAATAACATCGACGTTGCTCGGCGTCTGGACGACGCGCTGGAGAGAGCGCGGTGGGAACGCCATAGCAACGCTTTGGCGTCTTCTTAATGTCTGCAAGCGCTGTGAATAGACTAGTCTTGTTCAAAGTTTATGTATTCACCAAATGTTCAAAATTCATATATTCAACAATGAAACACTCAACTGAATGAAATAATAAGAATTATGTACGGTGTATCGTTAAGACAAAATAAACACGAGTATTTTCGATACACGGCTGCAGTCGACTTGAACTAACACCTACAAAAGCCGTGCACGTCAATGACAATTGTACGCAACTACAGTACCGTTGACAATATTGCAATTTCTTCTTCATTTATATTTCATGCATAACGATTTGACTACTACAATTGATTTTCCTCGGCCACGAAGTGTCACGGGGATAATTCTATAAAATCATTAAAATAAATATTTGGTCTTTATAAAATCGTAACGTATGTGTTAAGCAATCATTTTTAAATACTTCTCATGCTATAGTAATAATTGACCAATAATCAGATACCTATTCTCATTAGTCAGCTATCGCGTGCGCACCTTATAGCTATCGCGTGCGCACGTAATCAATATCATGTGTGCACGTAACAACTATCGCGTGCACACGTAATAGCTCGCGCTTGCGCACGTAATAGCTATCGCGTTCGCACAAAATAGCTATCGCGTGCGCACATAATACTATCGCGTGCATACGTAATACTATGGCCTGCGCACGTAATAGCTATCTTGAGGCACACGTAATAACTATCGCGTGCGCATGTAATAAGTGACACTAATGAAATAGTTATCATGTTCTCGAACCATTAAACCCCAGTTACAGCAAATCGGCCTTCGCGCAACGCACCCACGGCGTCCAAAATATTTGCTGAACTCAGAGGTGCGCGCTGTGCAGTCGCCAGCAACTTTGGGCGCCCCGACAACGCCTAGAACGCCCTGTCGCCGAGATTATTTTTTCTATATTCAAAGACATCGACGTGGCTCGGCGTCTGCACGACGAGCTGGAAAGAGCGCGGTGGGAACGTAGTAGCAACAATACGGCGTTCTTTTAAATTTTACAAGCGCCGTTAAGACGCTGTACGAACGCTGTAGGACTGGAGCCTATATGTATCGTTATGGCGTGTTGTCGTGTTGGCGTCCTTCAAACCCGCTAACAAGCCAGAAAGATGGCATAAAGCAGCCACCATACCAACACACATTATGAAAGATTCAGTGTCTGTTAGAAGCTCATCAGCATCTCAAATGCATATGTTTATTTCCATATTTGACTAAAACATGTTGAAATGGATGTGTCGACTTCGCAAACACTGTCCTCAGTGACATGTCACACTGTCCTCAGTGGTGGGTCACACTGTCCTCAGTGGACGGTCGCAAAAATAATCAACTCCAGTTTTCCTTGTGTCCTGGGTCCGTTTTAACAAACATTTAGAGCCTGAATCCGAGACTTAAATACCAATAACTAAAATTTGAGACTTCTTCAGTTAGAAAATTGTTTCACTAAACAACTTCATGTTAGTGTTGTACACATTATGATGAAAGTGATGTTTTATGATAATGAAATAACGGTCTATACGCTATATTGTTCTGTTTGTGTCTTAAAAGAACAACTCAGAACATTATGCACATGTTGGAGTTGTGAAATAGTTCATGATTTTAAATTATATAGCCTTCAAATGGTACGATGTATGCGGAAAAAGTACGGCGCCTGCGCAATGCGGCGTCAGTGGTATTCGTCACTGCTGTTTATTTAAAAGAACTCCTCGCGGTGGGTAAACCTTTAAGGGGATGTTACAGTGTTCCGTTAGGACCACTCGTTGTTTCGCATTGTCGACCTCTGGATTGCAAGTGCGAAAACGCGAAAGCACGATACGAGGACACGAGATAACGAAGCGATTACGCGAGATCACGATTCAAGATCGCAAAATTAATATGGAGATATTATTAGATTAAAAGATTAATAATAGACTTATAGGTTAATATCGCGATCTCCCATCGTGTTCTCGAATGTTCGACCTTTGTATTTACAGGGGCGAAAACGCGAGATTACCCATTCTCGCATCGTAATCTCGCGTTATCGCTCCGTCGTCTCATGCCATCGAATCGTGCTTTCGCATTTTCGCCATCGTAATCCATAGAGAGAGGGGAGTGGGTGGGTGGGTCGGGGGGCGGGGAAGAGAGGGAGAGAGAGAGATTTTGAGATTTTGACAATGCTAAACAACGAGTGGTCCTAACGTGACACCGTAGGATATTAAGCGTGAGTTCGCACGTTAGCCACTCAAAATAATATTAAATAACGTCATGCAGTTAAAAATAAGTATAAGAAATGGTAATCTAACCACATTTATTAAACTCTAAGGTGCAGAGTCCGGCTTTTCTGACAAATATAATTTGCGGTTTTTCCCATTACCCTTAAATTGACCTCGTACGGGTGCTGAATGGTATTTATGAACGCAAGTTATATTTTAAAAGATAACAAATAGATTTCTTGAAAAGAAATGGATAGATATCGTTCCGGAGCTTCGTTTACATTAATTACTCAAATAAATAACTACAAACTACAGACTAGTGAACGCGTGTTTAACAGACGACATATCTATCTGGTTTAGGGTGCTATTCTCATTCGGACTATATACGAATGAATCAAATGAATATTACATATTGTAATAATGCATGCTGTTCGTTCGTCCTCTGTTGTCGAAAAATATAATTTTCGGCGTTTTAGCAAAGCGAATCAGACGAATATGTCAATGTAGATCCGATAGGTAATTTCACGTTTTTCTCTTGCATGAGTAGAGCTGATTAGGCATTCAGCGTTAGGATTGACTGACAGATATACACGTTAATTCTAAATCATTTACAGCGAAGTGATTTGAAACGTTATTGATACAAATGCAAATAATATGTTATTATATTTAAAAAAAAGAAAATATATTAATTATAATAAGAAACAAAACATTGAGCGTTACAGGCATTTGTTTTAATGAATGTTTGTTCAATTTTCTACTACTTAGCACATGTACAGCTATATAATAACGCCTCATATCATTGCAATAAATATTATTTAATATTTTCTATTACTGAATGTTACGATTAATAGTATCTTGTTGTATATCAATGGTACAGTATCCTTGTAAATTGAGATAATCAAGCATTAATGTTTGCAATGAATTATGATGTATACTGGAATGGTATTATATAGCATAGTTATCCCACTGAGGGGTTTTTGTCTCCGGCCCAGACGTTAGACGAGGCTGCCTTAATAGTTGCTAACGAGTTGCTAACGAGCGGAATTCGTTGTGTCATGCAGTATGCTCTATAATTTTGTGAAATATTGTGTATTGTGTAATTATTGAATATAGTTGAGAATGTTTATGTGATGCATGTGTTGTATGTATGACTCGTACAAACATAAGACGTAATAGTCTGTATCAGTCAGTCGGTCATACCATCGACTATACTATCGGTGGTACCTTGTTGTGTCAGTGTGACAGTATCCTTGTATGTTGAGATCATAGATCATTAATGCTTGCAATTCATTATGGTGTATACTGGAATAATATAGTATGGATATCCCACTTTGTTTTTTTTTCTCCGGTAGAGACGTAAGGCTTGGCTGCCTTGATAGTTGCTTACGAGCGGAACTCGTGGTAGTATACAGTATGCCGTATAATATTGTGAACTGTATTGTATTTTATAATTTTTCTATGATTTTAGTTGAGCATGTTTATGTGATGAATGTGTGCATATTGTATTTTCGGACAGATGTCGTAATACAAGGCATCAGTCAGTCGGTCATACCAGCCGTTATACTATCGGTGGTACCTTGTTGTGTCAGTGTGACAATATCCTTGTATATTAAGATCATAGATCATTAATGCTTGCAATCCACCATGTTGTATACTGGAATAATATAGAATATATTATAGTTATCCCACTTTGGGATTTTTGTCTCCGGAAGAGACTGTAGGCGTGGCTGCCTTGATAGTTTCTTACGAGCGGAACTCGTGGTGGCATACAGTATGCCGTATAATGTTGTGACCTGTATTGTACTATGTATTGTTGAATGATATAGTTTAGCATGTTTATGTGATGCATGAGTGTATATTGTATGGACGGACAGAAGACGTAGTACACGGTATCAGTCAGTCGGTCATACCAACCGCTATACCAGAAAACGTGTTTTTGGTTTGTTGTTTTGTTTCCCTATCGGGAGCGTAGTTGTAAAGGGAATAAAAATGTTCAGTTTGACTTTGATAATTAAGCATGCTCGGAGTGGCATTTTCGGTCATTTATAGACCGACTTATTGAATATCTGTCAATGCAAAATATACCCGTCGTCGTTAATTTAGCAGCAAACATCGCCATCTCTTTCAGTTTACTCAAATATCCCCATGTTCTAAGCATATCTGCACTGTTTCACAGCATTATGTTGGATTTTATCGACAGTGCGCTGAACTGCTCCATTTTAATGAATCAGATTTCAATTTAAACGTTATCCACTCCAAATGCGTTTGTAATGCAAAATGTTCTGTTACCGCTTTTACCGATAGAGGAAAGTTAGGTGAAAGTAATTTATACTTATTTATTATATGTATTCGATATTGGTAATTCACAAGGACTAAATCCAAATACAAATAGCGTCAACAATGATCCTCTGATCATGTTCGGTTCATATACGAACAACTAACAATGCTATAGTTAATATTATTAATATAATAATGGCTTTAAAACTAAATTTGTAATTAAAGAGAAGCAATATAATCCAAAACTTTGTGTTATGTCCCCAGACAGCGGTGTGTAAAGTCCTCACTGTCTGTGTGTAAGTCCTCAGTGGTTGGGCTGTGCCCAGTTCGAATAAAACAAAAGTGCATTTACTTTAATATCCGATATATTCGAGATGTCGCTGTTATCAAATATCAAAGAATAATATTACTAAATAATAACAATAACATAATAAGCAGAGTAAAATAATATATTTTAATAAATACGATATTTTTATAATTTAAATATATTTTGTGTGTGATGTCCTCAGACAATGGTGTGTGAAGTCCCCATTGTTTGTGTGTAAGTTGTCCTCAGTGGTTGGTCTGTCCTCAGTGATAGGTCTGTCCTCAGTGTGAAGTGTATCAAGCAACTGTCCCCATTTGTCTGTAAAATGACATGGTTTATCCTTATATTTTAGACAAGAAATAAATAGCTGTAAAGGATGGAAATGCACTATAGAGCATGTATGTGAAATTAGAAAGTCATACGATGTTTGCATAATGGTGTCCCGAGTCGACTGCAAATTTCAGGTGTCCTCAGTCTACACCGTAGACACGTACGTGTGTGTGTGTGTGTGTGTGTGTGCGTGCGTGCGTGCGTGCGTGCGTGCGTGCGTGCGTGCGTGCGTGCGTGCGTGCGTGCGTGTGTGCGTGCGTGCGTGCGTGCGTGCGTGTGTGCGCGTGCGAGCTTGCGTGCGTGTGTGTGAGAGAATATGTCCGTCAAACACAAAGTGAGAAACCATTGCTCCGTCTTATATCACAATGATAGACAACAAGTATGTTTTATGTTTACATCCCTTCTGAACTTCTTAATGTTAATACATTATCAACAATATCCATCTCATTAGTGGTATTATAACATAAGTTCAAGTTCTTAAAGACATAGCAATGTCGCTTTCCGGCTTCATCGTCATTATTTATTTGTAATTCTACAAAAGCAAAAAATGATTTAGGTGTATACGCATATCATGGAGCAAGACCCATATTTAAAGACGGTGACTATCTGAATGATTGCAACTGGTACATTGAAGCTGGTTCAAGTTTTTTACCGCAAGGTCTTCCACAAAATGTTCGACGCAATTTGCAGAAGTTTTCATGTATTTATTTAATCCATATTTCCTTCTAAGAGTCGTTGTCCACAGTCATTATGGCATTGACTGTCCTTGGCCAAATGACCATTTAAATGCGTTCTAGCAGGAGGGATAAGAACATACAATGCGGATAACGTAGAGTCGACTCCCGTTGCCTAGAACTTGCTTGCCTCGAATTACATAATGGCTCAAAGTTTCTTCGAGGGACCCATATTTTATTGCTTTATTTTCATATACATTTATGTCGTTTGGCTCGAATTCCCAAGGGTCGAATTTTCGGATGGCTTGAAGTATTTGTCACTGCCCCAGTGACCTTTTCACACAGTTTATTGTTTTTTTGTTTGCTAGAACACGCTTCGGTCGCATAGATTCGTTAATACTTGTAGATTAGATTCAATCGATTAGTGTAAAGTGTTGAGAGCACGCAGTAACTGATTTCACAGCATTAACAAACTAAAACTAATAACATTAATAAAATACATAAATACACGATTGATGTGTGTTAATATCCATCGTAAATATCTGAAAAATCTTCAGTTGGAGATTTGAAAATAAGGCAGACGGATTACTACCCGAACATGCATAACTACTCTGTTCAGCTCGATATTTCGATGGCTCGAAGCTCTCTTGCCGGTCCCTGCGACTTCTAACCATCGGGAGTCCACTGTATATAAGTAGAGAACCATATTTAATACCTAGTTAAATTGTTGGGTTCTATGTATAAATGCTTGTGTCATTTCACATACATACCCGAAAACCTCATAGGTAATCGTGGCTTTAGTACACGGAATAGACACACACATACGGATTCTGTATCAAGCTTAAAATGCCTGGTTTATACAAATTGAATGCTATAAACATGTTGTACTAAAAACGCCATAAATAAAATAGAATCGAATACTCAATTCATGTGAATATGCAAGATAGTGGGACTTATTAATATTTTTTGAAAATATCGTGCACCGGCGTGTTTCATCACTCCTATATTGTTATCGGTTTTCATCATCTATTTGTACCACGTACAAGTCTAGCATATCGGGCCCATACTTATTGAATGTGTAACTATTAATAACCGTGTTTAAAACTTCCGCAATGAAGGCGACATAACTTGTTAACTAACAATGCCGTGTCGGTGTATTCAAGTGTTGATTGCTTTAACATGGATATTGCGCGAAACAGGTATTTCATTAATTTTGTTTTGACAAATAATTATCTACGAGAAGTGACAGTTTTATTCAACAACTATTAACATATCACTGATATATAAATAAAGTTGATGAAATCATATACGTACAAGGTCAGTTAACGTGATTTAGACATTATAATAGTTTTTCTAATCAGTTGACGGTTGAATTTGAGTTTGAACACATCGAACACAAATAGCTGCAAAATATTTGGTTGAAATTAAACGTAGTCTATTAGCAGTGCAGTGACTGTTGCATACTATCGTGTTGTGGCTTAAAATCATATTAGGTATCCAATATTGACTGTTCTCTAAATAACTAGGCCGTAACGGCCATCGATATGTTTATAAGATTCTGGATGAGCATTGTTACAAACTGGCAGAAACATTAGCACAATGTTTGAAATGGATCAGTATGCCTATGTTACTATTTATATTACTATTTATTACAATTGTCGTGATATTTTCAGTGATTCAAAATGAATGGGAGGTTGACATATTTTAAGTACCATTAGTTGTCTCGAGTATTTTTTCTGGAAATATTGTGCAACACGCCTGATATCAGATAATGTATAGTTATTCTACTACTACACGTAAATCAATAGAATAACAATCCATTGTATAAACTTGAGCTATATACTATTGATATTTTAGACCATGTTTATCTGATCGCTATGTATAGATCGAAAGTTGATCACTGTAGATCTAACTCAAGGGCCACAGATCTGTTATTTTCAAAAATGTTTGCGTTGCTCTGCCATGTTTCTCAGCCTCGCACGATAAAATTGATCTTTATGCAACACTCACATACTATTCTCTATTTATCGCACTTGTCTTATGAAATCGGTTAGATAACAGCCCGTGGTGTAGTGGTGTATTCAAGATGTAGGCTTTACACAATTGTCATGTAGGAAACAGGGCTATCTTTTTGACACACTATTGCACTTAATGTCAGTTGTGATCACTGTTGTGGCCAATAACAACAATGATAATTTTTGTCATTTTTATGAATATAAGAATTAAAACAGGACTAAAATGTATGAGTTATTGTCATATATTGCTCAAAGTAACGTCACATATTAATGAAAATACGAATTAACTGCAACAACATGATGTTGTGTAAGGCAACTGCATAAACACCTGTCAAAATGTTTTAATATCCATATTACAAGATTTAGCACAGTCTCGACTGATTGCGTTCCAGCTCCACTCTCCATTCGCCAAGGCATTCTAAGCGTAGCGTTTTAAACTTGATTTGTATTCAACTCTAATCGAATATTATCTCTATTTATACAATAGTTCAATAAATAAAATGAAAAATAACATATTCGAATGTATGCTACTGCTATGGCAGAAAGACATTTTAAATATAAATCAGAACGCGAATTTCTGGCAAAGAAAACCCATTTACTAAATTATTGCATTTGTTAACAGCTCGTGTTTGATGCATTGTCAATTTTTTTCCTAGAAAACGCGAGCCACACCGTGTTTAAATCAACGCTATTTGGTCTATCAAATAGCACGCGGTAATGATTCTTTAAATAGTATTGATTTAAATAGTCATGTGAGCGTTAATAGCAGCATACTTCAGAATGTACAAGGATCTATTTATTTATGCGTTTGTTGATACATTCTGCTGTAACTTCTCCATACATGGATTCTCATTTAATAATCTCCTGTACATTTTGTTTTATCGTGACACCGAATTACGTGAAATTTGAATGTTCCTTCAATCTATGACTAGACAGCATATGTTCGTTGTCGAAATCGTGAATGCATTTTTCGCTTCTTACGGGTGACAACAGTCAAGTGAGTTGATTTTTTTTTTGAAGTAACATATTTGTTTTATTTTAAATTTTGAAAGAAGAGAGAATAATCTTCCAACAAAGAACTGATCGCAACATCTGAAATATAGAAATGCGGCGAGCCAGGCTTGGCAATTTTTTGCTATTTTACAATGGGACAGAATGAGAATTAATACATGTACAGTGTAAGAATAACTGTAAACATATCCGGTTTGTAGATAGTCCTGTATTGGTAATCATTGTTATTTGTGTGTTAATACCAGTTTTTTATTTACTATGTTATCATACACATGCACTTGTAGTATTTATTTTTTTTACGAATGGGGGTTTTATTATACACCACTATTTAAACTACAATGTATGGAATTAAGTTTCGTCTTATTTAGGGAAACATGCGATTTTGCTTACAATGCGACTTATACATTGTTTTCCGTGTAATACAAGCATTACGAATATTTCTATCTTACATATGTGTAAGATTACATATTAGCGTTTTCATTGCTACATATTCTTTAACTGACCAATTGCATGACGTTATTTTGGGGAAATGACGTCGTCAACATGAAATGACGTCACGTCAGTACACAATTTTCAGAATTTATCAGCATGTTTTGGTAAAATTAGACAGTTTTTTTTTCGTTTAAAAGAATGTGATAAAACAGATTTGACACTCGTTGTCATTTCATACCATATCTCATTAAACTCGTCCAGGAAATTCGTTAGTAAGCTCGCCATAGGCTCACTTACTAACACAATTCCTGAACTCAATAAAATATGGTATGACATGACAACTCGAGTCAGATCATATATTTACAATATAACCTTTTTTTAAATAATAAATTGTCTATCACGTGCTAGTAAGCGATTGCTTGTGTAATGACTACTTAGTGTTAAACGATGTATGATGTTTATTCTCATGCAACGCTTTTTTCAAACTTTGTCTTAAATGTTTCTCTATCTTGGATCACTGAAACAGAACTTCGTTAGTGACGTGAAGTACTTGCATAAATATCAATACATCATCAATACCACTTTGTAATTTTGATATTCTTTTGATTTAATGTTTTTTGCCCGATCGTATAAGTACGGCATGATACAGGGAGTTTCACAACATTGCTAATATTAAAATGTAATAAAAGGCAATGTGCGCCGGTAGTGTAGCGACTGTTCAAACATCTAGTCGCCGTGTAAACCCTTGAAAGGAGAACTTAACTGAAAATACAGTGCGATTTAAATATTTCAATCTCATAATATATAATTATTGCAATCTACAACAAAATGAGCTGTGGTGTAATCTGAAATAAATAATTATGGGTGGGCAGGATTTAATGATGTATCTTTCTTTATCAAACACAGACTCGAATACACGGCTCATCAAACTTTCCGCAGTGGTTACTTCCCGATTGGTACTCTTTAGTAACCACTGACACCACGAGTTAAAAACGCACAGATTCGGAAGTTTTCAGGGGATATATATATAGATAGATTGGGACCTTGGTCTTTTCAGATTAATTAGTTTATGCATCATTTTTATTTATTCCATATGGCTGAAATGATGCATAAACTAATTTGATCTAAAAAAGACCAAGGTCCCAATATATTGCACCCCTATTGTATAAGGCGAGTTTTCACTCTTCAACGAGTTTAGTGATACAAAATGCAGCCCGGGTGCCAGTCTATGACACACATTCCGTTAATCAATGGAGCGTCACACGTTGTGACCACAGGCACCTATACAATTATACATTCGCACAGTCGACTATAAATATTACAAGTCAACATGAACAACAAAAAGAGATAAAAAGTAATCTTAACAACGCAACGATTTTGCGGTACTACGTGCTTTACTTCGGTTTGTCAACGATGTTAATTCTCGCAATTCTTGCCTATGGTCTCGTGACCTTCATGCCGGCAGGATTATAATGAGCTATGATCAGATCCTGTTCAATCTCTGCACGGAGGTTGACGGCTCATATATCATTGCACGACCCACAAAACCATTGCTGTGAACACTCTAAAAATAACTAAATATCCTACAATTCCGTATTTTTGGATACGATAATAATTTCATTCAAACGGTATTTCACATAAATATCGACACGTATTAACACAAGACCATTATAATTTCCTTTTTTTCTCGAACATATATTTCAAGTAGAAATATGTATTTTTGGAATCATTAAGAAAAAAAATGAAACTAAAACAATATTTTTGCTACACGGTCCAAGTAGGATTCGAAATCACGCTTACAAAGTCGCGCACTTCAATATTTAAAAACTTCCATACGCTACACAACATTAATCAGTGTAGCTCATTCGCGTAACGGTACATCACGTATATTTTATTCATAATATCAATTTTTATACTACTAAGTAAGTAGTACTAATTTCTCCGCGCCTGCGAAAGTGTCATCGATGACGACTGTTATATAATAAAGTTAAATGTATTTGTCAACAGTTGCATGATAGAAACAAAGAAACAAGTGTCTTACAAGTTTCTTACTTACAAGGGGTACACATTACACGTTCGTCTTTGAAAATTATATGGCCGAGTTTTAACGACATATTTTTAATCGAGTCGACGGTGGTTGGTTCGAGCCCCATTTGATATAGTGTTTTAAGCTGTTCGCAGAACAGCAATATTTACCACATTTTGAAGACCGATGATCTCAATCGCAATGTTCTTAACGCATTTAGTCAGTGAGATTCATCTATGCGGAAGAAAGAAGTGCCATTTTGAATATCATGAACGCTTGACTAATGTTCATCATTTTGATAAAGAATGTGATTAGAACATAAAACTCAAAATAGAGGGGTAATTTACGGCTTTTGATGTATGTTCAAATTTTGCGTTAAATCGCGGAAGAAAGTAATGAAATATGCAGCGTTCGAAGTCATTTATAAATGATTTAATTGAGTAACGAGCCGAGTATAATCATGGACATTCTAATCCTAACCTATTCATCTCTCTTATTGTCGAGGCATGTTTAACTTATGAATTGACCATGAATCACATCGAACAAAATGGAATATGCAATTAACGAAGCACAGATAGTCAATTAGATTCTGAACCTACAAAGACTAGTAGCTGTCGGCTACACATCAGTAATTATATCGATAAAAACTTCGTCTGGTAGAAAATCGATATAAGCGTTCCGTGGCCTTTCAAACTCCTCGCAGCGGTTACCTTTTCTAGCGGTTAACAGTTATTTCAGTTATTGAGCCATGCTAAGGACCAATCAAATCTCTGCGCGGAGGTTAATGGCCTATATGGAACATATGTAGCGTTTTGTACTTAACTTCTTAGAGTGTGCATCATTTCTGAAAATGTTTGCACATACATTCGGAAACTGTAGTTTCTTCCCGATAAAAGTGATAGTATTTAAATGTCGATTACAGGATAGGTGTCTTTTTAAGATTGATAACATAACTGTTGTTTCTTCTTTGATCAAGGTAACATTTCAAGACAACGTCTACATGACGATATGTTAAACATTAGAAAACATAATCACACAATATTTTTGCAAAATAATACGGTGTTAAGTTTATATACAATCTTTGCATTTGTGTAATTTTAATATTGAGGTTTCTAATAGTCAGCTTGGTCTTGTTTAAGGTTAATTATATATTTGTCAAAAGTTTTTTCTCTTCGACATATGAAGAAGTCCTCTATCCCTTTTCTCCCTTAGCGTGTGCCCAGTAATTTAACTGATAACGATCAATTTCAAACTGTTGGCGGAAGCCAACTGTCTTTTGAACGGTTATTTCCAAAACAGGCATCGCGGAAAACTACTTATTTTTTTGCAAGCTACGAGTCAATAAATCGAAACCTGAAAGGGCCCTTCTTCACACCAGCAAAAATTCACGAATGTTTTCTTACCTTTTATATTTTAAAGAATATGTATGCAATGTTCATTATAATATGCATATCATATTATTTATTACAACTACATTTTCTAAAAAGAATCAATTTATTAAAAATTTTACGTCAAATAATGACACTCCTATTTTTGCTATTTACTTGAATGTAGCCGAAATATTCACCTGGGTGTCCTGGAATAAGACCACTAAATTAATGCGCTTGATCGGTTATTTTTGACACGTTGTGAAAGAGTTATTTCTTGTTACCGATTCTTATTCCGCATATCTTCACATCAAATTAATGCAATGCACTAGTTTTAAGCTGTAGTATGAAACAATCGAGATCACTGATCGTATGATCCACTTTTAACTCAGTAGGCTAGGAATCACTAACAATCAGTGCTCATAACGACCACGCTTCATTGTTTATTCTACATGGCTCGTTGCATATTGACTTGTTAACTAGCATGAATATAATTTCTTTTGTGTTATATAATAATTAAGCTTGAACAATATTTGTTCGTTACTTACAAATTAAATTTTATTATGATGTCGTATACTATTGAATAAGAAGCCATATTATCAAGTTTAAAGGTTAGAAATTAAACATCATTAAAACAAATGTTTCCTTTTTAGTATCAATGCAGTCATAAATCACGTGCTTTTTGTTTCTTTTCTTGCTAAGAGTCTTTCTACGCTGTCCGTGTTCTGATTCTCTATGCATGTATAGTCGGCGAATGTGTGTTGGTTGTATCAAGCAGAAAATATCACGATACTAAAAATAGGACAAAGAACTTGTGTCAACGGTATTCTTGCCAAACAAAATATTTGTATTCCTTTTCAATAAACACATCAATCAAAGATGATGTTTTAATACATGTTCACAGTCCTTGTATAATAATATGTTGTACTCGTACTGTTCTACAATGGCCTCATATTTCATCAAAATTTACATCTGATACAAATTGAAAACGGCATATAATTAATAGAGCAAAGTTACGCACATGCGATTTTTTAGATCTAGAGCTTTTACGAACAGCATATTTTTCAATGCCCCTTTTAAGATTACACAGATATATGAAGCGAGTAATGTATGTCTTTGTTTGACATTTACAGTTTTGACATACAATACTTAGTAGGTTTATTGTAAAATTCTGAAAAAAAGGCGTGCTAATTGAAATTTTTGAACATTTGTGAAGATTTTATTATTTTACGATTGTGTATGGTTGGTATGGTATTTGTGTTACCATTTTGTTATGTGTAAACATTTTTAATGATAGTTTGTACATGTGTGTAGATGATGTGTATGAAAAACATATTTGAAAATTGTATTTGTAGCAATTCATTATATCTTCTTAACGAACTTGTCATGGAGTATTGGGACGCCCCTCGTAATATATAAGTACTGTGACATATATACCTTTCCTGATTGTCAATAAGCACTGTGACATTAGTCATCCCTCTCCTGATTGTCTATGATATACTGTCAGTGTATTTATTTTTATGATGCGATCATTGCATTCAAGGTGACCGCATGAAAGGAGCAAAGGCTGAAGAGTCATAATCAGCTGAGGAAGATTCTCCGATATACATTTATTCAATTTGCAACTACGATAACGCACGTTAATCCATGATGTTTATATAGAATGTTTTATTTACGCAGAATTATCTTAAATTCATTGAGTTATCGCATTTGAGTAAAAGAGATCAGATTATCAAGTTAATTTGCATGCCTTTTAGGAATATATCTTCAGAAATTCTGTTTATATTAGTAGGCCGTCACATTTTAATATAATGCCCGATAACTTGTTTTTGGAATACATGCATACATGTAAGTTATACATCTCAGATATTTCGCTATTTTACAATATGGATTTTATTTATTCGTTCTAGTACACACATTCAATACTAATTCATTTCAACAAATTTGTGAAACATACTGCAATTATACATAAAATACCGTGTCCCACATGTTTAATGCATACCGTTTGACTAAATTGAAAATGAGATAAATCATTTAGACAAATCAATTTAATCAATCAGTTTTATCGGCCCATACGTTTTTCTAAATATATTTTTAATAAATGTGCACCTAGTACTAAAATATCGGTACTTAAACGCAAATGAATGCAATAACAATCATTTAATTTTAGTCTTGATTCAAAACAGGAAACAGCTTTTCGCATTGAAAGAATCTCAGAATATCTTTCGATAGTTACATTGTATATTTGAAAAGACTGCATTGTGCACAGGGTTACGGACTAGCGAACAACTGCAGTGCCTTCAGCGCTTTGAATAATATTTGTTTATGCTTTTCATGATATAATAATTGAAATCATTACAGTGCAGCAGCTTTAATTTCTAGTAGCTAAGACGTCGAATTATGTCTAGAAAAAGATACTCACACATATCGAAGAAACTTCCTCAGGTAGAAACAATCGATAAACGCTCGTTTACTGATATGGAACATATAGGGTGGTGTTTGCTTAACTGCTCAATTTTCTTAGGATTTTCGCAAATAAATTCGGAAACTTCAATTTATTCCCAATAAAATGATAAACTTTCATTTACATTTCGATCATTTTATCTTGGTCTTTTTTTTTAAAGGTTTTTAACATCACTGTTTTCCTTCTTTGTTCAATGTAAACATTCGCAAAAACGCACAACTGGCTATGTTTAAGTTTTCTTAAATATATTAAAACATAATCACACAATATTGCAAATACAATTGAAAAGCATGTAAATCAGACGATGAAATCAGTTCGTCAAATAAAATTAAGTCCGGTATCTTATGACCCGCAGAGTTCGCCGGGCAATAATTCTGATAACAATCTTTTATCACCGTATATTTGGCGAATTGGTGTTTTGGATTAATTTTAAAGTTATGTTATTTGAGTCAATTGTTTTGAACTGTTCATTGTTTATTAGAAATAGATATTTCGGTGCATGAATATATACAATGTGAAGAATGTAGCAATAAATCAAATGGGTAATACAATTCTTGGTTATCAGTTTTAACATGTATTGTGGAGAAGTTGACATTTTGGCAATCATAAACATTAATGGCTTTTTCACAGCTAGTGCAGAAGGTCACATAAATTAGGTGAAACTGTAGCAGCCGTATTTTTAGATCTAACTGCTGCCGTCGATAAATTATGGAACGAACATGCAATTAAACTTTTACACGAACTTGGAATTGAAGGCCGTATGCTAATTTGGCTGTCCGCTTTCCTGAAAACACGGAAAATCAAAGTCCGCCTAAATGGGGAAACATCCGAAGTTGTAGAAACAGTAAATGGCTGTCCTCAGGGTAGTGTCCTCTCGCCCATTATCTTTACGATTGTAATGAACACCTTAGAAAAAGCAATAACGCAACATAACACTATAAATGAACTAGACCGCATTCAATTATCGTAATTTGTTGACGACGGCGCAATCTGGGTTACCTCTCCTTGTCCGAAAATAGCAGTTAAAAAACTACAGAAAGCATTAATAACCATAGAAAACTGGAGTAACACATTTGGCTTCATAATAAATCCTATTAAAATTTAAGCTATACTCTTCCACTCCTACCGAAAGAAAGCTCCTGCAAAGGGCAATACATTTCCCTCCCTAACACTGTGCAACAGCAAACTTCAATACCTCGAAACAATTACGTTCTTAGGCATGACATTTGATAAACATCTAAATTGGGCAAACCATGTGTCAAAACTAGTTAAAAGATGCCAAAATGATCTCAATTTTCTAAAAGCAGTACAAGGGTATAACTGGGGCACTGACAAAAAATCTCTTTTGAGAATATATCAAGCTACTATCTTAGCCAAAATCAATTACGGAAGTATAGCATATAACTCTGGGAATAAAACTCTACTTAAAAAACTACAAGTAGTCCAAAACTCAGCCCTTAAAATCATCACAGATGCCTATAAACGAACATCAACAAAAGCTTCTTAACTTACAAAGAGAAGCTAACCAACTAAAATACTGGGCGCGAACAATTATGCAAGCTAAGAATCTTCCAGTTAACGAAAACATCACAGAAGACCCTGCGTACCTGTACAAATTAAATGCTGATTACAATCTCCCGTACGTACGAAATGTCAGATTACTAACTACCGAATATAACCTTAATGATATAAAAATAACGGAACCCACGCACTTCAGTTTAAGCACTCTAGTCCGACCCACTTTTTACCTCCAATCAGTAATTAAAACGTCCGAAAATGACCCAAATTGTAGTAATATAGCAAACACCTATATCAGTGATAAATACTCAAACTACATCAAATTTATTCAGATGGCAGTAAAGACGAAGAAAATGAGTTGGCAGGCGCTGGCTATATAGTACATGATTTACATAAATCTATCATAAAATTCAGCTCAGTAAAATATGATCCTAAAGTTTCCATTTACAGCTGCAAACTAGCAATAATAGAAGATATAACCAAATGGCTTATTAAACTAGACTACCACGAAACGCACAATTATGTCATTATATCTGACTCATTAAGCGCGTTAAAATCACTGTATGCCGGCCGATCAAAAACACGTCCTGAACTCATTTATTCCATTCTTCAAAATATCAAGTAATTAACAGGCAAACATATAAATATCAAATTCTTGTGGATTCCTAGCCATGTCGGTATTTTAGGTAATGACCAAGCCGACTTCCTAGCCAAACTAGGATCAAAAGAAGGTAAAGACTCGAGCCTAAAATTCAGTGTCCGAGAAGCATATTCATTAATCAAGCAAAAAGCTTAAACAAACAAGACTGCGCGTGGACCCGTTTCGTTGCAGACTCAGATTTTCCCTATATATCAAATCCTTCCCACTCAGTACAATGTTATAGTACAAATAGATTAGAAGACCGAGTCTATACCCGCTTACGATTACAAACCTGTAACCTATATGGCGAATCTTACAACACTAATATAATATGCATGCAATGTAATATTCCAGACACCTTTGACCACTTATTTTTCAAATGCCCAACTCATGACACGCAACGATTAGAACTCAGTGGAAACATCATGGCAATTTACAACAAAACATTCGATATAACGAGAAACACTTTGCTGTTCCCTCCCAGGGCAATTGCTGCGCAGGTGCGACAATATGTTTTTAAATTTTTACGTGAAACAGATTACTTGAAAAAGTTATAAACTATTTAAAAATACATCAATTCATAAAAGACATCTACATACAACTTACTTTAACGACTATAGTTTTGACCATTATTTTAAAATTTCAAGGAATACTTACTGGAAAATATTAATACATCATCTGGCATTAATAATTACCTCGAATTATTTTACTTTGCTAACTACATAAGCACATTATTTACCAAACGTGAATTCATTACGGTTCATCGTAAATACAGGCGCATTATTAGGAACTCAGAGAGTTGACCAGAACGCATGCTAGTATCCGACATACAACACAAAGATTTAATACGCATTAATGAAGATGACCCTTAAATATGCGGCACTTAAAACCAACAACTTTTTAACAACATTTCACTCAATTAATCCAAAGCTTATAGTTTCAAATAACTAATCTAAATTCCGATATTACTTGTTAGAATACATAAAGACACCTATCCACAAAAATATAGGCGTAAAATTACTTCCCTTTGAATTTTTTTTATCTCCCTTAGATATAAGAGCATAAGAATACGAGAATTAATAAAACAACCAAACATAAATAATATTTAAATACTTTATTACTGACATCACAACGAAAACACAACACAAACAAAAAAACACAGCTTTATAACCGATCCTGCAAATATTTTTACAAACAAACCGAATTATTAAATGGATACTCGCATACATTCGACACCGAAGCCCGTTTTGATCAAGTGTCATCAAAAATTCGCCACAAAATAAAACCGAGGTTAAATCATAAATTAACTTAAACCTTCAATACATTAGACAAGTTCATACAAATGGCTTAACGCATGTAGTTTGGTAATATTAATTTAAATCCAAGAAATACTTGTTGGAATACGTTAGGACATTATTTTACACTAACAAATGCTTAGAATTTTCTCCCCTTTACAATTTGTATAAACACATTGTATACTGAGCATGGCCAGTAAACGTCATCTGAACAAACAAATATGACCCTGAATCTATAAATCTACTTGAGAAACAGGATTCCGCTGATTGGCAATAACAGCTTAAGCACTCTGCCTCTTGGTGGAATCCTCTATCTCTTATAAATAGGACAGGAACTAGAATCCGAACAACGTGCAATAACAGCTTAAGCACTCTGCCCTTAGTAGGGATTCTTTTTCCCAACATACAGTTCAATTAATAAATCACCACTATACGTTATATGGGAAACAGGATCCATGTGATTGGCAATAACAGCTTAAGCACTCTGCCTCCTGCGGGGATCCTTTATCTCTTTTAAATAAGAACATAACTGGAATCCGAACAACGGGCAATAACAGCTTAAGCACTCTTCCCCTAGTCAGGATTCCTTTTCTTATTAAACATAGTGTAATATTATACATACACTCTCAAACTCAATACGTCAAGATCGGAAGTGTGCTTCAATTTTTACTTAATTGCCGGTTCCGCCCAAATAGCCTACTTAGACAGTCTCTACCTTTATATTACCAACATGTTTTACTACCAATACCCCGGGTTCCGCGAGGCCCTCCCCTTTCCTTCTTCTATTTGAGCTGATAGTAAGCTTCCGACGACGACGGACAGGGCATTTCACCCACCCATTCAAAAAACCTTCCACCGTACCAGGGAAGCTGCTAGGGGATGAAGTAAAGTAACTCGCTGGATATACATAAATGCCCGACGTGAATACCCCTGTCAGGTGTAAATAACGTTTCTTTTCAGCATAGTCTATTTGAAGCAGATTTGTATTTTCTTATAACATGCATTTGTAACAGGGGGATTATAAATATTGGGAAATAGCGGGTAAAGCAAATATAAGGAATTAGGCGCTAGTGCCGCCGCTCTTATGAACGACGGAATGGCACTACGCCCAGCGTAACCCTAAATGAACTCCTTTATTTATAATGTCCCTGAACCTCGATATCATACGCTTGTTTGTATGTTTGTTTTCCTTGTTTTCTTTGATGACCATGCTGCATCCTATCTGTAGATATTTTTGGTATATACCGTACTCTGTGTATATTATGATTTCTATAGTATGTATGTACTAATGTTGCATGTATTCACCCGTTGACTAAAAATTAACGTTCTGTCATTCTATGTATTAGGTTTCAAGGACGGCCACCATATAAGTCAAATTTACCTATCCGAACCCAGCCCACAACCAACTCCAATATGAACACTTACCTAACCCTAAAATACAGGCCTCAAAATCAAGTCGCTTGGCCCACAACACAAGACCCGTCTTCTTCTATTCAGGCCACAACCTTTCAAGCAACTCAAGTCGAATCACATTTTCACCTTACACATACACTTATAAAACCAACAAATCAATAAAAGAGGCTGAATTATCGGTTAGGCACCATAAGGGTAAAATCAAATTATGTATAATAGTCAATTATAATTGTGTTTCTCTTATAACCCCAAACAATTAAACGGGCCATTTCAATGATACGCATTGCGACCACTGCAGCATCCCTATCATGTCCGCGCGTAATGCACTTATTGACATGACCTGTTTTTTATAACACAAAAACAAGGTGACGGTTCTCATTATGTCAGTCATATGTGCATGTTTTTGTTTCCCTTTATGTCTTTCATATATGCACGTTTTTGTTTCTCTTTATATCGTTCATATGTACATGTTTTCGTTCCTATTCATGTCGATTATGTATGCATGTTTGAAAATTCACAAACCTAACCTACTAACTCGTCTTTCGCATGAGACGTTAAACCGATTTGAAGTGTACTAGGTGCTTTACACCGGGCACTAAAAGACCCAGGGTCGCCTCTCGAATCTTCTGTATATTGCACTATCCCCTGTAACCCAACTAACAAGTCTTCTGGGGGCGATGGCACTTGGGAGAAAATCTCGGTGCACTCGATACAAATCCACTACACGCATGTTTGATACCTCGGTTATCTGTTACAAACTAACCTAACAATCTCTATATCTTTACTGCAGGCCAAACGACCCATTAAACAACAGCCCACCATATCTAACCCCAACTAATACAGTATTTTGGTCTATAAGCATAACCCAATACTAGAGCTATCTCTCTATATCAATAAAAATCAATATAAAGGCCGACCCCAGCACTATCACCTATAAACATACACTCACCAGTTCCAATTTACATAAATAAAACCATCTATGTACTATTTCAGTGACTTATTCTAACCATAGATAGAAAATAATCTCTCATTGCCTCTAATAAACAAGTAATAAGCAAAACCACAAAACCACCTAAATATTTATAAAAACAAGGCCATTATTCGTTACCCGAGACCTTTTGGCATTCAAATACTTTATAGTAACAAAAAATAAATAAATAAATAAATAATACTAATAAATATAAGTAAGGCCAGGCCAAATTTCAGCGCCCACGTCTACTGGAAACAAGTCACCATCAGCCACACTATCGCCGTCGACCAGCGCACACCACCCTTACCACGGAAGGATCACAAAAACAACAATCATATACAATTACAAACACTCAAACTTACTACCGTCCGGTACACACAAAGTTGGCAAATAAAAAACACACAAAATTTATAAAAACCGTAATGCATAAATAACACAATACATTTCTTGCATCATTTGGCTCCTTTTACTTTCGGCATCTAAATTTACCGTCTGACGAGCCACAGATGGAAGTCCTCACATAATGCAGCCTCAGGCGCGGAAGGTCTATAAACCCCGAAACAACAACAACAGTTGCCCAACTAGCAAATATAAACCCACTTCTAAAAGTGTTCTTGTATTTTTGTATTAATGAGAGCTGTTTCCGCTATAAAAAATACACATGTATATTATGTTGACTTTATATACACAATAATATTATTATTACTTTAATCAAGTATGAATTTGAAGGGTAATGTCTCTTTCATTAACTGAATGAATTACTCGATTAAAGAAATAACCATGATAATAAAACATAAATTGAAAATCAAACACAAACCTATCCACTCCTACTGACCCAAACGTGTTTGTTACTTAGCAGAGTAAGTATACTGGATAGCGACACATTTTCACCCGGAAATTGAAGTTATTGTTACATAGATTTTACATATGACTTATTCATTTGTTACGAAACTTGGAGCAAGCAATGTTAGGCACATGAGACAAGGAACAATAGCATTTTTGTCAAAATTCAATCACACATATCGAATGATGAAACAACTATAATTGAATGCATTAATTGTAAACGACTGTACCAATAGACGAGTTTCACATTCCCATTTTTACTGATTATCACGACACAATAATTTATCGGTGATTCGAAATCGAGGCTCGCGATGTATTGATAGTGGTTAATACTGGTTGCATAGCGGGCATTTACAGTTAATTAATTTTAAAATGTAATAAATTTCACTTAGTTTACTTCGTAATAAACAGAAATGGCATGGTACATAATATAATTATGATATATGATATGAGAGTGTCAATTTCATTAGTATATCGTCGCTAAAAATGGGAAAAGAATGCAATTTAGATTTAGGTACTTGCTCTGAGACTTCGTATTGTTCAACCATGGTTTTAGCAATTACAAGATCATGACCTTGTATAAACGCATGACCATTACTATGTAACCAGAATGTGTAGATAGGTCCTAATTTTAAAATAACATATGGCACAATTACGTAATCAAAGTGCATACCAATTAGTGAAGTAATACGCGGGTCATTGTCTCGGCAGCTATGTCACTGACTTCATGAATCAACTTGATTACAAGTGAAAGAACTATCATGAAAAATAAAAAATGATTAAAGACTAAAATGTAATTTTATGGGCAATTATCGCAATCATTTGCTTGAACTCATGATAGTTTATAAATGGAATGTACATGTGTTTGAACACAAAGTTTGAAAACATGTAACGATTTACACTGCTTTTTAACGTTTTGATATTACATAATGATGTTTTATTTCTCAGTCATATTTTTGTTTGCTTTGGTCCTCTTTCATTAGAGAGTACAAAGAAAGAATGTCTTTGATCAATTCTGCCTAACTAGGTAGAATTCTAAGTTGTTCCACTCATATGAACAAAACGCATACTCCGGGATATAACTTTCTTGCTCATACTGCATAATAATAATAATAATAATAATAATAATAATAATAATAATAACAAAAAAAAAAAAAATACATAATAATAATAATAGTAATAATAATAATAATAATAATAATAATAAATTATTAATTAAGTATGTAAACTGCAAAAAAATCAGCAATTATAGACTTATTTCAATCATTAAAAACTCAGATCTGAATATGATGTAACAAAATTATGATGTCAAGCATAGTTTTGTTAGCAGATTATGCTATGTCGTGATTGATACATTATTTGCATGATAATTCAAATTTATAAGACGTATACATAATTAAGTGAATAAAACGGAGACAAGTTTAAGTTTATAAGTTAATTCGACATTTTCTCCACTGAACATTATTTTCCTTTACGAATAATTGCAGCCAATACATCGTCAGCCTCGTTCCCGATTCGTTTTATCAAAGGAGACAACTCGAACAGTACCCGATAACGGGAATGTGAAAAGGGTATATTATTCGCCCACCTTAAAAACCGGGTTTCCTTAAAAAAATTCTTAAAATAATTTTCGTAATATTATTTCATTTTGGCAAAGCATTTGTGAGAGAATTGCATGTTGAAATTAGCTCAAACCAATCCGTAACACACATGAATATTTCAAAATGCTGAAAATTGGCAGTTTACAATTTTCTTGATACTGAATTATATATATATAGATATATATATATATATATAATCACAAACTGTGCACTATATTTATATAAGTACAAACTATTTTTTTATATTTCAAGGATGATATACTCATTATAAAACATGTTATTTATCATGTTTACATTTAACTTGTATAGATAGTTTTCGTTAGGCACACTTAGCACCGTTTAAATATCAACAAGTGATGCCCAAACAGGGCTACTGAAGGATTTGTAAAAATTTCATTTTATTTTTACACTTTTAATAATTCAATTATTACTAGTAAAACTGGAATGGGGTTTTTACGTATCCATGATTCACTCACAGAACAGTGTGCAGTTTAAGTAAAAACATTACGGAAACAATGAGCCCCTTCCAGCACAGCCAAGAAATGAGCGCCTTCGCGGTGACGTCATCCCCCGCGTCATTTTGACAATGTCAGTTATGCGTTGTTCGTTTGCACTGATATAATTTTATGGAATTGATATGGATTTCCACAATAATCGGCTCAAGTTTAGCAAAATGACAAGGCAAATCACCCGGTACTTGTTAGATATTTGTTTTTGTGTTGACTGTTTTTCACGAGTAGGCGAGTAATTGGTAAGGGCGAATAATAGGTCGCTAACCAGTATTTATATTTTCTGCAATAATCCCGTGTCAATTCTGAATAAGCGACTAAATAGATACAATATTGTTTTCCTTCTTATTGTGAGGAGCACAAATATTTTACAACTGGGAATTGAGGCTGGTCTAAAAACAATTTGTACCGGTCTGCACTATTCTTAATTATAGCTAACAAACAATGATTTTTTCTTGATTTTAATTAAATGTAGTATTGCTTATTTTTTGTCGCATACGAAAATGTTATCGAAGCATTCATAACTTCCCAATACAGATTAGGAGATGCTAGTTAGCATATACAAAATAACCACAATGTGAAACATGTAATCCCTCTCCAACTGCCCAGATAGTCTCTGAAAACGGATGGGGGCATTCAGATAACCATCTTTTATTAAATCTTATCGGATTAAGTTGCACACTAAAGCAGGTCCAGGGCTTAAAAGTCAAACGATAGTTAAATTTGGCAGTTGAGGAAATTTCTTCCATCGTCGTAAATTTGCGGATAAGACCTAACTGAAAACACTTGAGCATCTGGCTTAACCGACACAAATATAAAAACATATAGTACATCTGTATACTGCTCTTTTCGTTGTGATTTCGGTAATTGTTGTGTTTTTGCCAATCCTTGTATAGGCCATTTAAATAACAAAGCCAACTTTAATAGTCGTAATGAATTGTAATATATTTATTTTATTTGTTTTTATAACAAATATTTAAGAGCAGAACTTTCATGAACATTACCATGCTTTATAGATGCCCAAACTCCGTTGCTGTCACCATCCAGTCCCACAGCTCAGGAGGGCTCGTCACTAACACTGTCATGTCAATACACGGAAGGGGTACAAGGTTTCAGATGGAGTAAAGGAACAACGCTTCCACTGACATCTATTGGACTGGTCTACAACACTGGTCTGAACAATGTGCCATGTTCTGCTCCAACCAGTGATCTAGAACCAAATCCCGCCCGGTACAGCTACAGCTGTCCCA
This sequence comes from Congeria kusceri, assembly GCA_027627225.1. Lineage (NCBI taxonomy): Eukaryota > Metazoa > Mollusca > Bivalvia > Myida > Dreissenidae > Congeria > Congeria kusceri. The sequence goes on along the minus strand of CM051030.1, from coordinate 29,752,937 downwards.
ATACGTCCTCACAGACATTCACTGTGAGAAACGTGACCACCAGTTACCATGGAGAACAGTGGCAGTGTGCTGCACAACTGACTGGTGGTGGAAACAAGCAGAGTAACATTGTGGCCGTTAGTGTTCAAGGTATGATTTTTCTTTTACATAAATATTGTTAATATGGCAGCCGTTTGATCGTGGATTCAATGTCCTTGGTAATAGCATATATAAAATTCAAATGCTTCGACTAAAAATTACCCGTTATACACTGCTACTAGCTACAATCCACGTAACAACCTTTTCTTAAGAAGCAAAAAAAAACAAAACAGTTAAGGTATGTTATACATTGAGTCTGTTTTCTACAAATATCGTTAATCTCAGGAAAGCTCGTGTTTCTCTCACTTACACATCTCAGGTATGCGAAAAATACACCTCCTAAATGATAAGTATTTCCACGATTTATTTTGAAATAAATAACAACATAAATGCATGTAAGTCCACCATACGAAGTTGTAATGTAGCTTACCAAGTTGTTTTCATCTAAAATAAGAATTGATTAATATACTAAATTGTTACTGTTACTACTTGCACGGTCGTTTAACCCAGATATTTTTATAATCGATTTAATTTTGAGAATAGTTGCAAACATAACATAAATAAAAAAAAATCACTCAAAATACGATTGTGATTAAGTTGATAAAGATTGCACAATTGCGTTCATAGCCTAGTGGTGTAAGTACTTGACGTATGACAAGTTGGACCCTGACTAATGCTTTATGACATTTGAAGTTGGGATGTAAACTGTTGGATTTAGATATTGGAAATGGCTAAAACGGCAAATTTTATATAATACAAGGGTCGTAACTCTACAATTTCTAGGGTTATTCGACTGATTATCAAACTTAGCGAGCTATTATGCACGCTTTTTAGATGTTCATAACTGATTCGTTATCTATTGCGCTATATGATCTCAACTTAAGAAATGTAAATTTGAAAGGTAATTATCTTGTTCGTATTGGAAAAATGTCAATAATGTTAAACCCTATGGCTATTTAACGAAGCATTAAGTTGTTGTCAACCAGCCAATCACTGGCTAGAATAGCCGTTTACTAGGACACGGCTATATTTTTGCCGAAATAAGCCGCATTACCCGAGCACTGTCTTAAATACGGCATACTTTAGTTGGGTAATCACAAGGCCAGCTAAATTGAGTTTACTTTGTCCTATGGGATCACCGCGCAGTTGACAACACGTCGTCCGACTTGAAGAAACTTACAAATAGCATTCATTGATAAATTTACAAATATCATTTATACGGATCGGCCGCTTTTCCAGGTGAGCGTGATCCGCGTCCATGTCCGTTACATAAAATATCGCTCTAGTTGAAAGATTCGTTTCCATTTGTCAGTATTAAAGGGTTCTTCATAAATATCACTCCAGGATGTCAACAAATGTGCTGTCACTTGTAATTCTTGTTTGGTCCATACTGTTGTAAGTTGGTAAACGAAGAAACGATACATGAACATGTATCGCAAAATGCAGGTTAACTATGAAATAAAAAGAAACTGCAGTTAGCATGTACATGGAACATGACAATGCCCCACTATCATTGTATTTATCAATCTGAATAGCCCTTACATGCATGTACTACCACATCACGCAGCAAAACATGTTTATTTGTATTATTTAACACATTCCTCTAATGACTTACAAGTATAATGTTGTGTTTTAACTATCAACTAGAATGTCGCGGTGGCGTAGTGAATATGGTGTCAGCCTAGCGATCGGGAGGTCCCGGGTTCGAACCACACTGGGAGCGTTCTCAAGATCTCCCCCAAAGACTCCAAGTACTGGTTCTACCCAGGAAACGGACTCGAGAGTGTCTCTATAAGCCTTAGGCTTTCGATGCAATCGAGCTAAAATAAATAGGTTTAAACTAACTAGAATGTACGTTTATACTTTTACACATTGCATGTTTTACATGTATAAACACTGTTCTTTATAAAAAATCTCTGCATATGATGTAAATGCATTGACCACAAATTACAAACAACATACATGTTTGTCCATAGATTTTTTGGAGCAAAGCCGGTAAATGGTGTTTCTGTAATTTAAAAGCAAAGCATTGAATGAGCGTGAATAGGAGACTCGACGTTAAACTCATAATCAATAATATTTTACCGGTTGTAAATAATTATTCTAACATGATATTCGCAATTTTTCTATAGACAAAGAACACAACTATCGATGTTAAACTACCCAAAATGAACGTAAAAAGAAGTTCTGATTTTGAGCGGAGCAAAGTAAAAAATAGTTCTAGTTACAATTGCAACAATGGGGCCATGATGGCCCAAAGCGCTCACCTGAGAACTGGTTCAGATGAAGACCATACTGTTCTGACATGTTTGAAAATTAAGGTATCTGAACAATACGCAAAGGGGATAGGATCGATTTGATTTAAAACATCGGATAGTGTAATGGGATAACAAAGTACGAGTTGAGTGGATGTGCGGTGTGTTTGCTAATGGTTCTCAAATAATTTTTCTCGATATTCTTACCTGACCCTTTTTCATTTAAGCGTAAAAAAAAATTTGTTACAGGTTACCTGACCTACCATAAAAAATGCCCCGACCCTAGAACATTTTATTGAGTTGGTAAGATAGTTTTTGTTTATTTTACTTCTTCCCAAAAATTTTTTTGGGGGGGAGAAATGTTTTGTTTTGATGCATCCACTTCAGAACAATGTTTTATGGCATTAGAGGCATGTTTTGAATATTTATTCAGTTTTAGTATCTTCAAGTTGACAATTTACCAAAAATAAATAAATAATAATAATAATTCCCTACCTAGATATCCTATTTTGGGGGGATTGTGACCTGAAACAAACATATTCTTTTACGCCTAAGTCAGTGACAATTCTGGAAAATGCAGAAACAGTAGATTTTGATGTCATTTTCGCAGACAGTTGTGGAGAACTAGTTGCAATGCGATCATTACATTGGCTGTGCTATGAGGTCAAGTTTTGCTTTTTATTTGATAATTTCTTGACCACTGATAATAAATGATGTTAATGCAGGATCTGAAGCCATGTAAACAAAACTGTATGCAAGGTTTGCAACTGTTTGAAATCACATTTGTTCAATAAGTTTTTCTGGTCATACACAAACTGTGTAAGTTTGGTCATTAATAATTCCCTACCTAGATATCCTATTTTGGGGGGATTGTGACCTGAAACAAACATATTCTTTTACGCCTAAGTCAGTGACAATTCTGGAAAATGCAGAAACAGTAGATTTTGATGTCTTTTTCGCAGACAGTTGTGGAGAACTAGTTGCAATGCGATCATTACATTGGCTGTGCTATGAGGTCAAGTTTTGCTTTTTATTTGATAATTTCTTGACCACTGATAATAAATGATGTTAATGCAGGATCTGAAGCCATGTAAACAAAACTGTATGCAAGGTTTGCAACTGTTTGAAATCACATTTGTTCAATAAGTTTTTCTGGTCATACACAAACTGTGTAAGTTTGGTCATTAATAATTCCCTACCTAGATATCCTATTTTGGGGGGATTGTGACCTGAAACAAACATATTCTTTTACGCCTAAGTCAGTGACAATTCTGGAAAATGCAGAAACAGTAGATTTTGATGTCTTTTTCGCAGACAGTTGTGGAGAACTAGTTGCAATGCGATCATTACAATGGCTGTGCTATGAGGTCAAGTTTTGCTTTTTATTTGATAATTTCTTGACCACTGATGATAAATAATGTTAATGCAGGATCTGAAGCCATGTACAAATAACTGTATGCAAGGTTTGCAACTGTTTGAAATCACATTTGTTCAATAAGTTTTTCTGGTCATACGCAAACTGTGTAAGTTTGGTCAACATTTAAAAAAAAGAAATGTGTGTGCAAGCCAATTATTGATAACTTCTTGATGTTTTTTTCCACACACAAGGGGCAATAACTCTGTTGTTTCTGGCCCGGACATGCTTATATTCGACTTCACCTGTAATCTTACGTTCATATACAAACTGTGCACAATTGGTGAAGATCGGATAAAAAATGAAGTGTCTATCTTTAATTATGTACATTCCTGTATATTTTTTTTCACAAACAAAAGGCTATAAATCCGGAGTTTCTGGACCGATTTTGCTTATATTAAACTTCACCTTTAACTTAATAGTCACAGACAAACTATGCAAGATTGGTGAAGATTGGATGAACTAAGAAGTCTCTGTCCTACGAAAGCCCGGTTGTGACTTCAGACTTTCAAATTTCACATTTCAAAGTTCACTCTTCACACTACATGATACACTATACATTATACTACATAGTATAATATATTTCACACTTCATACTTCGCATTTCATTGCTCGTAATTCATACTTCATAGTTCACACTGCACACTTCATACTTCATAGTTCGCATTTTTCGAAATTTACACTTCATAGTTCACACTTAACAATTCAGACTTCGCACTTCATACTTCGAACTTCATACTTCGTAAATCACACTTCATAGTTCACACTACACAGTTCACGATTCACACTTCATAATTCACACTTCAGGATTCACACTTCACGATTCACACTTCAAAATTTACACTTCACAATTCACATTTCACAGTTTTGACTTCTCAGTTCATAGTTCACAGTTCACACTCGTAGTTCACAGTTCACATTTCATAGCTCACAATTCAAAGTTCTTACATCATACTTCATTACTGAGTTCTTCAAAATTCACAGAACCAATCAGTGCTCGACGGTGACGTCAATAAACAAGTTCGCGCTCTATCTACCTAGGTTGTTTAGCTGTATCTTATTAGTGTACGAAATGATCAAAATGAGCTTTTGGGATGGTCTATCGTTCTTAGTTTTTGTATGAATAATTATAGCGTTTAACTATTTAGCATAATTGTTCTAATCATGATTTATAAATATTCAAAGAGACCATATTTTCTATATTGAAAACCTTTCAAACGTTTTAATTTAAATACTTATTTGTCAAAACGCATCTGTAGCTAGGTGAGTGATGCATGGTCTTTTTTTTAAATAATGTGTTTCAACAAGTAAAATTTGACTGGTTTGAGTTATATGAACATCAACGAAATTTATCAATAGATAAAAAGAAGAAATAACGAGTCAATGTTGATTTTGTCTATAAATTTTTTAATTGTATTATTTAAGAACGCTGGAACATAACTATATTCTATACGCCCCCCTTCCCGATACAACAAGGTTGTAATGGGGGTAAACTGTAATCAGCTTGTGTGTCTGTCCTTCAGTAAGTTTTCTGTCCCGTCGTCCGTCCGTCCGTGTGTCGGTTTTATTTTGTCCGGAGCATAACTTTTAAACCCTTTTAGGTATCAACTTCAAACTTCATACATAGAAACACGGTGTTAGTGGAGTGAGCAAGAATTATAACTACAGCTGCATTTTTTCAGAGTTATTCCCTTTGTCAGTTTTCCTTGTCCGGCCATTTTCTCAAAAACTACTGAAGGGATTGACTTCAATCTTCATACATGGATTAATGGTTGCTAGGCTGAGTGCAGTGATAATGAATTATAACTCTATCTAAATTCTTTATAGAGTTATTTCCCTTTGTCAATTTTCCTGATATGGCCATTTTTTTATTTGTCCGGATCATAACTTTTAAAACCTGATAGATACCAACTTCAAACTTCATACATGGATAGATGGTTGTCAGACGGAATGCAGTGCACAAGATTTATAACTCTAGCTTCATTACATATGGAGTTATTCCCCTTTGTTAGTTTTTTTTGTCCGGACATTTTCTAAAAAACTACCGAAGGGATTGAACTCAAACTTCATAAAAAGATAATTGGTTCTTAGCCGGAGTGCTATGCTTAAGATTTATAACTCTGACTGTATGATTTATGGACTTATTCTCGTTTGTTGGTTTTCATTTTCCGGCCATTTGTTCAAAAGCTACTAAAGGGATTGACCTCAAATTTCATACATGGTTAGCGTCATAAAGTTAGAAAAATATTGGAGATTGGAGATTGGATATTCGAATCTCCAATATACATGTGGAACAGTATATTGGAGATTCGAATATCCAATATTCATGCACAGAGGTAGATTGGATATTCGAATTATAACATACAAAATACTCATTAGTAGAGGAAGTCAAGACTATAATGCAAACCAGAGACAGCATAGTCCCTAGGAAAAATATTGACGTGCAATTTCGACTCTCCAATGTACCTGAAAAATGTATATTGGACATTCGAATCTCCGATGTACATGTAGAAAGGTATATTGGATATTCTAATTATTACATTTGAATTGGCCACTAACAGACAAAACTAGTGTACCGATGCCAAAACAGAGAGCTGCATTGACTAATTATATGTTCATTGCAAATGTCTCGCCCGGTTAGGCTCGCGGCCGTCGATGCCTACTGACCATTGTGTGAACTAACTTGCTCAGTGAGTCTTGCCTTGCTTTTTCTCAAGGATTTTCATTTCGCCAAGCCGACAAATGTCACAATTCCCCGACCTGCAGGCAGATTGGACATTAAGAGTGTTATATTAGAATATCCAGTCTTCAATTGTCCCCAAAATGTATATTGAAGTTTAATAATTGTTTATTCGAAATCGTATATTTAGGTTAGCATATTCAATGTCTGATCCACGACCGTGTCCCTGCAATCGTCAGACTTATCTGAGGTTACCAAGCGAACATTGGGGATTGGACTTGCGCTGACCCTGTTAAACGACTACTCGTTCAGCCCGATCATAGCCCGGGGGGCGAAGATACGGGACCGAGAAATTCTTCACAGGGCCTGGACGCGAGCAAACTAATGGCTTACAAAAAATGCATGGTGATTCTGGCCAACACTTTGCTTGGCACTGTTCGAGTAAACGCTTATGGTATTTGAAATCTCTAGTATCCAATATCCCCCAAAAATGTAGATTGGACATTCAGAAATGAACATTCGAATGTCCAATCTCCAATATCCAAAACAATGTAGATTAGAGATTCAGACCAATAAATTCCAATATCAAACAAATGCAGATTTGAGATTCAGAACTGGAAATTCGAATGTCCAATATCCAATATCGAATGTCCGATCCCATTCATGACGTTAGTGTATCTATCTCCACAGCGGGACTGACAACCGCCAGTGTCCTCCCGCAGCCCCGTCCCCGAGAGCTCGGCTGGCTGCGAGAGGCCTAGCGCGAACGACGGACAGTGGTTGCGATTTTTAATCACACTGGCGCGGCAGAGAAACGGGCCCAAGTGTTCGAGTAAATGCCAATGGTATATTCGAATGTTCAATATCGAATATCCTCGAGACATGTAGATTGAGATTCAGAAATGGAAATTCGAATGTCCAATCTCCAATATCCAAAATAAATGTAGATTGGAGATTCGGAATCGGCAATTCGAATGTCCAATATCTAATATCCAAAAAAATGAAGATTGGAGATTCGGAATCGAAAATTCGAATGTCCAATATCCAATGTCCAAAATAAATGTACATTGGAGATTCGGAATTGTAAATTCAAATATCCAATATCAAAAAAAAATGTATAGTGCAGATTCAGAATTACTTTATTCAAAGAACAACGTTCGGTTTGATGTTGGTGATTTACTACCAGTAACACTTTGTCGTTTTTATGCATAGTAGATCATCTCATCAGCGGGACTGACAACCCCCCCTGTGGCGATACACTACCAGTAACACTTAGCCGTGTTTGCATCTAACAGTTTATCGCTTCAGCGGGTCCGACACCCCGGGTACCCGGTACGTACGAGTAGTCTTCCTTAGACCATCGGCAGACCACGAGCCCATTCCTGAGGTTAGTATCTATCTCCACAGCGGGACTGACAACAGCCAGTGACCTCCCGCAGCCCCGTCCCCGACAGCTCCGCTGGTTTCGGGAGGCCTAGCTCGAACGACGGACAGTGGTGGCGATTTTCTACCAATAACACTGCCGCTTTTATGCACTGTAGTGCATCTCTTCAGCGGGACTGACACATAACCACACTGGCGCTGACCTTTCAAGCGGCACCTCATTCAGCCCGATAGTAGCCCGCGCGGCGGAGATACGGGCTCAAATGTTCGAGTAAATGCCAAAGGTATATTCGAATGTTCAATCTCCAATATGCCCCAGACATGTAGATTGAGATTTAGAACTGGAAATTGGAATATCCAATCTCCAATCTCCCAAACAAATGTAGATTGGAGATTCGGAATCGGCAATTCGAATGTCCAATATCCAATATCAAAAAAAATGTAGATTGGAGAATCGGATTCGAAAATCCGAATGTCCAATATCCAATATCCAACAACAAATGTAGATTGGAGATTCGGAATCGTAAATTCGAATGTCCAATATCCAGTATCCAATATAAATGTAGATTGGAGATTCGGAATTGAAAATTCGAATTTCCAATATCCAAAATATGTATAATGCAGATTCAGAATTTACTTATTCTAAGAAGAAGGTTCGGCTTGGTGGTGGCGCTTTACTACCAATAACACGTTCTCGTGTTTATGCATAGGAGATCATCTTCTCAGAGGGACTGATAACCCCCAGTGGCGATACACTACCAGTAACACTTAGCCGTTTTTGCATATAACAGTTTACCACTTTACCGGGACCGACACCCCGGGTACCCGGTACGTACGAGTAGTCTCCCTTAGACCACTGACAGACCACGATCCCATTTATGACGTTTGTGTATCTGTCTCCACCACGGGAATGACACCCGCCAGTCTCCTCCCGCAGCCCCGTCACAGAGAGCTCGGCTGGCTGCGAGAGGCCTAGCGCGAACGATGGACAGTGGTGGCGATTTTCTTCCAATAACACTACCGTGTTTATGCATTGTAGTGCATCTCTTCAGCGGGATTGACACCGTACCACACTGGCGCTGACCTTTCAAACGGCAACTCATTCAGCCCGATCGTAGCCCGCGCGGCGGATGTACGGGCCCAAGTGTTCGAGTAAATGCCAATGGTATATTCCAATGTCCAATATCCAAAATCCCCCAGACATGTAGATTGGAGATTCAGAACTGGAAATTCGAATGTCCAATCTCCAATCTCCAAAACATAATGTAGATTGGAGATTCGGAATTGGAAATTCGAATGTCCAATATCCAATATCCAAAATAAATGTAGATTGGAGATTCGGAATCGGCAATTCGAATATCCAATATCCAATATCCAAAAAAAATGAAGATTGGAGATTCGGAATCAGCCCGATATTAACCCGCGCGTCGGAGATACGGGCCCAAATGTTCGAGTAAATGCCAAAGGTATATTCGAATGTCCAATCTCCAATATGCCCCAGACATGTAGATTGGAGATTTAGAACTGGAAATTGGAATATCCAATCTCCAATCTCCAAAACAAATGTAGATGGTCGGCAATTCGAATGTCCAATATCCAATATCAAGAAAAATGGAGATTGGAGATTCGGAATCGAAAATTCGAATGTCCAATATCCAATATCCAACAACAAATGAAGATTGGAGATTCGGAATCGGAAATTGGAATGTTCAATATCCAATTTCCAAAATAAATGTAGACTGGAGATTCGGAATCCTCAATTCGAATGTCCAATTTCCAATGTCCAAAACAGATGTTCATTGGAAATTCGGAATTGTTAATTCGAATATCAAATAAAAAAAATGTATAGTGCAGATTCAGAATTACTTTATTAAAAGAACGACGTTCGGCTTGGTGGTGGCGATTTGCTACCAGTACAACTTTGTCGATTGTATGTATAGTAGATCCTCTCCTCAGCGGGGCTGACACCCCCCTGTGGCGATACACTACCAGTAACACTTAGCCGTTTTTACATATAACAGTTTGCCTCTTCAGCGGGACCGGCACCCCGGGTACCCGTTTCGAACGAGTATTCTTTCTTAGACCACTGCCAGACCTCGAGCCCATTCATGACGTTAGAGTATCTATCTCCACAGCGGGACTGACAACAGCCAGTGTCCTCCCGCAGACCCGTCCCGGAGAGCTCCGCTAGCTGCGAGAGGCCTAGCACGAACGACGGCAGTGGTGGCGATTTTCTACCAATAACACTGCCGTTTTTATGCATTGTAGTGCATCTCTTCAGCGGGACTGACACCTAACCACACTGGCGCTGACCTTTCTAACGGCACCTCATTCAGCCCGATCGTAGCCCGCGCGGCGGAGATACGGGCCTAAGTGTACGAGCAAATGCCAATGGTATATTTGAATGTCCAATCTCCAATTTGCCCCAGACATGTAGATTGGAGATTTAGAACTGGAAATTGGAATATCCAATCTCCAATCTCCAAAACAAAATGTAGATTGGGGATTCGGCATCGGAAATTCGAATGTCCAATACCCAATATCCAAAACAAATGTAGATTGGAGATTCGGAATCGGCAATTCAAATGTCTAATATCCAATATCCAATCAAATATAGATTCAAGATTCGAAATCGGAAATTCGAATGTCCAATGTCCAATATCCAATATCCAAAAACAAATGTAGATTGGAGATTCGGAATCGGAAATTCGAATGTCCAATATACAATATGCAATATAAATGTAGATTGGAGATTCGGAATTGTAAATTCGAATATCCAATATATAAAAAAAATGAATAGTGCAGATTCAGAATTACTTATTCTAAGAAGAAGGTTCGGCTTGGTGGTGGCGATTTACTACCAGTAACACTTTGTCGAGTTTATGCATAGGAGATCATCTCATCAGCGGGACTGATAACCCCCAGTGGCGATCCACTACCAGTAACACTCAGCCGTTTTTGCATATAACAATTTACCTCTTCAGCGTGACCGACACCCCGGGTACCCGGTACGTACGAGTAGTCTCCCTAAGACAACTGCCAGACCACGATCCTATTCATGACGTTAGTGTATCTGTCTCCACAACGGTACTGACACCCGCCAGTGTCCTCCCGCAGCCCCGTCCCCGAGAGCTCGGCTGGCTGCGAAAGGCCTAGCGCGAACGACGGACAGTGGTTGCGATTTTCTACCAATAGCACTGCCGTTTTTATGCATTAGTGCATCTCTTCAGCGGGACTGACACCTAACCACACTGGCGCTGACCTTTAAAACGGCACCTCATTCAGCCCGATCGTAGCCCGCGTGGCGGAGATACGGGCCCAAGTGTTCGAGTAAATGCCAAAGGTATATTCGAATGTCCAATCTCCAATTTGCCCCAGACATGTAGATTGGAGATTTAGAACTGGAAATTCAAATATCCAATCTCCAATCTCCAAAACAAAATGTAGAGTGTGCCATATTCATTGGGTTATACGCCGGCTAATCAGGACATTGGAATTGCCGATTCCGAATCTCCAATCTACATTTATTTTGGATATTGGATATTAGACATTCGAATCTCCGATTCCGAATCTCCAATCTACATTTTGTTTTGGAGATTGGACATTCGAATTTCCAGTTCTGAATCTCTAATGTACATGTCTGGGGGATATTGGATATTGGACTTTCGAATATACCATTGGCATTTACTCGAACACTTAGGCCCGTATCTCCGCCGCGCGGGCTACGATCGGGCTGAATGAGGTGCCGTTTGAAGGATCAGCGCCAGTGTGATACGGTGTCAGTCCCGCTGAAGAGATGCACTACAATACATAAAAACGGCAGTGTTATTGATAGAAAATCGCCACCACTCTCCGTCGTTCGCGCTAGGCCTCTCGCAGCCAGCGGAGCTCTCTGGGACTGGGCTCCCGGAGGACGCTAGCGGTTGTCAGTCCCGCTGTGGAGATATATACACTAACGTCATGAATGGGCTCGTTGTCTGGCAGTGGTCTAATGGAGAATACTCGTACGTACCGGGTACCGACGGGTGTCGGTCCCGCTGAAGGGATAAACTGTTATATGAAAAACGGCTAAGTGTTACTGGTAGTGTATCGCCACTGGGGGTGTCTGTCCTGCTGAAGAGATGATCTATTATGCACATAAACGACAAAGTGTTACTGGTAGTACATCGCCACCACCAAGCCGAACGTCGTTCTTTGAATAAAGTTATTCTGAATATGCACTATACATTTTTTTATTGGATATTCGAATTTACAATTCCGAATCTCCATTGTACATTTATTTTGCACATTGGAAATTGGACATTCGAATTGCCGATTCCGAATCTTCAATCTACATCTATTTTGGAAATTGGATATTGGACATTCGAATTTCCGATTCCGATTCTCCAATCTTCATTTTGTTTTGGAGACTGGAGATTGGACATTCGAATTTCCAGTTCTGAATCTCCAATTTATATGTCTAGGTGGTATTGGATATAAGACATTCGAATATACCATTGGCATTTACTCGAACACTTGGGCCCGTATCTCCGCCGCGCGGGCTACGATCGGACTGAATGACGTGCCGTTTGAAAGGTCAGCGCCAGTGCGGTACGGTGTCAGTCCCGCTGAAGAAATGCACTACAATGCATAAAAACGGCATTGTTACTAGTAGAAAATCGCAAACACTGTCCGCCGTTGGCGCTAGGCCTTTCGCAGCCAGCGGAGCTCTCGGGGACGGGGCTGCGTGAGGACACTGGCGGGTGTCAGTCCCGCTGTGGAGATAGATACACTAACGTCATGAATGGGATCGGACATTCGATATTGGATATTGGACATTCGAATTTCCAGTTCTGAATCTCCAATCTGCATTTGTTGTGGATATTTGATTTTGGAATTTACTGTTCTGAATCTCTGATCTACATTTTTGGGGATATTGGAGATTGGACATTCGAATTTTCATTTGTGAATGTCCAATCTACATTTTTGGGAGATATTGGATATCGAAGATTTCAATATACCATTAGCGTTTACTTGAACAGTGCCAAGCAAAGTGTTGGCCAGAATCACCATGCATTTTTTGCAAGCCATTAGTTTGCTCGCATCCAGGCCCAGGGAAGAACTTCTCGGTCCCGTATCTTCGCACACCGGGCTATGATCGGGCTGAACGAGTAGTCGTTTAAAAGGGTGAGCGCAAGTCCAATCCCCAATGTTCGCTTGGTAACCTCAGATAAGTCTGACGATTGCAGGGGACACGGTCGTGGATCAGACATTGAATATGCTAACCTAAATATACGATTTCGAATAAACAATTATTAAACCTCAATATACATTTTGGGGACAATGAAGACTGGAATATAACACTCTTAATGTCCAATCTGCCTGCAGGTCGGGGAATTGTGACATTTGTCGGCTTGGCGAAATTCTTGAGAAAAAGCAAAGCAACAAATACTGAGCAAGTTAGTTCACACACTGGTCAGCGGGCATCAACGGCCGTGGGCATAACCGGGCGAGACATTTGCGATGAACATATTGTCAGTCATTGCAGCTCTCTGTTTTGCCATAGGTACACTAGTTTTGTCTGTTAGTAGTCAATTCAAATGTAATAATTAGAACATACCAATATACCTTTCTACATGTACATTGGAGATTCCAATGTCCAATATACATATTTTAGGTACATTGGAGATTCGAAATTGCACGTCAATATTTTTCCTAGCGACTATGCTGTCTCTGGTTTGCATTATAGTCTTGACTGTCTCTGCTAATGAGTATTTTGTATGTTATAATTCGAATATCCAATCTACCTCTGTGCATGTATAGTGGATATTCGAATCTCCAATATATTGTTGTACATACTGTAGATTGGAGATTCGAATATCCAATCTCCAATATTTTTCTAACTTTATGACGCTTACATGGATAGATGTGTTTATGTGAAGTGCAGTGCACACGAATTATAACTATAGCAGCATTATTTACGGATTTATTAACCTTGTTAATGTATTTTTTAGTTTAACTAATGCCTTTTAACCCCTCAAACCTACATGTTACTTATGTCTATATCCTTGTGACAAAGCGGCATGCGGGGGTATTTGAGCCATGACAGTGGCAGTTCTACTTTACGATATTGCCTATGTGAGAATGACGTTCAGATCAAAGTACGTGCAGACAGGCAAAGATGAAAAGAACTTATCTCAAAAATCAAGAATACTACGAGAGTGAATCAAGGATGAATTGGCAAAATATACTTTTATGTCACCGAAGCCTACTTCTTAGTGATAGCTCTTCTTATGTATAGTGTACCATGACTAGTAGGTATAAAACATTGCTTTTGAGTAAAATTGTATTCATCTGAGTGAGCACCAATTTGTGATCTTGACCTTGAAGGTAGGTCATTGAGAGTTTAATGAAGTTTGAAATGTTAATAACAACATTAATACAGTGAATACTCTGGTCTTAACAAAATCAATCAAGATTTCTAAACTTCTCCTATTTAAAATTATACGGAAACTTAAAGTGTGCCATATTCTTTGGGTTATACGCCGGCTAATCAGGACGAACAGTTAATACACCTGAGTAGACGTTAGCCAGCCTAAACAGTTTATTAGTTCTAAATGTAAAAATACGCAACTTTCAATACAAAAGAATTATTGTGACTAATCTGGACATTTCAACACAACACGTTACTACGCAATACGTGGGATCAAAAACACTGCTGTTGTAATATTTAATTTTAAAGATCCCATTTATTCGCCTCGATGAACGTAAGACTGCACAGTGGTTGCATTATGTCCCCTTTGATATTCAACGGAGCTCCGAATCCACAAGTGTGACACGTTAATGAAATAGTATGCAAGTAATTAAGGGACATCATTAGATAAATACCCTTCAATGGGCTTAATGAAAATAAAATTTAAAATACAAATGTTCAACTCAAAAATATATATTTCAGTTCAACTAGCGTTCTTTTTTATTGTTTACATATAAAATATACATGAACATTTAACATCGGAATATGCTCCCTATACTCCACTATGATTAATCGAAAAGACAAACTGGGAATATTGCGCACGCCATGAAGAATCAAGTAAAGGCCATATTTTTAGTTGGCCATGTTTCTTTACACCGAGAAACAGAGGGTGTATGGATGGGCAGAGGCTGGAAGGGGCGGGCGGTAGGGGAGGGGTTAAATCAGTAAGTGAACCGAATGTTTCGCTTGAAATAAAGTAGCGAAATCATTTAGACAAATGACTATTCTGGGATGTTTCTGATAGTAATTGGGGGTTTGCTTTACAGTTTACAAGATACATGTATGTGTGTGCAACCTTTTGCACAAGGCATATTTGCCTCAATCATTATTTTGGATAAGTCTAATAACTATAAACAAATGCTATTGAACAGGGTTTTGTCTGTACATTGTTGCATTGGAGGGTTACTGGCATACATATTTATTGTCATCACTTTCATTATTCAGAACAGTATAGACTATTCGTATTGCTCTTTATAGTTTATGAAAATATTGTTCCAAACTAGGGTCAGAACATGGGATTTGGAAACATTTAATATACATGAACTCATTTTTATCAGATTGGACGGATGCCATTGAAATAGGCCGGGAATGTAAAAGAAAAATAAAATAAAATAAAACAAAATACAGAGCTAAGTAGTGAAGCAAGATAGTTTTTCGGCCATAATGATACTCTAATCAGCAAACGGTTTCAGCGTTGAGGGGCCTTTTCACAGATTGGCAATTCGACCATTTTATTTTTTGTCTTAGATTCTATTCAGAAAAATACATTATATATAACTAGCGATAATACACCACTGACAAAGAAATACATTGGGAATGTAGTGTTGTTTATGAAAAATTATCAATTGAAAAGCATACAATTAATCGGTATTTTGGAAAACAGTTGTATCACTGACATAGCGTTAAAACAAAACAAAACTGAATAATAGTCTGGATGACCGAGTGGTTAGAACGACAGATTTTTTTATCTCGGCGTTCGCAGCTTCGAGTCCCAGCAATTGCTTTTTTTTCATTTGTCTTCATATTTTTTTCTTCATATACTATCTATTTTGATTAGTGAAATAGCTTTTGTTTTTGCGGTTAATACATCAAATAATTTTTTTTTTAACGAAAATCTGTTGACAAGTACCTTTGAACAGAGTAACAGTACAATATTTTGCCAGGTTATACTATCACGGGCATTTGCGAAATAGGTCTTGAGGTTTGCATGCAGTTTTGTTTTTTCCATGATATTATCGTATTACTCTATATCACACCTCTAACACATTTCCAGCATTTCCATTGGCTAAAAGAGGTCACGTGAATGCCCAGTATTTTCCCATACATGGCATCTCCAAACAATATTAGGTCAGTAAGAAAAATCAAAATGACCGTCGGTCTATGACAATCGTTTTCTTTGGCAATTTTGTGTTAACTTTAACTTGATAAGTTGGCAAATATCAATACTGATTACATGAACATATACATGTAAGAGGGGAGTAACTGGTACAGATTTGGTTCATATATACTTACTGCAGTCTGACCGAAGCTTTCTTACCGTTTACTTTTCATTGGACTTATTTGATTTGTTTACGTTTTGTCGTTTGGTTAAAATGTCGCTGTCAAAAATATCTGCATATGCTTCTAATGGAAAAATTGAGAGGAAGAGGCTAAAACTCCACTCCGAAAATACTTTTAAGTCTAAAGAACATATTGGGTCAGTAAAGAAAAATAGTAGGAATCTTTTTTTATCATCTAACTTACTTTAAAGTCTTACTAAAAGTTGTCGGTATGAAATGTCCATAATTTACGGCACAAGTCTGACCAATCGATAATATAAAACCTACTCGGTGCCAATTTAGTTAAATTTTGTTATGAAAGAAACAGGTGATAAAATATGTTGATGTTTAAGAGAAAACAGACCTTTTGCATACTTGTATTTTTAGGTTTCAATAATATGTATCACCTTCAAAACAAACCAGCTATACGGATAAATGTGATTTGCTCCATACGTTTCGGAACCTTACAATATGCAATAAAATGCTGAAATAAAAATTTAGTTAATTATATTTTTCAACAAGTGAAATGATGAAATTGAATAGGTCGAAAGCATCCTCTGCATTTTCAGGTTCTTTGTAAGTATGCGGACTGATCAACCTAAACAGATTATTCAATTCAGGAAAGCATCCATAATCGTGTACTTTGCGGGTATATCGTTCCATTCAAATATCTATTTCATCTGAAGAAACTTTATTGTAACTAGAAGTATTGTGTAATTCAGGCATGTTAAACATTACTTCTGGTTTTCCAAATGGACCGTCATTTCTGTTTCCCAATGAAATGCTGTGCATATTCCACTAGGTAATGAATCTTCTAAGCTCACGACGATTAACGGGCATAAAGCAAAACAGCAAACACTGCGAATGAAACAGATTTGCATCGTTGTACAAAGCAGAATCTCGCAGGTCATGAAAGAGGTTTGTCTAAAAGTCGACATGCTGCCTTCGTAGTATACTTCATAAAGTCATGGTCATCTGTATTTCTTAGTCTAAAATATATCTGCAGGTTCCCAACAATGGTATTTTCTGCTCCACGATCAGATCACTACGAACAATAGTCGGGACGATTTCGCCAATTTTGTTCACAGGTTCTAGAAGTACCTTGCTATTAATTTAGTTTTATTGTTGCTATTTCTTGTTTGAGCCACAATATTTCCTGCCTAAACCATATATTCCTCCATCAATTGCTAAACCAAAAGGTTTCAGTTTGTTATTACCGTCAATATGCCAATCAAAAGGTCCAGAGCAGGAATACTCTCGAAGTATTAGTAGTCGCTTCTTTCTTCCTTCCATACTATCTTTGTTTGTAATCCACGTTTCACACAAAGTCCGTATTTCAGTTTAAGTCTTTACCACATAGTTTTGTAACAAACACACTTCCCACTACCAGACAATTCCTGGAGCATGAAAAGTATAATTCTACATTGATCTGACTCTAGGGTCCTGCGTCGCAGACATGAGTGTTTGATACATGTTTTCATATTCCGGGGGTTATATTCATATACCATGTAATAAAACAAGAACAGCGAAAATGTCCTTGTATATATAACTTATCGAGAAATAATGGAAGTTTGCAATTATGTTTCGCCATTCTAAACAAAATCTAGTCGTGCGCAGCAATAGCAGCATGACAACAAGTGAACAACCTGAAATTATATATTAATTTAATTTGGCAGCATTCCAGTAAGTACAGTATCATCTAGATCTACAATTCTTGGCCATGTGATATTGAACGAGCTAGCGAACTACTGTGATATTTGAATTGATACCTTTGCGATTTTCTGATTTATTTGCAACATAAACTTTTTATATGATAGTAACTAGATGCATAATCTTTCGATAATAAAAATAACAAAAAACTTACCAAAACAGAGCAAAATCCGTCATGCATTCTCCTTTAAGCATGTTTCAATGTAGGTCACGTGATATTTGAAATCACAGCTACGTCACAAAACAAAAACTATGAAGTGTGAATTATAAAGTGTGAACTTCGAATCGTGAAGAGTGAACTATGAAGTGTAATTCGTGAAGTGTGAACTATGAAGTGTGAATCGTGAAGTGTGAAGAGGGAACTATGAATCGTCAAGTGTGAACAATGAAGTGTGAATCGAGAAGTGTGAACTGTGAATCGTGAAGTGTGAACTATGAAGTGTGAATCATGATGTGTGAACTATAAAGTGTAAAGTATGAAGTCACCACCGGGCTTTCCTACTATACTGAATAATGTCAATTTTTGTAAAAAACAATTCACAAACAAAGGCCAATACATGTAACTCCGGTGTTTCCGGCCCGAATTTGTCTATATTATATTTGACTTGTAATCTTATGCTCATATACAAACTGTGCAAGATTGATGAAGATTGGATGAAAAATGAAGACTCTATCCTGAATAATGTCCATATTTGCATTTTTTTCACAAAGGGCAATAACTCCGGTGTTTCTGGTCCGAGCGTGCATATATTCGACTTCAACTGTAATTTCATGGTCATAGACAAACTGTGAAAGATTGGTGAAGATGGGATGAAAAATGAAGTTTCTATCCTGAATAATGTCCTATTTGTATACTTTTTTAAACAAAGGGCAATAACTCCGGTGTTTGATATACGATCTGGCCCAGTTTTGGCGTCTGTTGAAACAGATCTGATGGAAAATAAAGTCTTTATGTGGAAACAAATACACAGATATGAATGTTTTTGATATTTGGCAAATAATATATATGCTCTCGAAGGGGGGCATATTCAAATCGAACCGTCCATCTGTCCACCTGTGAGTCAGTACGTGACAAGGTTAAGTAGAATTTACCGTTTTGTCTAGTAACCAACACATCTCACTACAACACTTGGATACTTACACAGTTGTTGCTTATAACCATTCCCTATCCACCCATATCACCCAACCTCACAATGATCTTGACCTTGACCTAATTTGCACATAGAATAATTCAAATGGGCTGTTTCTTGGTTGATTAGATTTACCGTTTTGTCTGACATCAAAACCACTTGCTACAACACTTGGATACTTACACAGTTTTTGCTTATGATCATCTCAAATCCACCCATATCATCCAACTTCTTTTTGACCTTGACCTTGACTTAATTTGGACTTATTAAAATTAAAAAGTGCCATTTCTTGGTTAACTAGATTTTACTGTTTCGTCTAGCACCAACACCGCTTACTACAACACTTGGATATTTACAAAGTTGTTACTTATGACCGTTCCCAATACACCCATATCACCAAACCTTACTTTGACCTTGACCTAGACCTCATTTGCACTTAGAACAATTCAAATCGGTTGTTTCTTGGTTAACTAGATTTTACCGTTTCGTCTAGCACCAATATCGCTTACTACAACACTTGGATATTTACACAGTTTTCTTATGACCGTTCCAAATCCACCCATATCACCCAAACTCACTTTGACCTTGACCTTGAACTTATTTGGACTGAGAAATGGTCTCCCCATCACCAACTGGGGGCATGTGTGTTTATCAAACACAGAATCTTGTTATTGTTTAGTTTATTTCCACATTTTCAATTTCAGTTGCCGTTTCAAACGTTGTTCTAGACCTTCCTGCAACCATAAATGTAACAATTATAGAACAACAAAGCACCCAGTTTGAATGTACTGTGTCTAGGTCTCTACCTAGTGCCACCATACTGTGGTTCAAGAACAATGCGGGCACAGTGAGTGCCGCTATACCATCGACGCAGTCCCAGATCACTAACAACTCTGACACCTCAACGAGGACTACGGGAACACTGAGCTTGACTGTCAACAGGACCGACAACGGTGTCATTGTGTATTGTACTGCAGGCAACGGGATTGGACAGGTGCAGACATCGAGCAGACAAGTTACACTTTATGTGTTATGTGAGTATTTATTTTTAGTACTTCCATAAATTAATTTGACAGATTTAAGATACATTTTCCATCTTTATGTTGAAAACTTTATCCTTCTACTCGTTGGCTTCAGTCAGATGGTCTTTGTTTACATGTAGCGTATAAACTAATCATCTTGGCTACAAATGTTTCATTCAGGTTGCTCACATTTCTTTGTATTCCATTTTGTTCTGCACTATTCATATTAAGCTTTTATGTGGACATATCAGATTCCCCAAATGGTCCACCAAGTGTGGTGGATTATCTCAACGGGAGCAGCTTTAATGCCTTACGTGGCAATCAGCAGTCTCTGACCTGCTCCGTCTCTGGTGGGAATCCATTAGCCACCCTCACATGGACAAGTTGTTACAATAAAATTGTGGGTAATCCAAATATTGTGGCAGGGACTGTGTCTCTAACAATCAACTTCGTAGCCAGCAGCTCAGATCAATCGTGTGCGTGTATATCGAGTCATCCAGTGAATGGGAACTTGACGTCAGTTGTGAATGTCAAGATACTGTGTAAGTCGATGTATATTTATGTTATGCTTGCTCTATTTACATTAAGGATATACGTAAATTTCAGGACAATAGCGATTATTAATTGTTCCATGAACCGACCTGAATAATCTGTTCATATAATGTTATTGACTTTTGAATTTCCTTCAACTAAGGTTTACGCATCTTTGCACATTGTATTATAGTATTAAATCATACAAATGTGCTCTTGAAATAATAGCATATGGTGTTCACAATCCCCACCTCATGTTTATTCAGATCCTCCATCAACCCCAGTCTACGAAGTGGGGACTGCCAAGGATATTCCTCCAGATGATACAATCAAGGTGGTACAAGGTACCACCACCGTCATTAAGTGTACCAGTACCAACAACCCTGTGGTAACCATGTTTAAATGGACTCTTCCAAACACAACAGTTGTACTGTCACAAACACTGACACTGTCAAACACCGAGTTGTCCAACAAAGGCACATACAGGTGTGATGTAACTAACACAATGGTACCGTCCAAAGGGGACACAGTTATTGGATCCAACGGGTCTTCTGTGTCAGTAGAAATACTATGTAAGTGTATTTTTGAACTATTACAATGATAATAGTAAACCATTTAAATTTGTATTTAAATCTAGCACTCATGTAGGCATACAGTACGATCTTATTAAAAAACTTATCAGTTTTAGAGGCTTGGAATTTGATACACATCAGGTGCATTATGTGGAGACATGTACATCAGACTTGAACATGGAAAACCATAGCTTGCCTTTGCTAGATATTTATAAAAATGCCAGATTAATTGAAAGTGTTTTAACGTTATAAAAATGTCATTGCCACAATATACCTCTTTACTGTAGAATAATTTACTTAAAACAATATTCTCAAGATTTGTTCAGCAATTTCAATGAAGCCAATACTGTTGTGTGATAACAAATATGGACAATCATTTTATTGATCTTCTCAATCTACTAATAACAGTTGTTTAGAAATACACTAAGTTATGTTGATGCTTTAATGAAATTGTAGATTTGTTTTAAAACAAGGTGTTGATTTCTGTAGAACATTATTGTTATGTAATTAACATGTAATACAAATATGCTATCTTATTGTTTGCACTAAGCTGTAATCGTAAATTTCTGCATTAATTTTGCATTCTCTTAGATGTCTAATAGTCATTATGTGCAGTCAATAAACATATACAACGGTTTTTCATATGACAGTTAATATGTTTGTCAGCATGTAGCATGCTCTACACCTATTTGTAGATGTACAATGCAATCATATTTTGTTACATTAACTTCCATTTTGTTAACACATATTTATTGAGAAGAAATGTTTGTTATTAGATTGGTGTATGTCGTTAGACGGGCAGGCCGGCGGTGTGGTGGCGTCAGTTTGTTGTTTCCGTTCTCTAACCTACAACGAATTTAGCTATTGCAATGAAACGTTATACATAGATACCTTATATCGAGACCTCGCTTGGGATTGCATCTGGGATAGGTGGGGTCAAGTTTACCGATACTAATTCATTTTGTTTAGTACTTACTTTTATGTATTTCAGTCAAACAGTTTGGATTTTGTTGAATTTCCACTTTTCTTGTTTCTATTTATTGCAGTGGTTTCTTGTCCACAATATTTGGTTGCAGATGCATCTATCACTGTTTTGCATTAAGTTTGTAAAGAAGTATTCGGATACGCATACATCTGTTTGACTACCTCTTGATTACCAATGTTATATATAACCTATTTGCGTGTTCATGTACCTTTGAAGCTTTTGAGAGTAAATTACGTCTATTCTTCTGGTATATTGCAATATGCAGATCCCCCAACAGAGCCATCGTTTAACTATGGAAGCACTTCCGGTCATCAACTGTATAACAACCAAATGACGGTGGTAAGGGGTGATCAGTTTAGTATCGTCTGTCAATCAACAGCCAACCCTCCTCCATCCTTCTCCTGGCCAGATCAGCTTTGGTCTGAAAAGGCTCAGAGTGACGTCACAAAGGTCTGCAACGTTACAAACACCATGGACCCTAGAGGAACACAAGTGGTATCTGGACATAAGTCAGCATCTGTAACAGTACTTGTGCTGGGTAAGCCATATCATGGCTTTATGCATTTCAAAATAATATGTTCATATAAGTATTACCTTGCCAAATGTCGATAAGCCTTTTCATAGAGCTTTACAGTGTTTGGTCTCACTTCACAAATGAAAAAGGAAATACAATTATCCCATTGTCACTGTTCAAAGAAAACTAATCGGTGCAAACTGAAATGCTATAAATCATACGGAATAGAAATAATCTATAAAAAATAATTATTGTTATGTTATTGGTACAAAACGTGACTCTGATTACAAATGATAAAACATGACAGAACAATATTTAAATGAAAAAATACTGTTCTTGGATTACTTTGATGCACATAAAGCATTGAACATTGTTAATCATGTTCTATATCTTCTTCGTTATTAAAAGTAGATTTATCCTGATAATTATAGTGAACTGTGATACATAGAACACGCTTGGTATACTGTTTCTTTTCATATCATGGGAATATTTTATTTCCTATACATAGTTCCACCATCTCAACCAACATTACAACACCAGAACTGCCAGGGCACTCTCGATACTGTCAGCTCAGTTCTCAAGGTCAAGGTTGGCGAAAGTGTGAGAGTCACGTGTTCATCCTCTGCAATTCCCAGTCCCAGTTACAGCTGGTCCTCATACCAGGCAACAGAATCAAAGGTGATGCTGATCAGCATTGTGGAGAAGGGAAATGCACAGACGTACACGTGCACTGCCAGGAACTACATGAACACAACGTTCGCCGGCTTGCGCGAGGGAACAAACACATCTTCAGTCGTAATCGAACCACTGTGTAATGATATTCTGTATCAATAGTACTTGAAAGAAAAACTCATTAATACCATATTTACTTGCATCAGCAACTACAATCTGTGATAGTAGACAAATACTACTGCTTCTTCTATTATGTGTGCAAAAATTTCTTATCATAATTTCTTTTAAACACCACCTTATTTTTGGTCTTACTTCACCAATCTTGTTTGCCTTCACTATTTGGCAAATATTCGAATATTCGGTTTAATGAAAAAACGAATATTCAAATACCAATTTTGGTATTCGATGACATCCCTAGAATGTACGCATCTCAAGTCACATATGGCCATACATTGTAGTTATTTCCCTTCGATACAAAATGGCAAAATACACATGTGACAGGTTATCATTATTGGAAGAAGCATTGGGGTATTTAAGGCGCCATGAACTAGACACAAATACAAGGTTTGCTGTATATTCTTCAACCAAGGATTTCGGAATAACCTGTAAGTTATAGTTTTTATTTTGCAATAATAAAGTACTTGATGTACTGGTAACATATATGAAATGTTTCGGACGCTAGCGTATCCGGACGTTTTTATTTGTAATAAGGAGTACTTTAGTTGAGATTGAATAATATAGTTACAAGTGTATGATCGATTATTAAACGACTATTGAATATCGACAATAATAGCAGAATATTCAGAAAACGTTCGTAACTATCAGAAAAGACGAGGGATAACAATCAAGTACGATATAACGCCCCCATAAAACAATATACGAACAGGAATGCATTTAACGAAATTATTTACAAGAACATAAATTATGTACAAATGATAGATTAACAATAAAATATTCCAATGGTGAATTATAGTAGATGAAGCTGTGTAGAGAAAGGAGTAAAAATATGTTTGTTTTAGGTTACATGACCACAAAATAGGGTAGGTAGCTAGGTAGGTAGGTAGGTAGGTAGGTAGGTAGACTGGTAGGTAGGTAGACAGGTAGGAAGGTAGCGATTTTTTTTAATTTTATAAATATAAAATGCATGTGCGTAAAGTGTCGTCCCGGATTAGCCTGTGCAGTCCACACATGCTAATCCAGGACGACACTTTCCGCTGTAATGGTATTTTCTGCTTCAAGGAAGTCTCTTCTAAACATAAATCCACTGTAGGCGGAATTTGTCGTCCCGCAGAGGCTAATCCGGGACACTTTACGCACATGCCTTAAGACCGGTTTTCGCACGACACGCGTCAATTATTAAGTTAATGGTTAACTTTAAATTTAAGAGTCTATAAGTCTAATAAGTATTCAAAATATACCTGTAATATCCGTTAACTTTGGTTGGAGAACAGAACAGAATAATTGATTAAAGTCTCACTTCTATACATTCATGGTAAAAATACACATACAATAATAACTGAGTTATGAGAGACTATTTAAGATCAAATACAATCAAATTAAAAACACATACGATTAAAAAACTTTAACATGTTGTCAGTCCTGGTGCAATAAAGATTGCCGATAATGTGCATGTAAAATACATATTTTACAACTTTTGCATAGATTCTATTTCCATCATTACCATATTAAGCGTTAGTTTCATACATATAATTACGTCTCAATTTTAAGATTTCATGACAAGTTCTGGCGCTGTATTTAACAATATGTTCGTCTGACAGTAGGAATGAAAGTTTTTCGGTAGCTAAAAATGAGTTGAAATCAGTATTCATAAGTCTGCCTTTAACATTGATACATTCTTAAAAAATCATCATACAGCGGGCAATTTAGTAAGACATGTTGTTCGTCCTCAATAAGTTTTTTACATTGAAGACAAGTACATGCTATTGAAAGAAAACAGGTATTTAACCGAAAACATGTTATAATTAAAAAATGAAAATAAAAGACGAAATAAATGAAATGTTCTAGGGTCTGGACATTTTTAAGGGTAGATCGTGCAACCTGAAACAAACATATTTTTTACGCCTGATGGAAAGTTGCAATCCGAACCAACTGTCCAGCCGTCATTGACTGTAGTACTTCGAGTCGTATGCCTGGAAACGAAGTCGATCAAGCGAAGTAGTGACCCGTGCTGTCCAAAGAGCGGATTCATATCAACTTTATTACTAAGGCTACTACTAATTTTTCCGAGTTTCGAAAGTGTCATCAATGACCACCTTTAATATTATAAAATAATTATGTTTTGGCAACTGTTTATAGAAACAGGCACTTAATAAATTTAACAAAGCTTTTTGTATAATATGTATACGTTAATATATGCTTTTCAGTGAAATATCGAATGTTATCGATGAAATAAAATTTTATATTTTCACTGTTGGGGTTATTTTCATAACTTAAAACGGACTATTTTTCCATAGATAACATCGATCTACAGGTAGTGGTTTACGACCCTTGGCAAATAGATATACATGTACAGTATTTGCATGCATGTGTTTACATACAACACACTATGAAATTCGACAGAATCATAATTTAGCGACAACTACTTACACAATATGGCATTTTTTCCCACCATACTAACAAGTGACGGTTTTGGAATAATTTATGATGTCATTATTATGAAGTCAAAATACACGAACTTGTGACGTTCAAGCTTATCTCGCGCGATTTTATTTATTTATTGTCCAAAAGCATAAAATAAAATTAAAATTTGTTGATTTCGGTGTAAGATCGTATTTTATTTCACTCGTGATTATATAAATAATATATTTTCACTAGTGGCTTCACCACTCGTGAAAAAATATCATTTTCCATGAAAACTCGTGAAATAAAATACGATCTTACACCGAAGTCAACAAATATCCTGTACAGCTTTACTAGATCTACTGCATTTTTTTTGGATATACTGTTAAATGTCTCCTTCAAAATTAGTAAAATAATTTATCAAGAAAAACGGATGCATATTAAATAACAGAAGAGGTCCTGATTGGCATAAAAAAAAAACTATTGTTGTCTTCTTTTCGACTGAAATGTGATTTTAATGTTAATATTTTGTAGGCATACAAACAGCAAAACATGTTTACCTCGATGACCGACCACAAGTGAGGGTGGGACGACAAGAGTATGATGGCATTCCCTTTGTACTTCTGGGGTCAAAGACTTTTGACTGCCAGTTTTTATATAATGATATAATCCATGTTAGTCAAACATTTATATGTAAAATCAAAACTATCATCCTAAACACTGTTTAATTTTATTAAGATAAGTGAACCTTAATTTTGCAAATGTTATTGTTGATCTACCATCGATACGCCCTATAAAGTATGTAACAATGTTAAAATGTCTTGACCTAAACGGATGTAACATTAGATCACAAACACAAAAATTGCTATCTAATCTCAATGTGATCTGACAATTTGTTAATGTGCGTGCTATTTACATTTCTGCCAAATAAAAAAGAAACATTACTGTTTTGCTCTTTATTGCCAAATTGCTTGCCACTTAAGATATAACAATTTCAGGTTAAAACAATAATCCATACTTATTTGGTTCTAAGTGCATAAGTTACGTTATCCAAGATGTAGTGGCCATTACTTGATGCATACAGCTATTTAAAAATACTCTTCGAATTATTTCTCTGTTCAACAGAAAACTTGTCTGACAGAAACAGATTGTCTTGTAAGACTGTTTTCGTTGTATATGTTTTTAGATGAAAGCAGCATTCAAGCGCTGTATCGAAATAGTGACGTTTCCTGGCCAAAAAAAGGTAAAATCAGTTATTCAAAATCATGGTGACATAAAACATACAAGTTTAATCCATTGTAAAGAATTGATCAGGATATATAAAGGTGAACACTCACAAAAAATTAACAATCATGTATGACGCTGTATTACGTTAAATACATTCAGATTTGAAACAAAATAATGCTTATTTTACTTGAATATTGTTGTTTCGCACTTTTAAGTTGCTATAACACGAAATGTAATTTTGGAAGCATTGTTTTAATTTCTAGTTCATCTTGTATATGCTTCTTCCTTTATAGCAAAGAGAAGTGGCTGCAACGCCACGGTGAATTTGTAACAAAGAACAATTTCCCAAGATTGAAGGGTTAAGGATTCGGTGTTTTTTTACAAGAGGTATGCCTTCACCATTTTCATGTTTTTTGTCTTCAACTGAAACCTTATTTGTCCTGGAAACACATAACATTTTGACAGAGTTATGGCCCTTTTTCGACTTGGATTCCCAGAAAACACGTTTCCGGACAAGAACTCATGAAAGGCTTGACATATTCAAATAATGTTTGGTACACATGTGTAACATCATAAAACAAGTCAAAGCTCGTTTTTGGTTACGTACCATTTCATGTTGGCTGAGTTATGACTTTTCTACATAGTTTTCCTAAAAACTGTTTCCGGAATCTTGAAAGGATTCACATATTTAAATCTTAGGTACTTACGTGTAACATCATACGAAACAGGACAAGTTCGCCTTTGGTTAAAAAACAAATGTTGAGCGCGTTATGGCCCCTATTGAACTTAAACTTTTCCAAAGACAATGCTTTCAAATGATAACCTATGAAGAGCTTAACAGGATAAAATCATTTTACTTCGCATAAGTGTAACAGCATAAAAAACAGGTAGATTTTGACTTTGACATATTTATTTTTTGGATACTTGTACATGTGACATCATAAAATAGAGCTTAAGCTAGACTTTGGTTACAAACCACTTAATGTTGGCAGAGTTATGGCTCCTATTGAACATAAGTGTGTCCAAATACACAGTTAACCATTCACAAATTAAAGCATTCCCTTTTGTCTATTTCTTTCAAATAGATGCCATAGTTTTGTGACAAGGCCATATGGTTGCGGATTATTCTTTATTCATGTGACAATTCTAGTTATGTTTTTTTTTCTTTCAGGCTCTTCTGATGGTAGAACAAAACGTCAAAGATAGATTTGTGAAGAAATAAGGGTAATTTGATTATGTTTCTAGTGTGCATATTAGTTGGCGTCCACGTTGTGATGTTAAGGAGCTTGTGATAGCTTAAATACCCAGATAACATGAGCATTATTTTTTTAACATTGAAAGAACATTACATTTGAAACGTTTTGTAACTCAATAACATGGATGAGCTTTATGTTCAATGCACTTATATTCTTGTTTGGCGACGTAGATTGGTTTGAAAATGTAAATCAATATACCACATTCTTGTCCGCTCTCTTAGTCGTCTGTTTAATCTAATATTCGCTAAACGTAATAAGAAGCTTGTGGGCATGCAATCCCAGTAAAGTTCGATATTTAGCCACATTGACCCAGTAACTGCAGAGTTATGGCCCTTGAATAATCCTTGTTTGCCTTTTTAGCCTTGGCCATCTTGAAGTCCAACAGTTTTCATCTAATTTTCCCAACCTTTGTATTTTAAAGATTGCTTATGACCAAGAAAGGGCACTAAAACTTCATAAACATAGCGTGTTGCTACAATCTGTGTTCATTTCTTCATTTGAAATACATACACTGAAATAGTATTATTAAATATGCCAGCTGTAGGTTTGTAAATCGTGTTGTAACTGAGCATATTTATAATAGTCGGTGTATTTCTGTTTGGTGTCAAACTAAATAGTCTTATTATTATATGTATTTCAGTGATTTTATATTTATTTATTTCATCCCATTTACAATTCAAGCCAACATTTATTACGCAAACTGCAGCCTTAAACGGATGTTTTCCACAGATACGCTGTAAGTTCATTGTGGATATATTTGTTTAATACATGGCAACTGTGCATATGTAAATCAAATCAATTTTGTAATTATTAAAGTGTCTAAAATAAATCAAATTTGGCATTTCATAACGTTAATAAAAATATACTTTTTATTTTAGTTTATTTTAGTTTGGTGTACATATTATTGGGTACACGTATCAGCTTAACAATGTCAGATTTATGACTAATATTTTTCTTGTTTTTTATATTACAGACAAGCTTACGAGTATGTCAGCCTAGTTTTGTTTAAAGAACCCTTAGTTGCTATACTGGAAAATGTGAGCATCCAACTGTAAATAAATACTACGTGTTTGTTTGGTAAATTGCCCTTTAAATACATAACACACCAAAATTTTATTTATGAAAAAATCATGAAGGTTTGGAACGTTGCACCAGTTTTGCAACTGTTATGTAGAATGCCTAAAAACGATTATATTTAAAAATCCTATATTATTTGTTAGTTGTGACGAATTTAACCATCCAGTTGATCTATATTACACACAGTCACTGATTGCGCCGAAGGGCAAATATTTATAACAGAAAGTAATGTGTGTACAGTCGCATGCGTTAGGTAATAAAGCCCGTGTTTATTACGCATGAGTAAATAGGTAGTTAAGTTACCCGGATGTGCAGGTAATATAAAAGCGCGAGCGTTGGTAAATTCTAGCAGATCTACTCCAGCTCTCGTCGAGTTAACATCGACACAAATATAGAAGGTATTTAGAATTATATTATTGATTAAACACTAGGGACTTTGGGTGCTCTGAGGCTGGCAATCCTCTTCTTGCGACATATGGGCCATGTTAGCAGGATTCCTACCCCTCAATAGCCCGGGTTGCTAGTAAATTGATAATATAAAAGTTCCATATCTTCGTACCAAGACTCCAAGGCTCTTCATAGGCTCTATACCCATGGTACGAGGTCATATAGGAATATAACACCAAACACTCCTGTGTACCAAACCCGGAGTATTATAGTGTTACATAACAAAGACTCGGGGTCAATACAATTTTCTAGACCACTCTCAGGATATCGTAGCAAACTGGAAGTGTTGCTCGGGGTAATTGTATAATAATAGTAGTTAATTCTATTTAATATACTGTTCCATACCAATCATTTGTCTACAATAAGCTAATTATAAAGCAAGGTAGCTTGAGGAAAATTATATATACATATTATTTATATTATTCGTTCTATTGTTTAATTGTGTGAGCCATACTTGCAAACCCGAAGCTCGGGATAAACGTCGCAAGTCAACTGAAAACATATTCAGCTCTGAAGGATATGTAAGTGGTATTTATTTCTAAAAGAATAAGAAAATGTATAAAAGTTCTTTCAGCAATAACTGAAGATTGTGAAATGGTTTGTTAAACAATGGGAAGCTTCGTGAATTATTTTTGTAAAAAGTACTCACGTTTCATAATTTAGTTAAAGCATACATATATACCAAAACAAATCAAGTTATCATGTGTCTGTATCTTGTTACATAAAAACTGTAATTCTCTGCTCGTAGATTAAGATTTGTATTAAATATTCACTGTTCTAAGTGTGTTTTACGTAGATAAAAAAAAGAATGCAACACTTGCCTGACCGTTAACACATCACTTCTATCAAATGTTAACATTGTTTGTGTAATTTTACAGGTGAAGTCAAGCTCCTATGAAGAGGCTAATGCTTTGTTGACACATTCCGAAGGAAGGAAAACCTTACTGAAAGCACTTGCCGATGGACTGAACACATTTTAGTTTATGTTATGTACTTTATGTATAGGTGATAACTGGATCAGCAGCTAACCTGCTTTTTCACTATATTTTCAAACAACTAAACGTATCATATTCAATTATCCAAGAAGAAAATGATAACAACTTTAACAAGATATCAAGTTAGTAATCAAATCAGTGAAAATGCATTAATGCTTTATGTGTGTCATTTTTACTTCACAGGCGTGAAGACAAATCATGAATTACAAGGTGAGAGTCTCCAAAACTGATTTCTTCCAACTTACATTACTGGTAGACATCGATCAGCTGTGAATTTATGTGGGACTTATACATGCGCTTAATTTTCTACATTTCACTGTGGGAGAAAGCACAGTTTCCACAGGTACATATAGTTAAGAACCAACATCATAGCGCATAATTGTATCAATTTGTTTTATGCTCACTTCCTTAAATGGTGCGCTGTTCAACCTTTAATGGAGCAGCCACAAAAATTGTGAATTTGAGAAATAGTATTTAATGTTTACTGTGAAATATTATACGTTCATACGCCTAGCAGTTTAAAAATACGCGTATGGCATTACTTGTGTATATGATAATATCAATTATTACAACTATTACTTATTTTAATTGTCTGCTTTATTAGTTAAATGCAACATCAACATACATAAGTATATTTTTCTATACATTTTAATAATTGATAATATGACAAGTTATT
Organism: Congeria kusceri; assembly: GCA_027627225.1. Taxonomy (NCBI): domain Eukaryota; kingdom Metazoa; phylum Mollusca; class Bivalvia; order Myida; family Dreissenidae; genus Congeria; species Congeria kusceri. The sequence continues at coordinate 29,721,183 of CM051030.1, read as the reverse complement.
TCTGTAACTGTAAACGTTCTTAATTTCATTATTATTAGTTTTGAAAATGTCTATGTATTTCTATATTATTATTACATAATACATACTGCACTGTCTGTTTATTCATAATAGCTCAGTCACTTTGTACAACAATATATTGCATTAATACGCCCATATTTTTGGTGTTTGTTTATAGGAAAAACATGACACTGCAAGATAACCTATTGAATTAATTTGAAGTAAATATAAGACAATGATAGACAGATGTGCGTGTGGTAATTAGTAATTTATTTACCGTCAAGCAATAGACTGGGGAACTAGTAGAGTAAGTTAATAGCTATCAACCCTGATAATGCATGCAATATTTTGCTTTACATTATTGTATTCAAAAGCGGTATAAATTATGTTAGTTTTTTTTCCTTTGAGCCTAGTGGTTGTTTGTTCTCATCTAAGTACAAGGAACAATATATTAACTACGAAACTTGTTTTATGGCATTGGAAGCCTAAAATACTCTACGCATATGCATACTATGCATAAAATAAAAACTTAAGTATGAGTTTTATAAATTATTATGTTGACAGTTGCATATGTGTAAGACATGAACTATTATTTATGGTCTCTATGACTATCCCTTTGACTTACTACAACGACTATCAGCTTTTGTTAATTATTCATTTCCGTTCATAAATAAGATTCACTGTGTAGCATAAATAACCTCTTCAATAACATGTTTGTTGTTTAAAAGGTATTAAGCTCACCTGAGCCAAATTGCTCAAGGGTACGATATAGTGGTCATCACTGTCGGTCGTCCATTGTTCGTCGTCCGTCGTCATTAAAATCACTTTTAACAACTTGAACAATAATCGTCAAGGCATTTATCCATGAAGCTGAAAGCTTCTTCCCATCCGCATGTCTGAACATTGAAAGGGTATGTTACAAATTGACATATATTATAAGGCATATTGGTCCGCTCATATGAGTACAAGTCATTAAACACTATATATGTTTTTGTTTAAAACACATTCTATTTTCTTTTGCTTTTGGTTTTCTTCTATGTCTTGCAACAGTCTTCTTATGATCCCACTTAATGTCGATTACTAATTATAGTTAGTCAGAAAGTGTTATATTTTATGTAAGGGGAGACAACCAAATAGTAAGCGGAGATAACGAAATATTGGCAACAAAAAGTTAGTTGTCGATAAACTTGATTTATACTTAGGTGAGCTACCACGAACACTTTGACCATCTTGTTTAGAAACATTCATCTGTATCCACTGGGTACGCTGTAATTACTGAGTATGCAACACATTTTAACCAGACAGACATAGCTATTTTGATAAATGATAATAATAATAAATAATTGATTTAAATACCAACAACTGGCTGTTAAGGCGCGTGCAGTTTGGCTCAGTTATAGGAATGTTTATTTCAGTATGAATTTTTTTTTTTTTCAAGAATAATTATTTTGCGCAATATATATATGGAGTCAGTTCTATTGATGTTTGCAATATAACTGTACTTAATCATGTTTTGACATACATGTATGTAAATATTGACATGCATATATTTAAAATATATCAATGATCAATTCTTTGGTACAAAGAAGTGCATACTAGTCAACGGATTTTGAAATAAAATTAGAATCCGACGCAGTTCTCTTGGATTAAAACATAAATAATCGAGGCTTGCCTTCTTTTCATTTTATCCCAACATGTATAATATAGTCTGCTAAGTGAGCATTAACTTGTTTAAGAATCCCTGCCTGTATACATCGTACTTCCAGTGCACGATAAATAGGTCACTGGATGGGCGTTTATTATCATAGAAATGGCTATTTACTGTGGCCATAGGTCACTGGATGTGCGTATATTCACAAGGAAAAGGCCATTTACTGTGGCTATAGGCCACTGGATGTGCGTATATTATCATAGAAATGCAATTTAGTGTGGGCATAGGCCACTGGATGTGCGTATATTCATAAAGAAAAGGCCATTTACTGTGGCCATAGACCACTGAAAGTGCGTATATTCACAAAGAAAAGGCCATTTACTGTGGCCATAGGCTACTGGATGTGCGTACATTATCATAGAAATGGCCATTTACTGTGGCCATATGCCAATAGATGTGCTATATTCACATAGAAAAGGCCGTTTACTGTGGCCATAGGCCACTGGTTGTGCGTATTTTCACAAAGAAAAGGGAGTTTACGGTGGCTATAGGCCACTTGATGTGCGTATATTCACGAAATTGGCCATTTACTGTGGCAATAGGCCACTGGATTTGCGTATATTCACATAGAAAATGCCATTTACTGTGGCCATAGGCCACTGGATTTGCGTATATTCACATATAAAAGGCCATTTACTGTGGCCATAGGCCACTGAAAGTGCGTATATTCACATAGAAAAGGCCTTTTACTGTGGCCATAGGCCACCGGATGTGCGTATATTCACATAGAAAAGGCCATTGACTGTGGCAATAGGCCACTGGATGTGAATATATTCACATAGAAAAGGCCATTTACTGTGGCCAGAAGCTACTGGATGAGCGTATATTCACTAAGAAAAGGCAATCCATAGGCCACTTGATGTGCGTTTATTCACAAAATTGGCCATTTACTGAGGCCATCGGCCACTGTATTTGCGTATATTCACATAGAAAAGGCCTTTTACTGTGGCTATAGGCCACCGGATGTGCGTATATTCACATAGAACAGTCCATGTACTGTGGCCATAGGCCACGGTGTGTGCGTATATTCACATAGAAAAGGCCATTTGCTGTGGCAATAAGCTACCGGATTTGCTTATATTATCATAGAAATGGCCATTTACTGTGGCCATAGGCCAATGGATGTGCGTATATTATAATAGAAATGGCCATTTACTGTGGCCATAATCCACTGGATGTGCGTATTGTATCATAGAAATGGCCATTTACTCTGGGCATAGGCCACTGGATGTGCGTATTTTCACAAAGAAAAGGCCATTCTGTGGCCATAGGCCATTTACTGTGGCAATAGGCCACTGGTCAATTCGTTGGTACAACAAAATGCTTACTAGTCAACGGATTTTGAACTAAAATTATAATCCGATGCAGTTCTCTTGGATTAAAACATGAATAATCGAGGCTTGCCTTCTTTTCATTTTATCCCAACATGTATAATATAGTCTGCTAAGTGAGCATTAACTTGTTTAAGAATCCCTGTCTGTATAAATCGTACTTCCAGTGCACGATAAATAGGTCACTGGATGGGCGTTCATTATCATAGAAATGGCTATTTACTGTGGCCATAGGTCACTGGATGTGAGTATATTCACAAGGAAAAGGCCATTTACTGTGGCCATAGGCTACTGGATGTGCGTATATTATAATAGAACTGGCAATTTACTGTGGGCATTCGACAATGGATGTGCGTATATTCACATAGAAATGGCCATTTACTGTGGCCATATGTCAATAGATGTGCGTATATTCACATAGAAAAGTCCGTTTACTGTGGCCATAGGCCACTTGATGTGCGTATATTCACAAAGAAAAGGCAGTTTACTATGGCTATAGGCCACTTGATGTGCGTATATTCACGAAATTGGCCATTTACTCTGGCAATAGGCCACTGGATTTGCGTATATTCACATAGAAAAGGCCATTTACTGTGGCCATAGGCCACTGGATTTGCGAATATTCACATAGAAAAGGCCATTTACTGTGGCCATAGGCCACTGAAAGTGCATATATTCACAAAGAAAAGGCCATTTACTGTGGCCATAGGCCACCGGATGTGCGTATATTCACATGGAAAAGGCCATCTACAGTGGCAATAGGCCACTGGATGTGCGTATATTCACATAGAAAAGGCCATTTACTGTGGCCAGAAGCTACTGGATGTGCTTATATTATCAAAGAAATGCCCATTTACTGTGGCCATAGGCAGCTAGATGTGCGTATATTCACATAGAAAAGGCCATTTACTGTGGCCATAGACCACTGGATGTGCGTATATTCACAAAGAAAAGGCCATTTACTGTGGCTATAGGCCACTCGATGTGCGTATATTCACATAGAAAAGGCCATTTACTGTGGCCTAGACCACTGGATGTGCGTATATTCACATAGAAAAGGCAATCCATAGGCCACTTGATGTGCGTTTATGCACGAAATTGGCCATTTACTGTGGCCATAGGCCACTGTATTTGCGTATATTCACATAGAAAAAGGCCATTAACTGTGGTCGTAGGCCACGGTATGTGCGTATATTCACATAGAAAAGGCCATTTACTATGGCCATAAGCTACCGGATTTGCTTATATTATCATAGAAATGGCCATTTACTGTGGCCATAGGCCACTGGATGTGCGTATATTATAATAGAAATGGCCATTTATTGTGGCCATAGTCCACTGGATGTGCGTATTGTATCATAGAAATGGCCATTTACTCTGGGCATAGGCCACTGGATGTGCGTATTTTCACAAAGAACAGGCCATTCTGTGGCCATAGGACATTTACTGTGGCAATTGGCCACTGGTCAATTCTTTGGAACAAACAAATGCATACTAGTCAACGGATTTTGAACTAAAATTATAATCCGATGCAGTTCTCTTGGATTAAAACATAAATAATCGAGGTTTGCCTTCTTTTCATTTTATCCCAACATGTATAATATAGTCTGCTAAGTGAGCATTAACTTGTTTAAGAATCCCTGCCTGTATACATCGTACTTCCAGTGCACGATAAATAGGTCACTGGATGGGCGTTTATTATCATAGAAATGGCTATTTACTGTGGCCATAGGTCACTGGATGTGCGTATATTCACAAGGAAAAGGCCATTTACTGTGGCCATAGGCCACTGGATGTGCGTATATTATCATAGAAATGCCATTTACTGTGGCCATAGGCCACAGGATGTGCGTATATTCACAAAGAAAAGGCCATTTACTGTGGCCATAGGCCACTGGATGTGCGTATATTCACAAAGAAAACGCCATTTACTGTGGCCATAGACCACTGAAAGTGCGCATATTCACAAAGAAAAGGCCATTTACTGTGGCCATAGGCTACTGGATGTGCGTATATTATCATAGAACTGGCCATTTGCTTTGGGCATAGACCACTGGATGTGCTTATATTCACATAGAGATGGCCATTTACTGCGGCCATATGCCAATAGATGTGCGTATATTCACATAGAAAAGGCCGTTTATTGTGGCCATAGGCCATTGGATGTGCGTATATTCACAAAGAAAAGGCAATTTACTGTGTCCAGAGGCCACTTGATGTGCGTATATTCACAAAATTGGCCATTTACTGTGGCAATAGGCCACTGGATTTGCGTATATTCACATATAAAAAGCCATTTACTGTGGCCATAGGCCAATGGATGTGCGTATATGCACATAGAAAAGGCCATTTATTGTGGCAATAGGCCACTGGATGTGCGTATATTCACATAGAAAAGGCCATTTGCTGTGGGCAGAAGCTACTGGATGTGCTTATATTATCATAGAAATGGTCATTTACTGTGGCCATAGGCCACTGGATGTGCGTATATTCACATTGAAAGGCCATTTACTGTGGCCATAGGCCACTGGATGTGCGTATATTCACAAAAAAGGCCATTTACTATGGCCATAGGCTACTGGATGTGCGTATATTATCATAAAAATGCCCATTTGCGGTGGGCATATGCCACTGGATGTGCGTATATTCACATAGAAATGGCCATTTACTGTGGCCATAGGCCAATGGATGTGCGTATATTGACATAGATAAGGCCTTTTACTGTGGCCATAGGCCACTGGATGTGCGTATATTCACCAAGAAAAGGCAATCCATAGGCCTCTTGATGTGCGTTTATTCACAAAATTGGCCATTTACTGTGGCCATAGGCCACTGTATTTGCGTTTATTCACATAGAAAAGGCCATTTACTGTTACCATTGGCCACCGGATGTGCGTATATTCACATAGGAAAGGCCATTTACTGTGGCCACAGGCCACGGTATGTGCGTATATTCACATAGAAAAGGCCATTTACTGTGGCCATAAGATGCCTGATTTGCTTATATTATCATAGAAATGGCCATTTACTGTGGCCATAGACCACTGGATGTGCGTATATTATAATAGAAATGGCCATTTACTGTGGCCAAAGTCCACTGGATGTGCGTATTGTATCATAGAAATGGCCATTTACACTGGGCATAGGTCACTGGATGTGCGTATTTTCACAAAGAAAAGGCCATTTACTGTGGCCATAGGCCATTTACTGTGGCAATAGGCCACTGGTTTTGCGCATATTATCATAGAAATGGCCATTTACTGTGTCCATAGGCCTCTGGATGTGCGTATATTATAATAGGAATGGCCACTTAATGTTGCCATAAGCCACTGGATGTGCTTATAGTATCATAGAAATGGCCATTTACTGTGGCCTCATCCACTGGATGTGCATATATTCAAATAGAAAAGGCCATTTACTGTGGGCAAAGGCCACTGGATGTGCATATATTCACTTAGAAATTGCCATTTACTGTGGCCATAGGCCCATAGATGTGCGTATCTTCACATAGAAAAGGCTATTTACTGTGGCCGAAGACCACTGAAAGGATATTCTAATAGAAATCGCCCTTTTCTGTAGCGATAGGTTACTTTATAATGCTCTTTTCTCCTAAAAACCGCCATTGGTCACCTGATATGCAATACTCCCATAAAACTAGCAATCGACTCTAGTTATACATATTTAGCATTTATTCATTCAGGTGTTTATTTTAAAATAAACAATACCAATGATTTAACGACTATTAGTGAATTGATATTTATTCGTAAATTTAATATAAATTATTGTCCTTATTCCATATCAAAGTTATTTTTATGATTTAGTAGTATTAAGCCTAAAATTATGCACTTGAACTATGGAATAAAAGTCGCTTATGGCCACACTGACTATCTCGACTATAGAAAAGAGTCGTTCCCGCTAGAAAGTAGCGCATACCCCTAATGCTTAGAGCGTGAGTACACAGGTCTGTCAGACCGGTGTAGACACAACGACTTCTTACCGTAGTTATTCGGGAACTAGACTTATTAAGATATAGTGATTCCATGATGAACTCCATCGGAATTGTGTATTTATATATATTCATAGTTGTTCGAGAAGGAACAGGTAAACGCTTAGCAATTGAATAGCATTGATGTTATTAATGTTATTGTTGGTGTTGCTGATAATTATTCGAAAATGGCCAGGATCCGGTTACTCTAACCTTAATCGGTCAATTAAACTAAAATGTAATTAAAACTTGCTTTTCAAACATTCGAATATTATTTTAGCACAAAATTTATTTAGAATGCGCATGCGCATAAATCTTTAATTTGACCTCTATTTTGTATTTTATGCTGTGATTTTTAGATACCGTTCCACTTATTGACACTATAAAAATGTACTTAAAATATGTTTGACCATACGTGTTTAAAAAAAAATAAATATGAACCAAATATCGATCTTTATTTTCAAAATATAAAATCCGTAAAATCTCACGTTTTGTTAACTATTTGCATTCAGAACAGGTCAACCATTATGATCTCCCTTAAAAATCAAGCGTCTTTCGATACCGTTTCTTGTCTTTATTTGGGTTATGACGTCATCTAAGGCTGGTGCACGCCTACAAACTTATAGTGCAATCTATTTTAATCTCAATTTTAGTGAATTAATACTCAGTTTAAGTTTGAAATATCGAGTGAATATGGACGGAAAATGGGTACTAGCACTGCTGTGAAACACATTACCTAAATATTTAAGCGCATTAAGAGTGATTGTTTTGCCAATTTAACATGATTTTGTGGCTTGTATTTACTGAAGGACGATGTCTGCATAGAGGCATATATTTCCAGATTGCCAGGATACCGAACACGCTGTTATTCTAGAGTATCTTGTGAAAAAACAGTATTTAAGATAGAACGGTATCTAATGAATACAGGACTTCCCTTTTTTAGCTCACCAGAGCACGAAGTGCTCAGTTAATCGTGCTCAGTTAGCTATTGGTACAGGGGACCTCTCCGGCGTCATCTGTATGCCGCCATCAATTTGACAGTAATCACGATAAAGACATTTTCTATTCATTCTTGATCAAACTTGCACAGTTTGTGAATGACCATAAATTCTTGGACGGGGTTGATAATGGGCCCGATCGGACCAGGAACACCAGAGTTATTGTCCCTTTTTTGCACCAAATACATCTATTCCTGAATAACTCACCTCATAAAGGGAGGAAAATGCAGTGTCGTAAGTGTGTTATTTCTCTTTGTAGAATATTCACAGATATAACCCAGATAGTGGAGTCTGCTTATCAGTAAAATCAATACATCACTCTGAGTCAACATGATACTGCTATTTTAGATCAGCATCATTACAGTGTTTACGAAATACGTCGGACATTGCCGGTACATTTTCAAATTGTCCGCCGTTTCTTGAATCTACGGCGGACAGATTTGTCCGGCGTAATTTGATGCCTTCCAGAATAAATTCCAAACGTTTAATAATCCTTTTTTATTTTATTTTCTCGTGTTTTCTGATAATCAGGAATTTTATGACACTTTAATTTTAATCTTAAATGTCTTATGCGCATGAGCGGCGATCGACAAGTCTAATCTTGCACCGTACTGTTTGTCATGTAATCGTAACTAGTCGGTATATTCCGCTATGCTTCATTGTACAAATGATACGGAAATTGACGTCATAAGACAAACTGAAAATCGTAAAGCCTGTTTGATTCTGTGACCGATTCGACTTATTTGAGGGAGTAGCCTCACATAAAACGAAATAAACGAAAATTAGAATAAGTCAATATTCTCTTAAATATTAAATGGAATAAAATTCTCATTAATGATGTAATATAAATGAAAATGGCGGATTTCATATTACACTTAAATCTTATACATAACAATTTGTCCCCCTGTCAAAATGGCAGCGTCCTAGTCAGAAAATGTCGCATATTATTCTAAACCAGGTAAGAAATCGATGAATTTGGTATGAAAATTGAACTGAATATTTGTATCTGTTATGTTTTATAATGGTTCTAATGACAAATATTTTATTGGAAAATACTTTAGTGAAAACAACATTTGAAATGGAAGGTTACGTGCCACTATTAAGTATTTCAGGTTTCAAAACTTTAAATGGCAATTATGGCATAAGTCAGACTGCATTAAAAATTTGTTTATCGATATTCAGACAATTTTGCTTTTTATTTGCAATCTAAAAAAAATCTCAAGAATGTGTGTAGAATACTCTTCCTGGTCTAAAACTTACTATGGCAAAGACATTTTTTCTGAAAACTTTTTTAAATTAAATGCTCAAAATTGAATCATTATTTAGATAATTTTTCTATTGTTGTTGTTTTTTCAATACAGAGATTACTCTCTATTTCACAGGTACAAACACTCCTGTAATTAGTACAGGCTACGGTACAATGTTAGGTTTAAAGTATGTTGGTTTGTGATTATGTGCATTGACCAGGCGTTATATAGCAGTCATTTGTTAGCAGTCGCATTATCACCGCTAATTTGGCATATAATTTAATAATATTACATCATAATGATGTAGTTAATGGAATGTAGAATAGTATAGGGCAGTTAAAATCTTGAGGTGTTTAGCACAAAAATTGCATTTTCAACGGAAAAGAAAAAGCATGGATACTGCTAGTTTTTTTGCTTTAATTCATGCTTATTGATTACCCCTTTGGCACCCCTTATATGGGAAAAACCATATGACGTCATGACAACATATTTACATCCTCGTAAACAGAAGGAGCCAAACTTTTTTATGTAACAAGCTTTTTTTAAGAGTATTACTTACGCGATTAAAAATAGAGAAAAACTACAGAAAAATCACGGATACTAATTGCCAACCGGTATTTTGGCTATGTGGTGCTGCTGTAAAATTTTCCACTATCTGTCTTGGCAGGGAAAAGATGTAAATGACAATAAATAGCTAAAAATAATATTGTAAACAAGCAATCAGAATATAGGATCTATATCATGTGATCTAATGCCTGAAAGGGTTAATTATTTTCTGTAGTTTTTGGACTGTTTAGTTCATAATTTATTCAGTATCATTTAATGATTGAGAGTATAGCGCTCTACCAACTGAGCTATACGGGCCCGCAAAGCCAGAATAATCTACTTGGCTTGATACATTTATATGGTGCCATTATAATGATATTTAGGAAGTTTTCATGGAGTGTAGTAACTACACTAAAACGCCGCTTTACGACCACCTCTATTTTTCGATCACACCGCGGACACTTTTGTTAAAGACCCGATTGTTTTCCTATATTTTTAAATGGTCGCAAACCTCGATTATACGGGCACCCCGCTATCCGTATTAAGACCACTAATCCCAGACCGAAAGTACCAAATAACGCTCAAAATAACCCCGTTATTGAGACCAGTGTCATTTGGTCGTTGACACTTTATATCATTAGTTAACAAAATAAGCCGTGGAGATAATTAAACATACTGCTTTGCGGTATAAAGGGATGTGTTGAAAACAATGTGACATGTTTTGATAAGAGGTTGGGACATTGAATGTGTATCAGATTACGTTAATTGACACTATTTGACAGATGGGGGTAGCACTGTTGAATACTGATCTAGACAGTCTGTAAACGGTCTTATTTAATGATTTTTTAATTCAACTTCTGACTTCATGTAAAGTTAACATCCATAACTATAAGTTACAAAATCTGAGCCTGCATTAACATCATTTATCATCATTGGACAGAAAATTACTAAAGAAAAGGCAACACTTTACCTTATAGCACAGCCATTGCAAATATCACATTGCTACTAGTTCTTTGAACCGAGAAGTGAAGAAGAGTGCCAGACAGGACAAAAGACAATTTGTGCATAATTTGACAGAGGAGGCAGAAACAGCAGCTAAGCAGAACAACATGAAGAGAGTGTATGAGAACACCCGGGCCTTGTCAGGAAAGAGGTTCAACCCAAGTAAGCCAGTCAATGACAAAAATGGGAGAATCATCACAAGTGACGAGGAGCAAAAAAGAAGATGGGTGGAACATTTTGCAGAAATCCTCAACCGACCACCACCGCAAATAGTTCCCGATATACCACCAACAGAAGAGCCCCTCTGTATCAACACCAATCCACCAACCAAGGCAGAAATCACCAAAGCTGTCAAGGCCTTAAAAAATGGCAAGGCACCAGATCCTGACGGCATCCCTCCATAAGCTCTCAAGACAGATGCGGCAGCAACAGCAGAGATGCTACACCCTCTCCTAGTGAAGATATGGGAGCAGGAACAAGTGCCTGCTGACTGGAAGCTCGGGTACCTGGTGAAACTCCCCAAGAAAGGTGACCTTTCCCTGTGCGGCAACTGGCGAGGAATTATGCTGTTGTCCATCCCCAGCAAGGTGCTGACCAGAATCATCCTCGAGAGTCTGAAGGAGGCACTGGACAAGAGGCTGAGATCAGAGCAGGCAGGATTTAGGCAAGAAAAATCATGTACAGATCACATCGCAACTCTGCGCATCATCATTGAACAATCCATCGAATGGCAATCTCCCTTGTACGTGACCTTCGTCGACTTTGAAAAGGCCTTCAACAGTGTCGACAGGGAGACCATCTGGAAACTGATGCAGCACTACGGAATCCCACAGAAGCTTATTAACATCACCACACAACTCTACGAAGACTCATCCTGCCTGAGTGAGACAGGGCTGGATACTGTCACCGACAATCTTCCTGATCATCATGGACTGGATCATGAGAAGAACCACAGAGGGCAGCAACACCGATATCCAGTGGACCTTCACCGAACAGCTAGAGGACCTGGACTTTGCGGACGACGTCGGCCTTCTGTCCCAGAAGCAGCAACATGCACAGTCCAAGCTTACCCGGCTCACTGAAGAGGCAGAAAAGACCGGTCTGAGGATCAACATCAGGAAAACAGAGGTGATGTGGCTGAACAACCGACAAGAACACCCACTGCAGCTACAGGGAGAAGACTTGGCGGAAACCGACCGCTTTGTCTATCTAGGAAGCGTGGTCAACAGAGATGGTGGCGCAGACGAGGACATCAGAAGCCGGATATGCAAAGCAAGGCTCGCCTTCAACACCCTGCGACCCATCTGGAACTCCAAAGCCTTATCCCAGAGCAGTACAGTTCGCATTTTCAACACCAACGTGAAAGCAGTCCTCCTGTACGGGTCCGAGACATGGCGAGTAACCAGCAACATCACCAACAAGATACAGACATTCGTCAACAAGTGCTTGCAACACATTCTCAACATCAGATGGCTTGAGAAGATCTCAAACGCAGACCTATGGGAAAGAACCAGCCAAAATCCGGTTGGTCAGAACATCAAGAAGAGGAAATGGGGCTGGATAGGCCACACGCTTCGCAAGCCGCTCGACAACGTCACAAGGCAATCGCTAGAATGGAACCCACAAGGAAAAAGAAAAGTGGGAAGGCCCAAACAGACGTGGAGAAGATCCGTCGAGATCGAAGCGAAGGACACCGGAATGACGTGGAATCAGCTGAAGAGAACAGCCCAGAACAGAGTCCGTTGGCGTGGTGTTGTTGCAGCCCTATGCTCCACTGGGAGTCTACAGGAATAAGTCAAGTCAAGTAAGTCACTAGTTCTCCAAAACTGTTTGCGCAAAAGACATCAAAATCTACTGTTACTGCATTTTCCAGAATTGTCAATGATTTAATGAAAAAGGGTCAGGTAAGAATATCGAGAAAATAATTTTAGAACCATTTTAAAAAAAACGCGCATCCACTACCATACTCATACTTTAGTTAGCCCATTACACTAACCGATGTTTTCAATCAAAATTGATCCTATCCCCCTCTGTATATTCTTAAGATACCTTAATTTTTAAACCTGTCACAACAGTATGGTCTTCGTCTGTACCAGTTCTCAGGTGAGCGCTTTGGGCCATCATGGCCCTCTTGTTCAGTTTACCAAGGGTGATCGCTAGGTTATTCACATAAAGCAGCAATTTTAGTCTTCAAACACCACCATCCATATATTCAACACACATTATTGATAAAATAGAGTTTCTAAAAAAATAATTGCAAAATGCAAAATGTTTACTCAAAAAATATTAACAAAGAATTGCAATTTTAAAATGTTTACTCCATTATACAGTTAGTTTCGGGATGATTTTGACAAAATTTCAGTGCACTAGGGGCATCTACTTATATATCAACATGGTTATCTCCTGTTTACCAACAGCAAATTGTTAAGAGGCGCCAAAGGGGTAATTAAAAGACCATTTTCCGACATACACTGATGTTAGTAGTCGCATTATCACCGCAATGTCATTAAAATCATCTCCATTCTGACGCTACTATATTATCCACTGACTGGATCTTATATAAATATGCATTAGGGGTCACGTTCAGATGACTTTTTCAGGACCCAACCAAACTGTTGCCTTCAAAATGTTGTGGTATGACTTAATTTATAAACCAGAAATACTATGCACGAAATTAAAGTGAACTTTGGATGTTTACTCGCTTAAGGTACCACTATATCCATTGTTATCCGCGTGAAAAATAATTATAAATGATCAGCTGGAAATGCATCACTTTTCAAAAACCGTTGCCAAACATTGCTGTGCAAAAGGAAATTGCATTGGGCACAGCAGCGCTGATATTTTATTGTTCGGTATGTGATTTGAATGTGACCTGTTATACAATGTTTTCAGATTCTGACAATGTTAGAATTTGATTTTAATTAGAATGATTATCACCGCTAATCTGGCATAAAATTTAATAATATTACATCATAATGATGTAGGTAATATAATGTAGAATAGTATAGAAAAGTTAAAATCTTCGGGTGTTATGCACAAAAATCGCATTTTCAATTGAAAGGAAAAATCACGGATACTGCTACTTGTTTTTCTTAAATTAATCATCATTTATAACCCCTTTGGCGCCCCTTATATGGAAAGAACATTATGATGTCATGACAAGATATTTACATCCTCGTAAAAGAAGGAGCTAGACTTTGTACTGCAACAAGTATTTTAGCTCGACTTTTTGAAAAAAAGGCAAGCTATTCTACTCACTTCAGCGCCGGCGTCCTAGCTAGGTTAAAGTTTTTCGGTAAGCTAGTTTCTCAGGAATGGCTTAGGGGATTTCATTCAAACTTAAGGTTTGGTAACTCTAGTTTGATATTTGTCAAAATTATGGGCCTTTCTACACTTAGAAATTTTACTTAAGCTCTATGGAGATATTGTACTTAAGCTACTTAAGCTATATGGACAGGTTAAAGTTTTTCGGTAAGCTGTTTTCTCAGGAATGGCTTAAGAGATTTCATTCAAACTTAGAATTCCCTATATTAAAATGAACTCATAGGCCAATTTTGATAACTGTTGTTTGAAATTTGTGAAAAAATATGGGCCTTTTTACACTTAGAAATGTTACATATATGCTATATGAAGAAGTTTTTCGGTAAGGTAGTTTCTCAACTGTTCGTTTCCACTCTCTAAGGCCAACATTTTTTTAACAAAAAATACCAAAATTGGACAAAAATTGACTAAGTTTGCCATGGCAACCAAAAGCTTAAAAACTGGAAAACTTAAAAAATCTTCTGTCAGAAACCACTGGCTGGATTTGAAAATAGTTTTTCCAGAAATGCTCCTTGGGTGACCCTTTACCAAATTCCTTCAAATCATTTTGATTCGTTAAAAAACATGGTAGCAAGGCGGCGGGGCAGTATTCCTTAAATGGCTAATTTGAAAAATTAACAAATCATTTAGTCTGAAACCACTGGCTGGATTGCAAAATAATTTCACAGAAATGTTCCTTGGGTAACACTCGACCAAATTCCTTGAAAAAATTTTGATTCGTTAAAAAACATGGCTGCCAGCGGTGGGGCGGGGCAGTTTTGCTTATATAACTATATTGAAAACTTAAACAATCATCTAGTCTGAAACCACTGGCTGGATTTCAAAATAATTTCACAGAAATGTTCCTTGGTAACCCTCTACCAAAGTCCTTGAAATCATTTTGATTTGTCAAAAAAACATGGTCGCCAGTGGGCGGGGCAGTTTTCTCTATATGAATAGATTGAAATTTTAAAAATCTTCTAAAAACCACTGGTTGGATTTCAAACTAATTTCACATAAATGTACCTTTGGTGACCCTCTACCAAATTCCTTGTGAAGTGGATGCTATCAAAACAAAACACTTAATTAAACAAAACAATTTAATTATTGAAAAAAATAAGACAACAAAATATCTGACAAACTTAATAAAAATGTTCTATGGTCTGAGCTTTTTTTAGGGTAGGTCAGGTCAATATTTATAAATGTAGCCTATAACACCTTGGTTTAAATTGCTAAAGCTGTTGTTGATGTTGCTTATTTTTTGATGATTATACACATTAAAATGATGAAGGCTATGCTGCTTATGAAAATGTGATTTGGGTGTTTTTGATGATGATTATTATGATGATGATGATGCTGATGATGACAATCATGATGATGATAATGTAGTGGTGATGAGGCATGAACATAAACAAAAACCCAATATTAGAATTATATTTGAAAATTTAAATATTCCCAATATAGACCGGGCCGGCTAGCTCACTTGGTAAAGTGCTGGACTACAAATCCAAGGATCGCGGGTTCGATTCTAAGCCCGGCCACATAACTTGTGTGGGCATTGGGCATGACATTATTTCTACGGCCATTCTGATTCAAGTAGGGCAGTTGTCATTTACAGCATAAGTGTGTGCACTTAGTACTGGTAAACACCCTTAGCTCCGATTTCCACAAATAATGCATAATTCCGCATTTCTTCTGCACAAATTTGTCCGCAATTGATCGGGACTAAATGTGGAAATCCACATGTTCTCAAGTTATTGAGCGGAATTTTATTTCCGCATATGCGCAACCTATGCGGAAAATAAATGCGTTTTTCCCCGCGTTCAGTGCGGACATTTCTATTTCCATACAGTCTGCGCGAAATGCTTTTGAAAGTACAGGCCATTCGGGCTTGTGGGTTAAGAAATTTCATAGGCCCGAATGAAAATCTACAGGCCCGAAGCAGTTTTGAAAAATTTATTCATAAAACAACGGATTAACATGTTTTATGTTCATTTAGACAACAATCATTTCAATTTGAATGTGTCCTGTATTTCAATAGACAGAACACTTTTACGTTTTTTTTCATAGTCAGCTGGTGTTTGCGTTTTACATTTATTTTTTACTCCAGGTTTGGCACCCGCAATGTACTTCAAGTTCAACATTTTGACATTGCTAATGTAAACAATGGACTGCTACTCAGTTTGTTTTTCCAAAAATACGATCGAAAAATGAAAACGGTAAACCAGTCAAATCATGAACTTGTAAGGGTAAAACCCGGTACACGGAGCATTTAACAGTTGAAGAAGATCCTAAATATTTACATGACATTTTTAATAGCTTTCAAACCGATATGATAAGTTCTTGTCGTTAATAAAACAATATATATATTATATTTTTATATACCTACTACAATTCTGTTTCAAATAAGGTGATGAATGCATACCGTTAGACAAGAGGACGCCGAAAAAAAACACCGGGAAATTGGCTCCGGACAATAGACGCATGGTTGATGTTAACATGTATATCGGTGACGTAGAAAGGTCGCGCATGCGCTATATCGTAGTACACTTTTCTAAACAGAAACCAGAGTACTGTGAAGTGTTTACGTGAATTAAAACGTTTTTTTTTTCAAACATACTTTTTTTTAAATTTACAAAACGTACACGCCCGTCGGGCGTTCAGCATCGAATATTTTACACGCCCGATACGATTTCTATACGCCACGGGCGTCGGGCGTGTGGCATTTCGCGCAGACTGCCATATATGCGGAACTTCTGCGGAAAATTAATGCATTTGTTATTCAGCAGGTGGAAATAATCCACAGAAAATTGACACTCGAGGAATAATTGGTTGATCCTCCCGGCTATATTTCAAAGATTGTTCTATTTTAAGCTCTGGTGGCCATCTTATTCAGTGGTTCAGATTGGTATTGATCAAATTTGGTGAATGGTCAATTTATGTACAATTGGCCTTTTAAGCTGTATCCGCTCTCTACCCTAATGAAAAAGGACTGTCTGAATTAAGTCGGACTTTTCTCAACAGACTGATCTGGATTTTTCCACAAATACGTAAACTCCTCCCCAGCTATTGTTAAAGAATTAATTTCCATTCATCTAAAATCACAAATATTATGCACTTGCTCTTTTGTATCAAATATTTTAATCGCCAAACACATGATATCCAAGTGCGATGATTGGATAATATTGCAGATTAATTTGAATATAATTGACATTTGTGGATGCGTCTATTATATATGACATTGCTGAAAAATACTTAAAATGGAACAATTCAGACAAAATTCATAAGCGTTCGTACAATATTCAGACCAGTTATTCAGACTGCATTCAGAATATAACCACAGACAGAGTAATTATTATGACCTTTACACTAATTACTCAGGTGGCACTTGATATTTATTAAGGTTCAATGGTTTACTTCCCTAAAATGGTTTGTCAGACATTAAATAATATGTGAATATTATAAACATCAAACTGGAAATGATTATAATGCAACTTTGTTCATGATATAGTTCATTTGTGCTTATATCAATCAACAAAACAACATAATTTTATGCAGACAAGTATAACAGATACATTATTTTTCATTTTCCAGTTTATTATGTATAAAAATCTCCTTCAAGTACAATGTGGTTAGGAACAGTAAACAATATAATGATTATGCAACTTTTCACAATTTTATGGTACAATTGTGCTTCCATAGTTAACATTAAAATACAGACAAATGATAAAGTACTGATTTTCCATTTTGCAAACTCATTATGTAATAGAACATGGATGGAAGGATTATATTGTAAGGAAAACAATTATAATACGTCAAACGATTCTTGTTTAAAGGAACATAACTGTTAGTAGCAAGTAGTAAGAAGACATGCAGCTTAAGCCTCTAAAATCAAGAATTGCAATTGCATAATATTTACTCAAAGCAAATATTAACAAAGAATTGCAATTTTAAAATGTTTACTAAATGATATGGCTAGTTTCAGGGCGATTTTGACAAAATTTCAATGCAGGGGAAGCGTCTGCTTCGATGATAACATGGTTATCTCCCGTTTACAATCAGCTAATTTTTAAGGGGCGCCAAAGGGGTAATCAAAAGACCATTTCCCAGCATCCACTTATGTTAGTAGTCGCATTATCACTGTTAATCTGGCATAGAATTTAATAATACTACATCATTATGATGTGGGTAATATAATGTAGAATAGTCTAGAGTGATTAAAATCTTGAGGTTTGTAGCACAAAATTTGCATTTTCAATTGAAAGGAAAAATCACGGATACTACTAGTTTTATTGCTTTAAGTAATGCTTATTGATTACCCCTTTGGAGCCCCTTTTATGGAAAAAAACATATGACGTCATAAGATATTTTCATCCTCATAAACAGAAGGAGCCAAACTTTGTTGTGCAACAAGCTTTTCTTTAAAAGTATTACTTATGCGATTGAAAATAAAGAAAAACTACTAAAAAGTCACGGATACTACTCGCCAACCAGTATGGTTGCAAAAATATATTACAAATGCTTAAAATTGTCAAATCATGGCAAATGTGCAAAATCAGTTATAGTTTATTAACTTGTTTGTAACTTACATGAAATAATACTTACAAACACAGGTTCCAAGTGTTCAATATTCATAGATATTTTTGTTTAAACATCACAATCATGTTTAAATCATTTCAGACTTGAGCAATGAAAGACAACTGATGACATCATAAATGACATTATATCCTTCATAGCATTGCATGGTATGGTGTACTGTAAGTGTCATAAAATTGTATTATTTATGCCCTTTTGTAATTTCCAAATTACATAAGTTATACTCTTGAAACTTGGAATATACCTTTATCATCAACTCAAATATCAAGTGCCACATTCTCCTTAACTCAGTTTTGTATTTCGACATAGTTGTGCCCCTTTTTCACATAGATTTTCAGGTTAAAGTTTATATTCAAAACTTCTGTAACTTCAAAACTACAAAAGTTATTCACTTGAAATTTAGAATATACCTTAAATGTCATCAACTCCATCAAGTGCAACATTCCCAACAACTCAGTTTTACAGTTTCATATTTTGAGATCGTTATGTCCCTCTTTCACATATATTTTCAGGTTAAAGTTTATAATTAAAACTTCAAAATTACATCAGTTATTCACTTGAAAATTAGAATATACCTTTGTCCTCAACATCAGCTTCAAGTTCTACATTCCCCATAACTCTGTTTTGTATTTTGACAGATATATGCCCCTTTTTAAAATAGATTTTCAGGTTATGTCCCAGGGTTATGTCCTCAGACTGTATTCAGTATCTATTCAGACAGAAATCAGACAGAATTCAGACTTGTGGTTTCATGGTTTCATTGTTCAACAATTCTCACCAAATTGATATTAAAGATTGTTTTTGAGCTAGAGGGGGCATATATGTTTTACAAACAGCTCTTGTTTGAATAAATAGATCAACAAGCGTGTGATTTTTTCAAAGTATAACTTTTCCGCATCATGAAAATGTCTAAGTCAGAATTTCCGCAACTGTAAAATTGTGTCAATATTCCGCATACTCTCCGGCATGTTCTCGGCATATAAGGAATTTCTCTGCAAAAATATTCCCAATACTTCTGGTAATTATGATAATCTCCAGAAAATCACGTCAGGTAGGAACACAAAAGCCAGAGCAACTGTTTATTTGAATCTTATTTGACCTCCTATCCTATATACATGTTATGTCAGGAATTGTTTAACTTTCTCCAACTGACCTATTATAAAATATCCCCATGTGGCCCAATGAACTCACCTGTGGTTAAGCAGCTCCCTAAACAATTAATTAAACAGCAGGATCAGTAACAATGGAATATTTGCACATGATTCTTCCAAGGGGTAATTTAAACTGGGTTCTGTGTTGGAAAGGTTGTGTTTCAGAGAAATATTTTCAGTTTTTTTGGTGTAGCTGTCTAAGATCACTTTTGACCCAGATTTTCTTGCAATAATTATGCAGCGGAAAATTGAATGCCAGAATAGGGCAAACTTCAAACAATGATTTAACGTATACCAATAACTGTTGCATACTTTTGGGGAATAAAAATTTACATTTTGTTTACATAAGCGGTTTAAATGAAGTTATAAACATATCCTCGCGTATAATCCAGAACTGAGGCTAATTGTGAACGTATTTTCTCATTGTGTGCCACAAACAGAATGATATATTCATTCACGTAACGAAATAACTATTTTTTTAGCCTACATTTATATAAGCGTTACGCTCTATAAATAGCAATTGTGCAATGTTCCCATGCATAAATCTCACAGAGTTGACGTTCCATGTAGCCATTCATTCTAGCGAGTTCATCGCATTCCACAAAAGTAGTGGCATTCTAAAAATAGCATGCGTAGCTAGCAACGGCTGTACAGTACAGCTCACGCGAAACCAACAAATTCTGCGATCCGCGGCGTTCAAAGGCAGCGAGTCGACGCGGAGTCTACCATCGTAGCCGCGTTTGTTCGCCGAGGAAATCCGCGTCTATTCGCCGAGACAATCCGCGTCTGTTTGCCGCGGCAATCCGCGTCTGTTCGCCGCGGCAATCCGCGTCTGTTCGCCGAGGAAATCCGCGGCATGATGCCGAGGCATCCCGCGTATCATCTTGTTAAATAATTCAATTACACTACGTCTAGCGTGATTTCTGCCTAAAACACAGACCCACCGTGGACAATTTTTCGTCAGCGTGGAAAATCACCGCGATTAAAAGGTGGTTCCATCGCGATAGAATCGCGGTGATAGTGGGTGAGCACCGCGGGCGTTATCGGGAAATCAATCTCACGGTGGACCACTGCGGTCGCGGTGGGTCGCGGTGAAATACAGGTACATGTGAATGAACAAGTACAGTTCGATATTTCAGACCGTATACTATTCGCAAAGTACAAATCGTCTTCTATTAACCGATACTTACCAATTAATATAATCACAGTTTGCAACTTTAATCTTTTTTATTTTGATCTCTTTTTTATTTTGATAATTTATTCCGAAGTTCCATGTTCGCAGTTGTGTTGTGAAATCGTAAACAAAGAGTCAAGGGCATTAATACAAGTCTCGGGAAAATTCGCAATCTGCGTGAATTGACAGTTTGACGTCTTCAAAGTAAAGCCGACAAGAAACCATAAAATAACACCTTTCTCGGCGATAAAATTGGCTTCTTTTGTTTAGAGAAGCGACATGCTTAACCAATCGCGTGTTTGTTACTCAGTGGCAATCGTCCTATTATGAAAGAGCACGTGCATAGCTCCGCCTTTCGAACTTTTACAGAGAACAAAGGTGTTGGTTATGTCAATCATTGTTATAAAATGACGTTTTTTACCGACATGTTAATCAATTGTTTTGATAGTCATATTAAAAATGCAAAGATTTGTCATAGAATCGGACAACGAATTTGATGAGGTCTTTGTGATTTGACTGACGCATATTTTCATTTTCCCGTTTTGTCATAATGTTCCGTATTTTCCGAAAACCATGTTCTTGGTCGTACCTGAAATAAAATGTAAAATATTTTTTAAAAAGCTCAATGTGAAATTATGACTCGCTAAAATCACCGCGATCCACGGCGATTTCTTATCAACATTTTTTATTGAGACTGTCACCGCGGTCACCGCGATTCGCCACGGTGACATCACCGCGTTCCACAGTGTTCCACGGTGTATCGCGGTGACTATAGTAGTGTGTCACGCTGGGCTGAATCACGGTGGTGCGTCGCAGAAGGCAGAAATCACGCTAGACGTAGTGTACATGTACATGTATATTCCGAAACAATTACTTTTACTGTGTTGTTGTTTTCAAAGTACAGTGTACGTAAAACTTGCCGTAATTCGATTTAAAACCCGTTTTTGCGACATTCTCAAGTGATACATAAAATTTACATTTTTATATTGTTGCAGTTGTTGTGATATCAATATTTTCTGTGGTAAAATTTTGTGTTATGAAAAAATATATAGCATTTGGCACCGGTTCACAATAATCTAATTGTTATAAGTGTATTATTTGGTAAATTTATGTCACGTAAAAATTATTATAGATTTTCGACACCGACTGCTAAAAATAACTTTGTTACTAGGCGTTCGCTACAGCGTACACGTGTTCTTTGCTCCGAATTAGTATTGGGGAATAGAGTATAGAAATTTCATCATTTCTAAAAATAATTCAAGAACGCGCATTAATATTCATGTGAACTTTACAATCCGCAAATGACAAAGCAGATATACAGATAACGCGAGGTCAGCGTGTCAGCCGAAATTCAGTGGGTGGAGCGTCATTGTCGACAAAGTCAGCGTTTTATAAATTGATCGTTTTGCAACTGATATTGATCAAGATACGAAACTTATATCAGAGGGCAATTTAATTTGCTTTAAGTTGGTGTTAATACTTATTTTGACATGATGAACTTTTAAAATGTAAATACAAGACGTGCAGGACGCAAAGTAGCCGTTTTCGCACATAGATGTTGTTTTCGCCAACATGTTTGAGCTGAGATAATTAGCAGTTTGAAGCCACGTCAAGAACCAAGATTTAATTGTACCAATAACTTTAAATGTTGTTTTGTTAGCGATGACAATTATCTCCTAATTATAACATATTGTTTGAACATGCCTATATGCAGACAGTACAGTTACACACTATACATGTACCTTGTACATGTATAAAGTGTAAAATTTCTCCTCGGTGTCCCGCCGCGTGAATGGACACGGCGGCAATCCGCGGATCGATGCCGAGTGCCTCGGCGATTCGCCGTGGCGTGCGGCATTTCGCCGTGGCGATTCGCCGCGGTAGAAAAATTATGTCCGCGGCGTAGCCGAGTGTTTTGTTGCCTCGGCGATTTGCCGTGGCGTGCGGCATTTCGCCGCGGTAGAAAAATTATGTCCGCGGCGTAGCCGAGTGTTTTGTTGGTTTCGCGTGAGCTGTACTGTATATCAGTGTTAATATACTCGTAAATGCATAAATAATAGCGTTCAGAGAAACATAAACCTAAAAATTTAATTTAATTGCATCTTTCTGTCAACTTCTCCAGTAGATATTATTTAATCTGTAAAAGGATGCTACATTACTATAGATAGCATATTATGAAAGAAGATTCGGAATATGTCGAATTGTTATTCGCGTAGATGAATACACAATTTGCAATACTAATTATACACAGGAACCCTTGATATATCATATTTGTACTTATATAATTTAAAATCATCATAGTCTAATGAATTTTTATGTTTGCATTATCAAAAAATAAAGTCTTAACATTTCAAAAATCGCTGAATGTTCCCTGACTATTGCTTTTTATTGGGATACACAGGGTTCATTATTTGACTTCAAATCGTTATTCTGTTAGATAACTAACATGAATGGTATATTACCAGTACTATAAATAACTATATAGACTCGTTTGATACATAATAATTTTCCCGAAATTATTTTCTTACATTGTTAATTTGTTAAATTGGCTTGACAAATTCAGAAAATTATTTTGGTTATTCATATATCACTGGTGGAAACATGGAATTGTATGATTGGTTTATTCACAGCATAGATATTAATTATAATTCTATTTAATTTTTAAATTTATAAATTAATCTCAAATCAACTTTATGGTCCGAGAAGTTTTCTTATAGTTTCCGAAAAATCTGGGGTCCAATAAGTCCCCTAATATTAGTGGTGACCAAAAAATCTGGGGTCTGAGAAGTCACGTAACCAATCATCTTGGTCATCTGCTTAGGTAATCTCAATATTAATTTCAATGCGGATTGTCTTTTTTAAAGACATTTCTTGTTTTTAATATGCCAAAAGATTATCTGTTAATTTACTTGTGTGCCAAATTTCAATGAAGAATTATCATTAAAACCAGAGAAAATATATAATGTGTTTTCACCCTTCTGCTCCTCACACATTCTCATTTTTTTGGGCCGAAAAGCATAACATAAATATGACATTTATAACTTCTCATTTCCTTACAAATTTATGTATAATAAAAAAAAAGGACAATATCTGTGTTGAGTTTTAAGTGATGGCCATATTGTGAAAGCTTTAATTTTTTGCTGTAGTATGCTGTCAACATATGCATGAGTTTTTGTTATGTATTTTATGTGACAGTGATACCAACCTAATGACAGATACAGAATATGATAAAAAAACACATAAGAGATGCACTTTTTTGTCTTCATTAAATTATCAACACAGAAATTTTTATTATTTAACTTTTTGAAAACACTTAACTGATAACATTGTCGAACAGTGGACCCTTAAAATGGAAAATTGGGCTGTAGAAAAGGTGTTTTTTTTTCCATTATTGTCCTTTTGTTTGTTTCATATTTCCTCACACCTTAAATAAAGCAAAAATACAGCGTCAAATAAATAGTAGTGCATACAAAACCTTAAACCCCTAAGCAGAAATAATAGAGCTCAGCTGATATAAGACTATTTTACAGGATTTTTTTTTTATAATGTGTACTTTTGTCACGTAAAATTCATAAAACAAGTACCGTAAACGCTCTTGTATAAGCCGCATTTTTTTTTCATCCAAAGTTCGTTTCATTTTTTCGGTGCGTCTTATATGCGGATAGAAGCAAAAACTCCTAGTTTTTCTATCATACATATAATATGATCTATTTTGGCGGCCATTTTGAATATATGCTTGATTGTCGTCACGAAGCATAAACTCGTACCCGATCTATTTTGGCCGCCATTTTGAATATATGCTTGATTGACGTCATGAAGCATAAATTCATACCCGATATGTTTCACAACGATTTGGGTATTAAAAAATTACTGTTTTTTAATTTTGTTTTTGCGTGATTTTAGTATTCAATTTATTTTTTATGTTTAGTCAAAAGAACTCACAATTGCGTTCACACATTTAATATTGCTATGCAAACAACAACGACGGTTTCATTGAAGATACTTGTGGAGACTGTTTTTGTAACAAATAGAAGGTTTCAAACACGTTCACACATTTAATATTGCTATGCAAACAACGACGACGGTTTCATTGAAGATACTCGCGGAGACTGTTTTTGTAACAATTAGCACCCATGGTGTAATTTTAAGGTGATGACACTGAGACATCTGAAAACCTCTTAATGCAGCTTTATATATCGAGCAATTATTGTTTGCTTGTTATAACCATTCTACTGATTACAAGCTACACTACGTCTACAATCTACTACTATCAAGTACCATAATCGGAAAGATACGGACATCTTTTATGGCAAAGGAGAAATTGTCTGCCGAACGCTTCCTACTAGTGCTAACGCAAAAATTTTACCTAGTGTAGTGTATCTGCGACTGCATATTGCAGTTCTCACGACAAAAATATTTTTGGTGTCTGTTAACATTGGACGCGAAATGGACCGTTTGAAGTGTTTATAAGCGTTTAAATCTCCATTTTTTATTTTTCCAAATTTCAGTGTGAAATTTATGGTGCATCTTATACACGGGGGCGTCATATATGCGAACGTTTACGGTAAACACATTGTACAAGTACATACTGGAGCAGAAAATGGCTTAATCTATCGTAGATGTGGGGAAAATAACTTATATATAAAAATTTGTAGAAAAATAAAGATTATAATTGACAAAGAACAATGAAATGCGTAATTCATACCACTTTTCACATAAAACTCAATGAACTCAACTGTTGCATTTAACATCACGTGTGGTAAAACTATTGAAAACACTTTTCAAATGACATCCTTGTTTTCGGACAAACTAGATTTACCAATATAAATGTGATTGATGATGGATAATTGTAGAGTATTTGACACTTTAATGACATAACTTAGTTCATATTTGTCACTTAAAATTCAACTAACTTTATTGGCATAGGGGACCTCTTCGGCATCGTCCGGCACCTATCGTCTGTAGTACGTCGTCAATGTGCCGTCAACAATTTGGACCGTTCTCGCGATAAAGACTATATTTTTTATTCAATCTTGACCTAACCTGCACAGTTTGTGTTTGACCATAAAATCTCGGATGGCATCGTGGGTCAGATCACACCAGTAACACCAGAGTTATTGCCCTTTTTAATGCAAAAAAAAGTGCAAAAGTGCCCTTTTTTAACGTATAGACTTTATTTTCCAATCTTAACCAAACTTTCACAGTTTGTGTATGACCATCAAATCTCAGCAGACACTAAAAATGGGCCAGATCGTGTTTTAAACACCAGAGTAATTGCCCTTTGTTTATTAAAAAAATATACAAAAATGGACATTATTCAGGAAAGAGAGAGATAGTTTTCATCCAGTCTTCACCAGTCTTGTACAGTTTGTCTGTTACCATGAGATTAACATTTAAGTCAAATATAAGCAAGATCTCACCAGAAACTCCAGATTTATTGCCCCTTGTGTTTGGAAAAATACATCAACAAGTTATCAATGATTGGCTTGCACACACGATTTTTGATTCAATGTTGACCAAACTTACACAGTTTGCACATGACCATAAAAATTGATTGATAAAATTTGATTTCCAACAGTTGCAAGACTTTCATGCAGTTATTTGTACATGCAACTTTGATGTCTTCAGAGCCTGCATTACCATCAATTATCATCATTGGAAAGAAAATTGTCAAAGAAAAAGCAAAACTTTACCTTAGAGCACAACCATCGCAATTATCGCATTGCAACTAGTTTTCCAAAACTGTTTGCGAAAACGACATCAAAATGTACTGTTTGTTCATTTTCCGGAATTGTCAATGACTTAATGAAAAAGGGTCAGGTACGAATAAAAAAAAAGATCTGAGAACCATTAACAAAAAAACGCACATCCACTACCCAACTCATACTTTAGTTAGCCCATTGCACTTACCAATGTTTAAATCAAAATTGATCCTACCCCCACTGTGTATTGTTTAGAAACTTTAATTTTCAAACCTGTCACAACAGTATGGTCTTAATCTGTACAAGTTCTCAGGTGAGCAATTTGAGCCATCATGGCCCTCTTGTTTAGCTCACCTGAGCACAACGATTGCCTTGTGTTTGTCGTCCGTCGTGCGTCGTCAACATTTACCTAGTTAACAATCTAGAGGCAACATTTATTGGCCAATCTTCATTAAACTTGGTTAGAACATTGGTCCCTATGATATCTCGGCCGAGTTCAAATCTGGGTCATCTGGCAGGGTTGTTGCCAAATTGACCGTTTCAAACGAGATATGGGCTGGCTCAAATTTTCAAAGAAATAAAAATAAATTATTTTGTACCTTGTTTGGAAAATCAGCTAGTCTTTAACCCCAACACGCACTAATCCATATTGAATGTAAATATGTTAATATGCAATAAGTTTTCCCTCGTAACACAATTTCAATTTTAATTCCAAGACATGCATATTTCATCAACCCATGTAAATCTGCAACCTATCAAATGCAACAAAACAACGTTCTGATTTTTCCACACCCTTGATTTTTAGACTGTTGGCAGAAGCCAACAATTTTTTGAGAGTGGAATAACCAAAACAGGTATTGCGGGGACCTACTTCTTTTCATTGCAGGCTATTAGTCAGTAATTCAACACCAGAAGGGTCCTTCTTATAAAAAAAACAGCAAATTTCGCACCCGTTTTCTTACCTTTTAATTAGTTCAGATAATGTATGTAATATATATTATAACGTGTATATCATGCTATTTAGTACATTTACAGTTTCTAAACAAGTCAATTTATTACAAATGTAACTTTAAACTTATTACATTATTACTTTTACTATTTACTTGTATGTCACCAAAATAATGTCCTGGAATAAGACCACCAAATTAATGCACTTCATTGGTTATATTTTACTTGTTGGGTTTTTCTTGTTACTGATCCTAATTTTGAATATGTTGACAATAAATTACTGCAATTTATTAACTATAAACTGTAGTATAGAAAATCAAGAGCTTGCCACCTATGAACTACTTTTGACCCAGTAGGGTTAGAAGCACTAACAATCTACTACGCTTCATATGTTATTTTGGTCATTACAAATTGACTTGTTGACTGGCGTGTATATATTTCCATTTGCATAAGATAATAAGCTCGAAAAATATTTGTTCGATACTTTACAATGAGTTTTATAATTATGATTTTGTATACTTTTGTCGCCAACAGTCTTTCTATCCTGTCAGCGTTTTGATTATCTTAGAAAGCTAATTCATCAATGCTCTAATGACAGTGCTTGTGTTGTACAGGTACAGTAGTATTGATTGATGTTTTTTCTTAACCACCATGTACTGAGCATGTTACACCCTTAATCCCAGGAAACGGCCCCAATTGAGCATTCTTATCAAAGACTTTTGAAGTCAAACTGATACTGTTGCTATGGCTGCTGCTATTGGCTTTAGAAGCCCATCTAATTGATGACGTCACACTGTCAACTCTTATTTTAAACAGGCATTACTATTAATCACTCATGTTTTCAACGGATTTTGTTGTTCTTCAAATTGGAAAAATCCTTACAAGGTAATTTGATCACAGTGTTTTGTTTATAAAAACAAACTTTATGAATAAATAATTAACAAAATATGATGAATATATAATTAACATTTTCGAATTCCCAAAAAAGTGTTAGACTATTTATCTACAGGTTGTTCAATCTGTAAAGAACATTTAAAATGTGTTATAAATTTAAGAAGTCAATAAGGGGGGGGAGTTACCCGGATTCCTAGCTAAATCACTCACACCTTGCACATTTAAAGCTCTGGCCTCCTCAATTGGTAATTGAGCCTTCTTGAAAAAATCTTAATGACAACCCTGATCTGGGGTGAAAAACTAGGTCACTAGGTCAAATTGAAGAAAAAGCTTGTTAACACTATAGACGTCACATTATTTGCCCAATCTTCATGAAACTTGGTCAGAACATTTGTCCCAATGGTATCTCAGTTGAGTTCGAATCTGGGTCATGTCGGGTCAAAAACTAGTTCACTAGGTCAAATTGAAGAAAATGCTTCAATTTCAGTATGTACTTCCCAAAATTTTGAATGTCTGTTGTCACTTAAGTTTTTCAAACCATGATGATTAAGGCCACATTTCCATTAGACCTTATCAGTATATCCATATCCATATAAAAATCTAACACATGGAAAATGTTTGACTAATGAAACTCAGGTCAGCGACCTAGGGCCATTTGACCCTCTTGTTTAAATAACTTGGCAGAGGTGACAAGCATGGTGAGACAGAGTGTCGCGCGCTAGAACCAGGTCCCTACCTCACAATTAAAGGTCAAAGGTAAAATTTTAGAAATCGATCCTAAACACTTTTGTCTATAGCATACACTACGTCTAGCGTGATTTCTGCCTAAAACACAGACCCACCGTGGACAATTTTTCGTCAGCGTGGAAAATCACCGCGATTAAAAGGTGGTTCCATCGTGATAGAATCGCGGTGATAGTGGGTGAGCACCGCGGGCGTTATCGCGAAATCAATCTCACGGTGGACCACTGCGGTCGCGGTGGGTCGCGGTGAAATACAGGTACATGTGAATGAACAAGTACAGTTCGATATTTCAGACCGTATACTATTCGCAAAGTACAAATCGTCTTCTATTAACCGATACTTACCAATTAATATAATCACAGTTTGCAACTTTAATCTTTTTTATTTTGATCTCTTTTATTTTGATAATTTATTCCGAAGTTCCATGTTCGCAGTTGTGTTGTGAAATCGTAAACAAAGAGTCAAGGGCATTAATACAAGTCTCGGGAAAATTCGCAATCTGCGTGAATTGACAGTTTGACGTCTTCAAAGTAAAGCCGACAAGAAACCATAAAATAACACCTTTCTCGGCGATAAAATTGGCTTCTTTTGTTTAGAGAAGCGACATGCTTAACCAATCGCGTGTTTGTTACTCAGTGGCAATCGTCCTATTATGAAAGAGCACGTGCATAGCTCCGCCTTTCGAACTTTTACAGAGAACAAAGGTGTTGGTTATGTCAATCATTGTTATAAAATGACGTTTTTTACCGACATGTTAATCAATTGTTTTGATAGTCATATTAAAAATGCAAAGATTTGTCATAGAATCGGACAACGAATTTGATGAGGTCTTTGTGATTTGACTGACGCATATTTTCATTTTCCCGTTTTGTCATAATGTTCCGTATTTTCCGAAAACCATGTTCTTGGTCGTACCTGAAATAAAATGTAAAATATTTTTTAAAAAGCTCAATGTGAAATTATGACTCGCTAAAATCACCGCGATCCACGGCGATTTCTTATCAACATTTTTGATTGAGACTGTCACCGCGGTCACCGCGATTCGCCACGGTGACATCACCGCGTTCCACAGTGTTCCACGGTGTATCGCGGTGACTATAGTAGTGTGTCACGCTGGGCTGAATCACGGTGGTGCGTCGCAGAAGGCAGAAATCACGCTAGACGTAGTGTACATGTACATGTATATTCCGAAACAATTACTTTTACTGTGTTGTTGTTTTCAAAGTACAGTGTACGTAAAACTTGCCGTAATTCGATTTAAAACCCGTTTTTGCGACATTCTCAAGTGATACATAAAATTTACATTTTTATATTGTTGCAGTTGTTGTGATATCAATATTTTCTGTGGTAAAATTTTGTGTTATGAAAAAATATATAGCATTTGGCACCGGTTCACAATAATCTAATTGTTATAAGTGTATTATTTGGTAAATTTATGTCACGTAAAAATTATTATAGATTTTCGACACCGACTGCTAAAAATAACTTTGTTACTAGGCGTTCGCTACAGCGTACACGTGTTCTTTGCTCCGAATTAGTATTGGGGAATAGAGTATAGAAATTTCATCATTTCTAAAAATAATTCAAGAACGCGCATTAATATTCATGTGAACTTTACAATCCGCAAATGACAAAGCAGATATACAGATAACGCGAGGTCAGCGTGTCAGCCGAAATTCAGTGGGTGGAGCGTCATTGTCGACAAAGTCAGCGTTTTATAAATTGATCGTTTTGCAACTGATATTGATCAAGATACGAAACTTATATCAGAGGGCAATTTAATTTGCTTTAAGTTGGTGTTAATACTTATTTTGACATGATGAACTTTTAAAATGTAAATACAAGACGTGCAGGACGCAAAGTAGCCGTTTTCGCACATAGATGTTGTTTTCGCCAACATGTTTGAGCTGAGATAATTAGCAGTTTGAAGCCACGTCAAGAACCAAGATTTAATTGTACCAATAACTTTAAATGTTGTTTTGTTAGCGATGACAATTATCTCCTAATTATAACATATTGTTTGAACATGCCTATATGCAGACAGTACAGTTACACACTATACATGTACATTGTACATGTATAAAGTGTAAAATTTCTCCTCGGTGTCCCGCCGCGTGAATGGACACGGCGGCAATCCGCGGATCGATGCCGAGTGCCTCGGCGATTCGCCGTGGCGTGCGGCATTTCGCCGTGGCGATTCGCCGCGGTAGAAAAATTATGTCCGCGGCGTAGCCGAGTGTTTTGTTGCCTCGGCGATTTGCCGTGGCGTGCGGCATTTCGCCGCGGCGATTCGCCGCGGTAGAAAAATTATGTCCGCGGCGTAGCCGAGTGTTTTGTTGGTTTCGCGTGAGCTGTACTGTATATCAGTGTTAATATACTCGTAAATGCATAAATAATAGCGTTCAGAGAAACATAAACCTAAAAATTTAATTTAATTGCATCTTTCTGTCAACTTCTCCAGTAGATATTATTTAATCTGTAAAAGGATGCTACATTACTATAGATAGCATATTATGAAAGAAGATTCGGAATATGTCGAATTGTTATTCGCGTAGATGAATACACAATTTGCAATACTAATTATACACAGGAACCCTTGATATATCATATTTGTACTTATATAATTTAAAATCATCATAGTCTAATGAATTTTTATGTTTGCATTATCAAAAAATAAAGTCTTAACATTTCAAAAATCGCTGAATGTTCCCTGACTATTGCTTTTTATTGGGATACACAGGGTTCATTATTTGACTTCAAATCGTTATTCTGTTAGATAACTAACATGAATGGTATATTACCAGTACTATAAATAACTATATAGACTCGTTTGATACATAATAATTTTCCCGAAATTATTTTCTTACATTGTTAATTTGTTAAATTGGCTTGACAAATTCAGAAAATTATTTTGGTTATTCATATATCACTGGTGGAAACATGGAATTGTATGATTGGTTTATTCACAGCATAGATATTAATTATAATTCTATTTAATTTTTAAATTTATAAATTAATCTCAAATCAACTTTATGGTCCGAGAAGTTTTCTTATAGTTTCCGAAAAATCTGGGGTCCAATAAGTCCCCTAATATTAGTGGTGACCAAAAAATCTGGGGTCTGAGAAGTCACGTAACCAATCATCTTGGTCATCTGCTTAGGTAATCTCAATATTAATTTCAATGCGGATTGTCTTTTTTAAAGACATTTCTTGTTTTTAATATGCCAAAAGATTATCTGTTAATTTACTTGTGTGCCAAATTTCAATGAAGAATTATCATTAAAACCAGAGAAAATATATAATGTGTTTTCACCCTTCTGCTCCTCACACATTCTCATTTTTTTGGGCCGAAAAGCATAACATAAATATGACATTTATAACTTCTCATTTCCTTAAAAAAAAGGACAATATCTGTGTTGAGTTTTAAGTGATGGCCATATTGTGAAAGCTTTAATTTTTTGCTGTAGTATGCTGTCAACATATGCATGAGTTTTTGTTATGTATTTTATGTGACAGTGATACCAACCTAATGACAGATACAGAATATGATAAAAAAACACATAAGAGATGCACTTTTTTGTCTTCATTAAATTATCAACACAGAAATTTTTATTATTTAACTTTTTGAAAACACTTAACTGATAACATTGTCGAACAGTGGACCCTTAAAATGGAAAATTGGGCTGTAGAAAAGGTGTTTTTTTTTCCATTATTGTCCTTTTGTTTGTTTCATATTTCCTCACACCTTAAATAAAGCAAAAATACAGCGTCAAATAAATAGTAGTGCATACAAAACCTTAAACCCCTAAGCAGAAATAATAGAGCTCAGCTGATATAAGACTATTTTACAGGATTTTTTTTTTATAATGTGTACTTTTGTCACGTAAAATTCATAAAACAAGTACCGTAAACGCTCTTGTATAAGCCGCATTTTTTTTTCATCCAAAGTTCGTTTCATTTTTTCGGTGCGTCTTATATGCGGATAGAAGCAAAAACTCCTAGTTTTTCTATCATACATATAATATGATCTATTTTGGCGGCCATTTTGAATATATGCTTGATTGTCGTCACGAAGCATAAACTCGTACCCGATCTATTTTGGCCGCCATTTTGAATATATGCTTGATTGACGTCATGAAGCATAAATTCATACCCGATATGTTTCACAACGATTTGGGTATTAAAAAATTACTGTTTTTTAATTTTGTTTTTGCGTGATTTTAGTATTCAATTTATTTTTTATGTTTAGTCAAAAGAACTCACAATTGCGTTCACACATTTAATATTGCTATGCAAACAACAACGACGGTTTCATTGAAGATACTTGTGGAGACTGTTTTTGTAACAAATAGAAGGTTTCAAACACGTTCACACATTTAATATTGCTATGCAAACAACGACGACGGTTTCATTGAAGATACTCGCGGAGACTGTTTTTGTAACAATTAGCACCCATGGTGTAATTTTAAGGTGATGACACTGAGACATCTCAAAACCTCTTAATGCAGCTTTATATATCGAGCAATTATTGTTTGCTTGTTATAACCATTCTACTGATTACAAGCTACACTACGTCTACAATCTACTACTATCAAGTACCATAATCGGAAAGATACGGACATCTTTTATGGCAAAGGAGAAATTGTCTGCCGAACGCTTCCTACTAGTGCTAACGCAAAAATTTTACTTAGTGTAGTGTATCTGCGACTGCATATTGCAGTTCTCACGACAAAAATATTTTTGGTGTCTGTTAACATTGGACGCGAAATGGACCGTTTGAAGTGTTTATAAGCGTTTAAATCTCCATTTTTTATTTTTCCAAATTTCGGTGTGAAATTTATGGTGCATCTTATACACGGGGGCGTCATATATGCGAACGTTTACGGTAAACACATTGTACAAGTACATACTGGAGCAGAAAATGGCTTAATCTATCGTAGATGTGGGGAAAATAACTTATATATAAAAATTTGTAGAAAAATAAAGATTATAATTGACAAAGAACAATGAAATGCGTAATTCATACCACTTTTCACATAAAACTCAATGAACTCAACTGTTGCATTTAACATCACGTGTGGTAAAACTATTGAAAACACTTTTCAAATGACATCCTTGTTTTCGGACAAACTAGATTTACCAATATAAATGTGATTGATGATGGATAATTGTAGACTATTTGACACTTTAATGACATAACTTAGTTCATATTTGTCACTTAAAATTCAACTAACTTTATTGGCATAGGGGACCTCTTCGGCATCGTCCGGCACCTATCGTCTGTAGTACGTCGTCAATGTGCCGTCAACAATTTGGACCGTTCTCGCGATAAAGACTATATTTTTTATTCAATCTTGACCTAACCTGCACAGTTTGTGTTTGACCATAAAATCTCGGATGGCATCGTGGGTCAGATCACACCAGTAACACCAGAGTTATTGCCCTTTTTAATGCAAAAAAAAGTGCAAAAGTGCCCTTTTTTAACGTATAGACTTTATTTTCCAATCTTAACCAAACTTTCACAGTTTGTGTATGACCATCAAATCTCAGCAGACACTAAAAATGGGCCAGATCGTGTTTTAAACACCAGAGTAATTGCCCTTTGTTTATTAAAAAAATATACAAAAATGGACATTATTCAGGAAAGAGAGAGATAGTTTTCATCCAGTCTTCACCAGTCTTGTACAGTTTGTCTGTTACCATGAGATTAACATTTAAGTCAAATATAAGCAAGATCTCACCAGAAACTCCAGATTTATTGCCCCTTGTGTTTGGAAAAATACATCAACAAGTTATCAATGATTGGCTTGCACACACGATTTTTGATTCAATGTTGACCAAACTTACACAGTTTGCACATGACCATAAAAATTGATTGATAAAATTTGATTTCCAACAGTTGCAAGACTTTCATGCAGTTATTTGTACATGCAACTTTGATGTCTTCAGAGCCTGCATTACCATCAATTATCATCATTGGAAAGAAAATTGTCAAAGAAAAAGCAAAACTTTACCTTAGAGCACAACCATCGCAATTATCGCATTGCAACTAGTTTTCCAAAACTGTTTGCGAAAACGACATCAAAATGTACTGTTTGTTCATTTTCCGGAATTGTCAATGACTTAATGAAAAAGGGTCAGGTACGAATAAAAAAAAAGATCTGAGAACCATTAACAAAAAAACGCACATCCACTACCCAACTCATACTTTAGTTAGCCCATTGCACTTACCAATGTTTAAATCAAAATTGATCCTACCCCCACTGTGTATTGTTTAGAAACTTTAATTTTCAAACCTGTCACAACAGTATGGTCTTAATCTGTACAAGTTCTCAGGTGAGCAATTTGAGCCATCATGGCCCTCTTGTTTAGCTCACCTGAGCACAACGATTGCCTTGTGTTTGTCGTCCGTCGTGCGTCGTCAACATTTACCTAGTTAACAATCTAGAGGCAACATTTATTGGCCAATCTTCATTAAACTTGGTTAGAACATTGGTCCCTATGATATCTCGGCCGAGTTCAAATCTGGGTCATCTGGCAGGGTTGTTGCCAAATTGACCGTTTCAAACGAGATATGGGCTGGCTCAAATTTTCAAAGAAATAAAAATAAATTATTTTGTACCTTGTTTGGAAAATCAGCTAGTCTTTAACCCCAACACGCACTAATCCATATTGAATGTAAATATGTTAATATGCAATAAGTTTTCCCTCGTAACACAATTTCAATTTTAATTCCAAGACATGCATATTTCATCAACCCATGTAAATCTGCAACCTATCAAATGCAACAAAACAACGTTCTGATTTTTCCACACCCTTGATTTTTAGACTGTTGGCAGAAGCCAACAATTTTTTGAGAGTGGAATAACCAAAACAGGTATTGCGGGGACCTACTTCTTTTCATTGCAGGCTATTAGTCAGTAATTCAACACCAGAAGGGTCCTTCTTATAAAAAAAACAGCAAATTTCGCACCCGTTTTCTTACCTTTTAATTAGTTCAGATAATGTATGTAATATATATTATAACGTGTATATCATGCTATTTAGTACATTTACAGTTTCTAAACAAGTCAATTTATTACAAATGTAACTTTAAACTTATTACATTATTACTTTTACTATTTACTTGTATGTCACCAAAATAATGTCCTGGAATAAGACCACCAAATTAATGCACTTCATTGGTTATATTTTACTTGTTGGGTTTTTCTTGTTACTGATCCTAATTTTGAATATGTTGACAATAAATTACTGCAATTTATTAACTATAAACTGTAGTATAGAAAATCAAGAGCTTGCCACCTATGAACTACTTTTGACCCAGTAGGGTTAGAAGCACTAACAATCTACTACGCTTCATATGTTATTTTGGTCATTACAAATTGACTTGTTGACTGGCGTGTATATATTTCCATTTGCATAAGATAATAAGCTCGAAAAATATTTGTTCGATACTTTACAATGAGTTTTATAATTATGATTTTGTATACTTTTGTCGCCAACAGTCTTTCTATCCTGTCAGCGTTTTGATTATCTTAGAAAGCTAATTCATCAATGCTCTAATGACAGTGCTTGTGTTGTACAGGTACAGTAGTATTGATTGATGTTTTTTCTTAACCACCATGTACTGAGCATGTTACACCCTTAATCCCAGGAAACGGCCCCAATTGAGCATTCTTATCAAAGACTTTTGAAGTCAAACTGATACTGTTGCTATGGCTGCTGCTATTGGCTTTAGAAGCCCATCTAATTGATGACGTCACACTGTCAACTCTTATTTTAAACAGGCATTACTATTAATCACTCATGTTTTCAACGGATTTTGTTGTTCTTCAAATTGGAAAAATCCTTACAAGGTAATTTGATCACAGTGTTTTGTTTATAAAAACAAACTTTATGAATAAATAATTAACAAAATATGATGAATATATAATTAACATTTTCGAATTCCCAAAAAAGTGTTAGACTATTTATCTACAGGTTGTTCAATCTGTAAAGAACATTTAAAATGTGTTATAAATTTAAGAAGTCAATAAGGGGGGGGAGTTACCCGGATTCCTAGCTAAATCACTCACACCTTGCACATTTAAAGCTCTGGCCTCCTCAATTGGTAATTGAGCCTTCTTGAAAAAATCTTAATGACAACCCTGATCTGGGGTGAAAAACTAGGTCACTAGGTCAAATTGAAGAAAAAGCTTGTTAACACTATAGACGTCACATTATTTGCCCAATCTTCATGAAACTTGGTCAGAACATTTGTCCCAATGGTATCTCAGTTGAGTTCGAATCTGGGTCATGTCGGGTCAAAAACTAGTTCACTAGGTCAAATTGAAGAAAATGCTTCAATTTCAGTATGTACTTCCCAAAATTTTGAATGTCTGTTGTCACTTAAGTTTTTCAAACCATGATGATTAAGGCCACATTTCCATTAGACCTTATCAGTATATCCATATCCATATAAAAATCTAACACATGGAAAATGTTTGACTAATGAAACTCAGGTCAGCGACCTAGGGCCATTTGACCCTCTTGTTTAAATAACTTGGCAGAGGTGACAAGCATGGTGAGACAGAGTGTCGCGCGCTAGAACCAGGTCCCTACCTCACAATTAAAGGTCAAAGGTAAAATTTTAGAAATCGATCCTAAACACTTTTGTCTATAGCATACACTACGTCTAGCGTGATTTCTGCCTAAAACACAGACCCACCGTGGACAATTTTTCGTCAGCGTGGAAAATCACCGCGATTAAAAGGTGGTTCCATCGTGATAGAATCGCGGTGATAGTGGGTGA
The DNA here is from genome assembly GCA_027627225.1 of Congeria kusceri. NCBI lineage: Eukaryota > Metazoa > Mollusca > Bivalvia > Myida > Dreissenidae > Congeria > Congeria kusceri. The sequence goes on along the minus strand of CM051030.1, from coordinate 29,683,066 downwards.
GCACCGCGGGCGTTATCGCGAAATCAATCTCACGGTGGACCACTGCGGTCGCGGTGGGTCGCGGTGAAATACAGGTACATGTGAATGAACAAGTACAGTTCGATATTTCAGACCGTATACTATTCGCAAAGTACAAATCGTCTTCTATTAACCGATACTTACCAATTAATATAATCACAGTTTGCAACTTTAATCTTTTTTATTTTGATCTCTTTTATTTTGATAATTTATTCCGAAGTTCCATGTTCGCAGTTGTGTTGTGAAATCGTAAACAAAGAGTCAAGGGCATTAATACAAGTCTCGGGAAAATTCGCAATCTGCGTGAATTGACAGTTTGACGTCTTCAAAGTAAAGCCGACAAGAAACCATAAAATAACACCTTTCTCGGCGATAAAATTGGCTTCTTTTGTTTAGAGAAGCGACATGCTTAACCAATCGCGTGTTTGTTACTCAGTGGCAATCGTCCTATTATGAAAGAGCACGTGCATAGCTCCGCCTTTCGAACTTTTACAGAGAACAAAGGTGTTGGTTATGTCAATCATTGTTATAAAATGACGTTTTTTACCGACATGTTAATCAATTGTTTTGATAGTCATATTAAAAATGCAAAGATTTGTCATAGAATCGGACAACGAATTTGATGAGGTCTTTGTGATTTGACTGACGCATATTTTCATTTTCCCGTTTTGTCATAATGTTCCGTATTTTCCGAAAACCATGTTCTTGGTCGTACCTGAAATAAAATGTAAAATATTTTTTAAAAAGCTCAATGTGAAATTATGACTCGCTAAAATCACCGCGATCCACGGCGATTTCTTATCAACATTTTTGATTGAGACTGTCACCGCGGTCACCGCGATTCGCCACGGCGACATCACCGCATTCCACAGTGTTCCACGGTGTATCGCGGTGACTATAGTAGTGTGTCACGCTGGGCTGAATCACGGTGGTGCGTCGCAGAAGGCAGAAATCACGCTAGACGTAGTGTACGTCCAGCATGGGTGGATTTTCAAATAACCTGGCAGAAGTGACAAGCATGGTGAGATGGCATGTCACAAACAAGAACCAGGTCCCTAGGTCCAAGGTCAAGGTTATTATTCAAGGTCAAATTTAAGAAATCAATCCTTAACACTTTGTCTGGAGCATATCTTTGTCCAGCATGGATGGATTTTCAAATAACTTGGCATAAGTGACAAGCATGGTGAAACGGAGTGTCGTGTGCAAGAACCAGGTCCCAAAAAAGGTCCAAGGTCAAGGTCACAATTCAAGGTCAAAAGTCAAATATTAAAATCAATCCGTAACACTTAATCCAGAGCATATCTTTGTCCAGCATTGATGGATTTTCAAATAACTAGGCAGAAGTGACAAGCATGGTGAGATGTAGTGTTGCGTGCAAAAACCAGGTTCTTAGGTCCTAGGTCAAGGTCACAATTCAAGGTCAGAGGCATAGTGGAAGCGTCAACTTTTTGTTTTCGCTCTCTAACTCAAGAATGAATTGAGCTATGGGTAATGAACTTCATACATAGCTACCTTAGTGCAAGACTTCGCTTTGAATTGAATGGGGTTGGTGGGGTCAAGGTTATTGTTAATCAAAATATAAAAGGTTTCTGCTCATTAACTTGAGAATGCATAGAGATATTTTAATAAATCTTAATGCATAGACACCTTATATTGAGACCTACATGTAGATTGGGATTGCATATGGGGTTGGTGGGGTTAAGATCAAGGTCACTGTTACTTAAAGAGAAAAACGGTTTCTGCTCAATAACTTGAGAACGCATTGAGATATTTTAATAATACATGTATACTTTTTATCGAGACCTCGCTTGGGATTGCTTATGGGTTGGGTGGGGTTAATGTCAAGGTCACTGTTACTAAAAATTGAAAAATGGTTTCACCTCATAAACTTGAGAATGAATTGAGATATTTGAATGAAACTTAATGCATAGATACCTTATATTGAGACCTCACTTGGCATTGCATATAGGGTGGATAGGGTCAAGGTCAATGTTACTGAAAATTAAAAATAACGGTTTAAGCTCAATAGCTTGAGAACACATGGAGATATTTTAATGAAACTTCATACATAGATATCTTATATCTAGACCTCCTTGGGATTGCACATGGGGTGGATGGGGTCATGGTCACCATTACTAAAAAGAGAGAAACAAGTTTCTGCTCAATAGCTTGAGAAGACATTGAGATATTTAAATGAAACTTTATATGTAGATACCTTATATCTAGACCTCACTTGGGATTGCATATGGGCGTATCTTTGTGACAATGGCACTCTTGTTTGCAGGGATAAAGGCCAATAACTCTGACAAAGTGGTTGAATAGTTGTGCGCGCTGTCCTAAGACAGCTCTTGTTAAAATTCATTATGATCCATTACATCCTGGTGAGTGATCCAGGGCCATTTTGGCCCTCTTGTTTGTATTATTAATGTGCCTGTTGTGTTCACCACATCAGATATTTATTTTGACTATATATACACCATCATAACACCTTTACATCTTATTATTGATTATTATATATAAGACACATAGCATGATTGTCAATTGACAATACTTATTTTGTCAATTGTTGGCTGTGTATGGGCTGATTGAAAATTCTGCAGAAAATATTTTTATTACAATTCATTTAATTAATTTCAGTTGCCCAGAACGTGATTCTGTCTGGGAATGGCTCGTCTACATCACTAGCCGCTGTGGCCAAAGGGAGTGCACTCGCCTTGATGTGTACTACATTACATGATGCTAGTAGCATTACATGGTATAGGAAGGACAGCTCAGGGTCACAATTCATTAAACTGTTTGACATGGTTCTCCAGTCGCCTGGTACTTGTGCGTTTGTGAGAAACATACCACCTGGGCTCGCGTGTTCCTGTATCAGTGCCCGTGTGTATACGTGTACCATTGGGGCGATACAGTCTGATGATCATAGTGATACTTGGAAATGTGAGGCAAATATCAGCAGCACATCTTATGAGAGCAACACAGTGCAGATTAGCAGTCTAGGTAGGTTGCCAATAAATTAGTGGTTTGTAAGTCACCCCCCACCATCAATGATGGGGGCATACACTGTTGATCCTGTCTGTGTGTACATATGTATGTATGAAACTATGTATGCATGTATATACATATGTTCTGATTCTTGTCCAGAGCATTTTGTCCAGCATGGAAGGATTTTCCAATAAATTGGCAGAAGTGTTAAGCATAATGAGACAGTGTCGCACGCATGAACCAGGGCCTACTAATTCAAAGCAACCATAAGTTACGAGCTAAGATGATCCCTTCAGGTTGATTGATTTATGGTTTCATTTTGTCGGCCTTACACCACTAACTCGAACAGTCTCTTAGCCTCACCATACATATTGGCTGCTAAAAGTATCCGAGTACTCTGATGCCCTCGATTCCAGGCAGGGAATCCAGTAAACTTCATAGATCATTTTATTGTGATCTTAAAATTTTATATTTTAAATTAAATATTATATTTATATTTGATGTTTACCTTATATAGATTTCCATAAAATGAGTAAGTAAATAAACGCGAGAGATCTTTTTGAGACATTATATTGCCGTTAAATATGTATACACATCCTATTTTTCTCCATAGAAGAATGTAAACACAGGTCACATGATGGTGTCTGGTCAAGATGGCCCAATTTCAAGACAGCCACAGTCGGCTTACGGCCAATAATATATAGATGTTATTAACACTGCTGTTCAAACATTTGTTGAAAACCAAAAATATGTAAAAAAAAAGTTCAAATACATATATTTCACTGTTTTCACAAAGGTGCAGACTGTGCTGATGCTTTCACACTTTGGATAAAGCACCTATCAATATTTTACCACGGGGGGGGGGGGGGGATAAACTAGTTGTATTTTTTGGGGGTCTAATTCCCCAGCCTAGAGCCAAACAGTTTTGTGCTTAATTGGTGTATCAAATGGCCCAGGGGCCAATATAACTGGGATCTAAAATCCAAACAAAGTCTATTACCCAGGACCCCGAATTGAATCATTCAGCATGTCAAATTCCAGTCAGGAACAGCTTTGGGTCTAAAGTCCCAGGAGGGGGGGGGGATATTGATAGGTGCATAATTAATAAGATTTTTAACACAATTGGTGACAGGTAAATGCAAACTATGGCTTCATCTGCCACACCTTGTTGCCAATTGGTTGTAAAATGAAGCCTTGCCAAGAATGGAAATTTGTTCTTTTTGTTGAGTGTTGTGTTGACTGAATTTGCATAACACTGGCAAGTTTGTCAGACATTGGATAAAAGTTTATACTCTTCATAATTGTTAAACCTGTCAGGTATTTTATTATCATATTGTGACTAAAGATGTACATAATAATTACAGCAACTGTTTTCTTGAATCTTATTTAAATAGACCTCCTCTCCTATATAAATGTAATGTCAGGAATTGCATAACCTTCTTTAACTGACCAAAAATTGACCCACTATCAAGTGTTCTGGGGGCAATTTTCATATGGGAGAAAATACCAGTGCACTGAGATAATCAAATGCTGAAGGCACTGCAGTTGTTCTTGGCGCTAAATTAAACAGAACACATTTGAAAGATTTATTGAGATTGTGTTTAAACAAAAATCTGATATGTTCTTTCCAAAAAGTC